>OX243812.1:44178508-44778508 GCA_945859605.1 Lumbricus rubellus | reverse complement strand
GTGACTGAATCTACGTCGGCAGAGTTACATCCTACCATCGAAGCAGATCCACCGGAAGCGACACTGCCACCAGTCCCCGATGTGACTGAATCTACGTTGGCAGAGTTACATCCTACCATCGACGCAGATCCACCGGAAGCGACACTGCCACCAGTCCCCGGTGTGACTGAATCTACGTCGGCAGAGTTACGTCCTACCATCGAAGCAGATCCACCGGAAGCGACACTGCCACCAGTCCCCGATGTGACTGAATCTACGTCGGCAGAGTTACATCCTACCATCGAAACAGATCCACCGGAAGCGACACTGCCACCAGTCCCCGATGTGACTGAATCTACGTCTATAGACACAGATCCACAGCAACAACACAGGGGCAGAAAACGAACTAGAAATACTCAGGAATGGAAGCAGAATATTCGTAAAAGACAGAGACAGTCTGGTGAGCAGTATGCAAGTAGATCTGGATCTATTGTTGATGCTCGTTCAGTTAAGCAACATCAGTGTGGCCAATGTGTGAATAATTGCAATAAAAATCTACCCGAACAAGGTCGCCATACCATCAACCGAAAATTTTGGATGCTTCATGATTATTCCAGGCAAAGGGATTTTATTTGTTCACACGTCATTATTAAGCAGAAGCATCGAAACAAAACAGAATCGAGCAGAAGAGCTCACACTTTGCAGTATTTTCTAACTTTGAGTGGCAAAAAGATTAAAGTTTGTAAATCAGTTTTCTTGTCGACACTTAGTATCAGTGAGAAGATGGTGAGATACACACTGAGTAACAGGTCTGACACTGGACATGCCAAAGCAGATGGCCGAGGCCGTCATTCACCAGGAATTAAGAAACCAGAATTAATTCGGCAGTCAGTACGTGACCATATAAACTCATTTCCTGTCATGGAATCACATTACTGCAGGAAAAGTACTTCAAAGAAATATCTAGACAAAAATCTAAGTATTACAAAAATGCACCAACTATATCAAGAAAGTTGTGTATCAACTCCCTACTTGAATGTGAACTTAAAGTATTACAGGGATGTATTTACAAGTGATTTCAACTTTTCATTTCATCGACCAAAAAAAGACTTTTGCAATTTTTGCACAAAGTTTGACAACTCCAGCAGTTCAGAGAAAGATGAGCTGAAGCTTGATTATGATGAACATCATAAGCGAAAGGAAGCCGTGCGGCAGCAAAAACAACGTGACAAAGACCTAGCAAAATCGGATAAAACTGTTGTGGCGATCACATTTGATCTGCAGCAAGTTCTGCAAAGCCCGCAAGTGAATGTGTCGTCACTGTACTATAAAAGGAAGCTAGCGACATACAATTTGACTGTATTCAATTTAGGCAACAAGTCTGTGACATGTTACATGTGGCACGAAGCTATTGCAGGCCGAGGTAGCTCAGAAATTGCAACCTGTATTCAGAAGTTTTCTGCATCTCTGCCACAATCAGTAACACGTCTAATTATGTATTCAGATACATGTGGGGGCCAGAACAGAAACCAACAGTTTGCTGCTATGTGCTTGCAAACTGTTGCCAATGATACTCATCTTGAGTGCATTGATCATATTTTTATGGAATCGGGACATAGTCAGATGGAGTGTGACTCAGTGCATTCAACTATTGAGTCGGCCGTCAAAAACAGAAACATCTACGCACCTTCGGATTACTACCAAGTTGTTGCTACGGCCAGACGTTCAAATCCATACAGCGTTCAGACATTGTCAACGAGTGATATTCTCAACTACAAGTCTCTGTCAAAGCATGTTATACGAAATCGAACAAAGAATACTGAGGGCGAAACAGTTCATTGGTTAAAAATTAAACATCTAATGTATCTGAAATCCACACCCTTCACCATCTACTACAAATACGACATTGAAAATCCTATCTTCATGAATGTTAGTGTAACTGGTGCTGCTAAAGGACGTCGACCAACCACCATGCCTACCACGATCGCTCAATTATTTTCGAAACCACCCGCAATATCTGAAGCCAAGTATCGGGATCTACAGTCTCTGTGCAATGAAAGAGCAATTCCGCAAGATTACCATCCATTCTACACTTCGTTATGTCATAGCAACACAGTTAGAAACTCCTTACCAGAGCCCGATATGGAGGAAAACGTTGAAGACTGCTGTTAGAGCTAAATGAAATAGTATAATGTCGCTCAATTGGTTGCTTTCGATTTGCATTTAAATATGCAGTTCTAGCATTTTTCTCTATTATTGACTGATGTTGGTACCATAGTGGTAATTTACAGTACTTTTTATGCATTAAATGAAATAGTATAATGTCGTTCAGTGGATTGATTTTGATTTGTGCTTAAATATGCAGTTCTAGCATTTTTCTCTATTATTGACTGATGTTGGTACCATAGTGGTAATTTACAGTACTTTTTATGCATTAAATGAAATAGTATAATGTCGTTCAGTGGATTGATTTTGATTTGTGCTTAAATATGCAGTTCTAGCATTTTTCTCTATTATTGACTGATGTTGGTACCATAGTGGTAATTTACAGTACTTTTTATGCATTAAATGAAATAGTATAATGTCGTTCAGTGGATTGCTTTTGATTTGTGCTTAAATATGCAGTTCTAGCATTTTTCTCTATTATTGACTGATGTTGGTACCATAGTGGTAATTTACAGATCATTAACAGTAGGCTACTACAGTTTATGCATTAAAGAGCATTGTGCTCCTCACATAAAAGGGCGTAAGTGTCTATCCATACTGACGTGATATACAATCATAAGGTCGTAAGTGACTTATATTGCAGTTAAAGAGTGTTTATTAAAATTAAAAGTTGTCTGCTAAAAATTGCATGTTTTTAAAGTCTAGTCACCAACCAAACACGTACATATAAAATAAAGCTGATTTGATACAGAGTGTCAAACTACTAACTCAATTATCTCCATTCGAAGTTTTTTTACTTACGCCCTTCTGTTACTCGGTAGACGATTTGCTCGCGTAAAACATCATCATTAAACAACTGTGCAAAATTTTGGCCATGGGTCATACAGTTCTAACAACAATTTCTCTCAAACGGTTGAGTATTTTTAGCTAAAATTTGGCTGTGTTGTACAAATATGAATTATGATTAGTTTGATGTAGGCTACTATGATTTAGTTTATCTTTAAAATTGTTTAATTGCCAGCCTGCCAGGTTAACAACGTTTGGGAACGTTTTTAATGACGTAGGTTTGTGCAAAATATTTTAACAGGTACGACGTTATAACCTTGCCGCAGAGTGTGATATAATAAACATACTCTCTTGAAATTTGACATGTGTGCACAGAAATGATTGCTTAACATTTTGGTGTAAATTAATATTTGATATCTCTGAAATTAGATCTTTGCCAGATTAACAAAGTTTGGGGACGTTTTTTATGCGCCACCCGGTATATAAGCTCGTATCGATCGCTGTTCGTTTCATATTATTTTGTGCAAGTTGTATTGTGCGTACAGAAAAAATCCTAGTGTATTGTGCGTACAGAAAAAAAATCCTGGCGGCGCCGCTGTTATGGCCTCCGAACAGCCCATATTTGAATCCTGTCGACTATAGAGTGTGGAACGTGATTCAAGACCGAATCTACCAGACAACAATCCATGACATAAACGATCTGAAGCAACGCTTGTTGGAAGTGTGGGATGGCATGGACAAGCGGATAATCGACGATGCTTGCGGTTGCCTAATGGCGCCAGCGCCTCCAGGTTTGCGTGCAAGCAGGAGGAGGACATTTTGAGCATGTTGTTTAATTAAATAATCAAACCATACTGTTGGGGTTATATTGTTAGCTCAATTCTCTACATATCTGGGAAATTTTAGAAAGATTAATCATCAGGCATTAGAGATATTAGTCCTGGGCACGACGTTAAACTGTAGCCTATCCATCCTCCGCCACAGGGAACCAACAAAGTCCCTGTGCCGGTCCTAAGCCTGGACAAAGGAGGAAGGTTTGCCAGATGGGTGGCGATACACTGGCAGGCAGTGGCGCAACTAGGGGGTGCTTGAGCACCCCCAGGCTAGAAAGGTGACCCACGCAATTTTTCCAAATCCGATGAGTTTTTTGTGCGTCGGGGGGGGGGTATGGGTCCTTCGGTCTTTAAGATTACACAATCAAGCAAGTTCCTTTGGCACTCGCTACTTCGCACCATTGGCGCCTACAATAATAATTCTGAGCAACCCCCCGGAAAATCTTCTGGTTGCGCCCCTGCTGGCAGGAAAAGACCAAGACGATTGAAATCCGCAAAAACCACGACACAAGTGACATAGCGACCCAGATGCTTCAAGGTGTCATGATGTGGAGCAGACATGCACAGGCCGGTCAGGACAGACTGGTGGAGAGAGTCGGGGGGAGAGCGTGGGACACATGCGGGCATTGACCCATGTTGTCCTCATGCCTCTTTCCCACGATTCTCTTCAATCAGGCAAGGTGGTCTAGCTGCTCCAAGATGTTTATGGTATGGAGCAGACCTGCTGACCGGACCGGTTGAAGCTGGGCAGCATGACACGAGACAGACTCAGACAGAGAGTGGCGTCGGACTCTTACGTTCATTGAGCTCAATGATATTGATGATGATGATGATGATGATGATGATGATGATGATGATGATGATGATGATGATGATGATGATGATTAGAGATATAAAGAAACATTTAATTGAATTTGACAGAAAATTGCCTGTAAACTGAAATTTCGGCATATGAAGTTTAAATATTCATATCTTTTTATCCGTTCAACTTTGTCTCATGAAATTTTGGAATCATATTCTTGGTCCAATTCTCTAAATATTTGGAAAATTTTAGAGTGATATGTTATCAGGCTTTAGAGATAATATATGAAAAACAGTTTGGCTTATTTTTTTACTCACGGTGTATACAACCTATAAGGTCCTATATGATACAGAATTATAGACCAACACGCAACCAATCAGAATCACGGTAACGGACACACGTCGTCATGTTCCAGCGATCTACCGTGCAGTTGGACCTTCAAAGCTTCAAAGATTACTTGCCGCCGAGCAGTTAAGCAAAAGCGATCTTTCAAGCTGACACTCATTAAGAGGATCACTCTTTTATCGTCATGAACGACATGGAAAAAACAAAAAAACACTGCACGCCTACCGGTATCTTTATTCGGTCTGATATTACACGGTAAACTCCATGGAGATAATCTTTCCATGGAGAACACTATCTGTGGGTCGGGATAAAACTATGGCATGTCTGTCTGTCTGTCTGTCTGTCCGTCTGAGTGCCTGCATGTCTGTCTGTATGTCCATCTGCCCGTCTGCCTGCCTGCCTGCCTGCCTGTCTGTCTGTCTGTCTGAATGTCTGTCTGTCTGTCCGTCTGCCTGCATGTCTGTCTGTATGTCCATCTGCCCGTCTGCCTGCCTGCCTGTATGTCTGTCTGTCTGAATGTCTGTCTGTCAGTCTGTCTGTCTGTCTGTCTGTCTGTCTGTCTGTCTGTCTGTCTGTATGGGCTGCAGAAACCGCAGCTGCCGACATAAGACTCACTGACGGTTGGTCGGTTGGTCGGTCGGACATACGGTGGATGGAGCGCTGCAGCCTCTGCAGCCTAAGGACTAGGAACGAACGATGGGGATCGTGACTGCATGCATGCATGCATGGCGAGCGGCCACAGCTAGAATCGAATATCCAATTAACTGTGTTTTTCTTAAGGTGTTTCTCAGCATCAACATATAAGCCAGACCGATGATGTGCATTATTGCCTGCTGCGCCGCCGCACGCTTTCAACGACGTCTGCTTGCTGCTGCAGCTGCTGTGCCGACGGTAAATGCCACGAAGTATTCTCTTTTGTACAGTATGGCAGTGCATCGATATCCTGCATCCACTTGTTGTGTCGGAACTCAGCCTATGCTCAGACTCGGATTTGACGTGACATCGAGCGATGAGACAAAGTCGTCTTAGCAGATTAAATAGGAGTTGCTGCAATCTAAGCCGGAGTTGCTCCCAATAACTTATTGATACTTATAGGGAACCTATTATAGTCATAGCTATAATAGGTCTATCGTGAGCAGATTATAATGAACCCATTAACCATAATAATATAATTGGACTTATGATCTGGTTTAGAAAGCTTGTCATTTGATTAATTCGAATGTTGAAACGGGACAAAGGTGCGCCTGAGCGAAATGCCGAGGAATACACGAATAAGGATGGATCGCACGTAAACCAAATTTCCTTGGAATGGAGTTAAGACTAATCAGAAATTCGTTGCAGAAACGTGTTCTGTAATTCGTAGAGTTTCGAAGGACTGCTGAAGAGTAGATTCTCCAGGACAGTCTGTAGAAATAAATGATTTGATAATTATAATAGGCAATATTCACCAGCGGCGCGGAAAATCTCGATTCATCGCTGAGCTTCACTGAGTTTCAACGATGATCACGCTACATCTACAGGAGACCAACGACAAAGGACATCATCGTTGTCCTGAGGAAATCAGTTGCTAGGACAGAGAAGGACGTTGAAACTACATATATATATATATATATATATATATATATATATAACTAGCATTAGTCTCAGCGAGAAAAGACCTACTCAGAGCATATATAGATAGACAGAGTATAGTATAAAGACAGCGAAAAGCAGGCCAATCGTCTTTGTCCCTTGCGATGGAACACGTTCCCATTCGATCGAGGTCCCACCAGAGATATGACACCGTGCAACAGCCCCCACCGCCCCCGCCGTCCGCCGTCGTCGTCCCTGCGGCGGGTGACTCTGTGGAGAGGACAACGGCTGACGGTGGAGGGACCGCCAAGGACGGCGGCTGTCGGTCGCCGAGCCCCACAGCAGCGGCAGCGGCAGCAGTCGATGGAAGAAGCTTCAGCTGCAGCAGCCCTTGTGAGTCTGCGGCGGCGGCGGCAGAGAAGGATTCGGAGACGACGAGCGTCTACGCAGACACGGAGACGGTGAGAAGGAGACTGAGAGGGATGTCGGCCGGAAGAGGAAAGGAACTGATGAGTCGAGTCCTCAGACCTGACCAGGAATTCGTCCCAGAAGATGACGACGTCCAGAGCCACTTCTTCGCCAAGGTATGATCAACACGTCGCGCTTCTCGTCGTGTCCTTGCTATCTCCATCTGCATACAAGCGCACAATTTAACCGACATTTTCCGGGAAACGCCAGTTACCCCAAATGGGATGGGTTGGGTGATGGCATCCGCCCCACGGAGGTATGGGTGGGTTTGGGTGGGGGCGAAAACCTAAATTTCCCGAGCAACGCCGGTTACCTCGGTTAGTCGTATAGGCCTTTATTCTATTCTATTCTATTCTATTTTTGGATTTATAAAGCGCCTCTCACAGCACAAACTAATCAGAGGCGCTCCCAGTGCGAAGAACTCCAGGAAAAAGAAAAGTTTTGAGACATCTGGCAGAAAAAGTAAAGCCTCCAGATAAAATTTGAGCACGAATAATAGTAGGAAGGCCATTCCACAGTAAAGGGCAAACAGAGGCAAAGGCGCGGTGTTGGGCTGTGGCAGTCCGAGATCGTGGAACAAGAAGATCATGACGATCTAAAGAGCGGAGAGGACGACCAACGGTAGCTGAGAAAGGCTTCCTAATGAGATCACAAAGGTAGCGAGGCGCTAGACCCAAAAACATCTTATAGGTGAGAAAAAGAATTTTATATTGAATCCGGGCAGTCAGAGGAAGCCAGTGAAGGTGTTCAGTCATGAAAGCCGAAATGTGAGAGAAACGAGGGAGGCGAGCAATCAAGCGAGCAGAAGCATTAAGTACCGATTGGAGAGGAGCAAGGCGGAGTTTAGGTAGCCCAATGAGTAATGAGTTACAGTAGTCAATGCGGGAACAGATGAAGGCATGGACCATAGATGAAAAAATCGACGAAGAGAGAGATCGCCGAATGGCACGTAAACGACGTAGATGATAGAAGCTGGACCGAGAAATATTAGCAATATGTGTAGAGAAGGAAAGAGTATTGTCAATAGTAACACCAAGGTCACGGACATTTTCCACGAAAGTAAATTGAGGAAAGTGCTTGGCAAGTAAAACGTAATCAAGCTTATTAAGCTGTTGACGAGTGCCCAACCAGATCAACTGAGTCTTGGAAGAGTTAAGCGACAGACGATTTGAAGACATCCAAGAATTTAGATCAGCAGAAAGAGATTCAATAGACTGACAGAGAGCAAGTTGTTGGTAAGAGGAGCCATGAACAAAAGTTTGAACATCATCAGCATAAAGGTGACCAGAAGCTGAGTGCTTAGCAAAGAGAAGAGGAATATCAGCTTTATAATATAATTATAGATATATGTTTGTAGGCCTATATATATATATATATATATATATATATATATATATATATTGATTACATATATCAGGCTATATGTAATCTCATCGGTTGATATATAATATTGTGCGCGTGTAGGACTGTAGGTGTGTGTGACTATGCAGACATGTAGGTATGTAGGCCCTAGGTATTTGGGCGTGTTGGATGTGCGTAAGCCTGCATGTTTTAATAGCCCATGCAACGGTATGCATGTGGTAATCATGGTATGCGGTATACCGTATAATGTACACATTGTACAGGGTGGGCCATAAAAAAAACCCTAAGGTTTTTGACAATATCTTGGCCAGAAGTAAGAATTTCCAAATCAAATTTTACCAACTCAAAGGCAATTCATACATGTATTTACGTATAATGGCCAAATTTCACCAAACTATTTCAAACAGAACAAAAGTTATATCACTTTTAGTGAGACCACCCACTGGTTTTTTACTTTTTAAAAACCTAACGCAACAAAAAAGTCAGAAAAGTCGATTTTATTAATTTACATCTGAAATAACTGTTATCAAATTAATTGATAATGCTTCACAAGTTGTCTTCAAGGTGTCCACCACCATGCAGTGCTCACATCTGTTCTAAGTCTATTTGTAATGATCTTGATGGTCTTGTTGATGTGTTCCAGAGGTATAGGCTACATCTACCCATATCAACTCCAACGTGACCATCAATATTATTCTCTTACAGCTCTTGTTTTTTGCCACAGATTGTGATAGTTCGCCAGCATGGCTCTCAGCACTTGATAATCCATCAGCTTCTAGTTCAGATATTTTAGGGCCATTGACTTTTCTGAATGAAAACCGCACAATTGAGCCGATCTCCTTTCATCGATGGCATATAATATTATAACTCAATTTAACTCTTTCGTTTTCTTTGCACTAAATTAATTATTTATTAGAGCTTATAAGCGGTGATTATAGCTTTAGCTCCAAGACCATGCTCATGATGAGTGTCTAAATTCACACTACCCGGTATGTCTGTTAATTGACATCTTGGCCATTTTCATTTTAGACATTTAAATTTCATTGCTTTAATAATATAGTCTTAATAGCAGTTATAGGCTTATAGCAGAAAATCCAGTCTCACAGAGGTACGTAGTCGAAAACGGCAACAGCAGCACTGACCTAGCCTCATCAGAAAGTTGTGGCCATTCACCTGCAGCACGAAGCCAAACGCCCGACAGACACACTCCTATTGCAATGGAGTTCTGAATGTTCCATCGCAGTATAGTTCTACAAGTTGAGACTCTTGCTCCATAAAGGCTAGATAAGGAAAAATTACTATTTGCTGCAAAAGGGTTTCGCACCCAGTCATGTTTTTCTGTGAGTTCAGTTGGAAAATAACTTAGAAATTTTGAATGTGAAAAAAATTGCCATTTCCGGGGAAAATTGTCGACCCATGCATGGCAGTGGCCGTGGGATGTTCTTCGCGACCAACTTGCAGGTCGCGACCCACAGGTTGAGAACCGCTGGCTTAGAGGATTGCAGCGCAAAACTGTCATTCTAGTAAAACTGTAGATGTGGATGTGCGTGAAGGTTGTTGTCGGCTAAGATTCGGATATTTTGAAACGACAATCCAGTTACCACATAGAAGTTGGATTGATAAAAAAACTTGCGTTTATATATATATATATATATATAATTATATATATATTATAGGCTAAGTTGGAATGATAAAGATTCTCGATTAAACCGGACTTTCCTTGATGATATATAATTACTATTTACATAGAAGTTGGACCGATTGAAGCTGCCTTGCTCTGAACATTGCTTAGGACATGCACTTAGCCTAAAACAATTAAAGTCACTTAAAATTTTGATTGCAGCATAAATGTTTCAATTACACGCATTTTCAATAATTATACGCTGGGGGACAGAATAGTTTATCCCTCTGGATACTCTATCTCCAATATTAATTCATTCCCGGATAATCTTAGGGAGGAGAGAATATATCCCGCGACACCGGCGCCAAAACGGAGGCGCCAAAACGCCACGCTGCTCAGTTTTACTGAACAGGGTCTTCAAATTTGTTAATCCGGTCCTGGCTGGAACTTCTCAAGATCCGGCGGAATCATTGTCATACACGCAAGCTTTCATGTATTGCTTTGTAGGCCAATCACTAACATTCGTATGATCCCTACTATTAAGACTAGCGTTGTATTTATACAATATACACTTTTAGATTTTATATATATCCTACTGATAATTTATGCCGACATTGCCCTGAGATTCCCGTGTCGGTGATGTTGTTTCCGTGAAGGTCATTTCACGACTTCCACTAAATCCGTCGCCCTGACATTTGAAACCGGATCCTTCGTAAGCTCCTTAGCCAGTTCTGTTAAGCTGAATGTTTAGAGCAGCATTATAAATTGAGTTCTCCTCCTCCTGCTGTTCCTCCTTCTCCTCTTCCTCCTCCTTCTCCTCCTCCTCCTCCTAGTCCTCCTTCTCCTTACTTATCCTCCTTCCTCCTCCTCCTCCTCCTAGTCCTCCTTCTCCTTACTTATCCTCCTTTCTCCTCAAACTCTATTGATTTTCCAGTCCTGGCGGTGTTCAGAAAATCGAGCTGCTTCTCTTTCCAACACCCGAAATTGATTTCAAACGGTTTGTGGACCGTGACAACGAGGGCTATACATTTAGGTTACCATAGATACGATTGACCATAAAGCCATAGCAACATCGTTCCACTATCCAGCCTATGCTTAACGCCTCGCCGACCTCACAATAGGGCACAACCGATAACTCTGGGATTTGCTATTCTCTCTCTAATCAGATTTGATTCAATTTCAAACCGCGGGCTGCAGTCAATATTCTTATCTGATCTTATCTTAGTCACTGTTGTGCCGCATGTTAGGTTCGGTTTTCAAATCAGCTACAAAACTGAATTTAATAATTATTATAGGCTACATCACTTTTGTTCTCGCATGCTTCTCAAACTGTTATAAAAAAAAATTTGAACGAGTAAACGATTACATGCAGTGTTTAATGTAAATATATGTAGTCCCATTCCTCTGGAGACTGGACGACATGCTATATAACATGCTGTTTACTAGTGCACGTGGTAATAAGTTAGAAAAAGATACAAAGGTGGTTTCTTGGAAACATGTAAGCAGTTGCATCTTCCCTCTTCCTTAATTCGAAATGAATAAAAATAAACTTAGTTTGATCAGGTCATTTATTATTTTCACATTAAATATTGAGTGTGTTTGAGTTTTAAACTGGGCGATACTCCTTGCCAGTGGGTATACCACGCGAAAAGTATCCGGTATAGGCTTACTAGTGGAAGAAGGCTGTTGTCATAATTATTTGTAAAAAAAATGTAGGCTATAGTTTGGATTAGGCCTAATTTGATTTGGAAATATTTTTAGGAGGTTCAGTTGAAGATATATAAGGGGACAGTATGCGTGTTAATGGGAGATTTAGCCATAATTCTAATGACTTTTCTGCAATCTATTTAGTTAGGCTTAGAGCAGCGGTTCCCAAACCGTGGCCCCCGGGCCAAAAGTGGCCCGAGAGGCCTCACAAAATGACCCGCCAGGCCTCAACAATGGCACTCATCTCTCAAAGAATTAACAAAAATACATGAAAAAATTGACAATTTTGACAGGATAGAACATATAATTATATTCTATTACAAATTATTTTATTTTGAAGTCTATAAACATCAAACATTCTACTTTGAATTAATTACAACAATTTTTATGTGCTTTTAGTTAATTAAATTTTATCATTGTGGCCCCCTAAATGCCCTAAATGTCCTGGGCACGACGTTAAACTGCATCCATCCTCCGCCACAGGGAACCAACAACGTCCGTGTGCCGGTCCTAAGCCCGGACAAAGGAGGAAGGTTTGCCAGATGGGTGGCGATACACTGGCAGGAAAAGACCAAGACGATTGAAATCCGCAAATACCACGACACAAGTGACATAGCGACCCAGATGCTTCAAGGTGTCATGATGTGGAGCAGACATGCACAGGCCGGTCAGGACAGACCGGTGGAAAGAGTTGAAGGAGAGAGCATACATGTATATACGTGGGCCACATACGGGCATTGACCCAGGTTGTCCTTCGTATACCTCTCTCCCAATATTCTCTTCAATCGGACAAGGTGGTCTAGGTGCTCCAAGATGTTAATGGTATGGAGCAGACCTGCTGACCGGACCGGTTGAGGCTGGGCAGCATGACGCGAGACAGACTCGGACAGAGAGTGGCGTCGGACTCTTACGGGCATTGAGCCCAATGATATTGATGATGATGATGATGAAATGCCCTAATGTCCTTTAACTAAGAAAAAGGGGCCCTCATGTCCTCCAACTTAGAAAAAGTGGCCCTACAGTGAAAAAAGGTTGGAAACCACTGGCTTAGAGGGTATCATAATGTAGAGGTTTAAATGATAACTTAGGTGTATAATAAATGTGAAATAAATGTTTTTACTAGACCGACATGAAATGGAAGTAGATGGGCCATGCATTCTATGAATTATACCTATATTTGTCTAGATTTGTTAAAACTTCAGCTATAAAGTCTAACCTATGTAGGCCTAATATTCTATTTCCAGTGTTAACCAAAAGGCCTACTTAGGCCTACACCCATAAATGTATAGGGGAGTATGCCTGTGGTTTTGATTATTTCCGATTAACAGGTCATTACCAGGAGAAAGTTTATTGTGGAGGAAGACAGTCAAATTGTACATATTTAGCGTAAATGCGAACATAAGTACTATTAAGTAGGCTAACTATACATATTATATTGATGGTAGATAAGCTGCAACGAACATAATAATTAAATATGCAAACTGTGTCCACACGATATGTATGGTGCGCACGTGAGTCATGTGGTCATGATGTGGGTGTTGCGTGTGTTGCATGCAGTGACATTAACATGACTTTCAGAAGCAATCAGCCGCCACGTCTCGATCCTCATCCAAGAAAAATCTAGTTCTATTAACAATGCACACACACGTACACACGTACACACGCACGCACGCAACCAGCCACACTAGCCAGACGCGATAATGTGTGACCGACTTGAATGCGACAGTCAGTTAGAAGCAGACAAAGACAGACGAATGCAGAGAGACATGCAGAGAGACAGACAGAGAGACATGCAGACAGAAAGACAGACAGAGAGACATACAGAGAGAGAGAGAGAGAGATAAAGAGACAGACGTATATTTAGACGCAGACGAACGGGATTGAGTTAGTTTCTGTTCGGACGACCATGCAATATCTATCGTAATTTGTTCTTTGCTCTGTCTCGACTTTCATTTCGAAGCCGTCGTTTCAATAGCAGCCGAAGCAGCCGTCACCCGCCGCCGCCGACACCACTCGCAATTACGACGGCGGCGGGGGCGACGGAGGGCGGTGGCAGCGCTGCAGTGGGGACAAGGACCCGAACGCCCCTATAGCCTACACTTCGGACCTTTCGGAATTCTGGTGAATATAAGTGGACGGAGACCCGTCTCTGCTCATCTTACTCACACACTTAAAATCACATAAAGCAGCATTTGAAGAAGTACAATTTAATACGTCATTCATTCATTCATTCGTTCGTTCGTTCGTTCGTTCGTTCGTTCGTTCGTTCGTTCACTCACTCACTCATTCTTTCATACATACAAACATCAAGCATGCTCTTCTGGAGCGTTACATGCAAGTCAACAATCCTCCTTCTCCACCGGTTATAACGGTCTTCTGCCAACCCCATGCATGCATCAGACACCTACAGTGTAAGTGTATACCGCAGAATCCTCAAGACGAAGAACAGCCAAAGCATCTCGATCGCAGTCTTCTCCCGCGAGGTTTCTTCCATTTTTACTCTACTCAGGGTGAGAATTGCCGAGGGTTTGGGGGTTGAAACCCCCCAGTCTTTCTTAGAGCCCCATAGTAAAGTCTGTTTTTCACACCTCAATTCCAAGTGCATTATGGTCCCCCAGTTATTTTTCCACAATTCTTACACTGACTCTACTTAAGATAAAGTCAGAATGGTCTCTTCTTTATAGGGCCAGCAGCGTCCCATATTGAGGCTTTGGGGTCATGCCCTTAATATACCGACTAATTGAAAAATTTGCTTGTATTATACTATATATAGTTTTTCTTTAGCGGTAGTTGGGCTTAGAGCTCCTCTAAGCTGGTCTCTTGAAGGACGCTATATTATACATTTGCGGAATGAAGAAATGAACAAAGAAATGAATGAATGAATGAATGAATGAGTGAATGAATGACGAATTCCAATGGAATCGTAGACATAATGCATGAGACTGGATAGATAAAGTCAGGGGGGTTGCCCCCAGCAATTCTCACCCTGATCGCGTCTGATCATCGTTGTCTGATCTCAATGTCTGATCATCGCGTCTGATCATCGTTGTCTGATCTCAATGTCTGATCTCAATGTCTGATCTCAATGTCTGATCATCGTTGTCTGATCATCGTTGTTTGATCTCAATGTCTGATCTCAATGTCTGATCTCAATGTCTGATCTCAATGTCTGATCATCGTTGTCTGATCTCAATGTCCGATCATCGTTGTCTGATCTCAATGTCTGATCTCAATGTCTGATCATCGTTGTCTGATCATCGTTGTCTGATCATCGTGTCTGATCTCAATGTCTGATCTCAATGTCTGATCTCAATGTCTGATCTCAATGTCTGATCTCAATGTCTGATCTCAATGTCTGATCATCGCGTCTGATCATCGTTGTCTGATCTCAATGTCTAATCTCAATGTCTGATCTCAATGTCTGATCATCGTTGTCTGATCATCGTTGTTTGATCTCAATGTCTGATCTCAATGTCTGATCTCAATGTCTGATCTCAATGTCTGATCATCGTTGTCTGATCTCAATGTCTGATCATCGTTGTCTGATCATCGTTGTCCAACCTCAATGTCTGATCATCGTTGTCTGATCATCGTTGTCTGATCTCAATGTCTGATCATCGTTATCTGATCATCGTTGTGTGATCTCAATGTCTGATCATCGTTGTCTGATCTCAATGTCTGATCATCGTGTCTGATCATCGTTGTCTGATCTCAATGTCTGATCATCGTGTCTGATCATCGTGTCTGATCATCGTTGTCTGATCTCAATGTCTGATCATCGTGTCTGATCATCGTGTCTGATCTCAATGTCTGATCATCGTGTCTGATCATCGTTGTCTGATCTCAATGTCTGATCTCAGTGTCTGATCTCAATGTCTGATCATCGTTGTCTGATCTCAATGTCTGATCACCGTTGTCTGATCATCGTGTCTGATCTCAATGTCTGATCATCGTTGTCTGATCATCGTTGTCTGATCTCAATGTCTGATCATCGTTGTGTGATCATCGTTGTCTGATCTCAATGTCTGATCATCGTTGTCTGATCTCAATGTCTGATGATCGTTGTCTGATCATCGTGTCTGATCTCAATGTCTGATCATCGTTGTGTGATCATCGTTGTCTGATCTCAATGTCTGATCATCGTTGTCTGTTCTCAATGTCTGATCATCGTTGTCTGATCATCGTGTCTGATCTCAATGTCTGATCATCGTTGTCTGATCTCAATGTCTGATCTCAATGTCTGATCTCAATGTCTGATCATCGTTGTCTGATCATCGTTGTCTGATCTCAATGTCTGATCATCGTTGTGTGATCATCGTTGTCTGATCTCAATGTCTGATCATCGTTGTCTGATCTCAATGTCTGATCATCGTTGTCTGATCATCGTGTCTGATCTCAATGTCTGATCATCGTTTTCTGATCATCGTTGTCTGATCTCAATGTCTGATCATCGTTGTGTGATCATCGTTGTCTGATCATCGTTGTCTGATCTCAATGTCTGATCTCAATGTCTGATCTCAATGTCTGATCATCGTTGTCTGATCATCGTTGTCTGATCTCAATGTCTGATCATCGTTGTCTGATCTCAATGTCTGATCATCGTTGTCTGATCATCGTGTCTGATCTCAATGTCTGATCATCGTTGTCTGATCTCAATATCTGATCTCAATGTCTGATCTCAATGTCTGATCATCGTTGTCTGATCATCGTTGTCTGATCTCAATGTCTGATCATCGTTGTCTGATCATCGTTGTCTGATCTCAATGTCTGATCTCAATGTCTGATCATCGTTGTCTGATCTCAATGTCTGATCTCAATGTCTGATCTCAATGTCTGATCATCGTTGTCTGATCATCGTTGTCTGATCATCATCAGCTCCGGGTGGTCTCCCGTTCTCTCTCTCACGATGCGGTCGTCGTCCCTGTCTACGCCTTTGTTACAAGTCGAATCGACAACTGTTGTTCCTTACTTGTTGGTCTTCTTCTTGGGGTCCTGGGGCGACTTGATCGCGTCTTGCGCTCAGCTGCTCGCCTTATTGGGCGGCTTCCTAAATTTGCGCCTGTCTCTGCCTATATGCGTGATGTGCTGCACTGGCTGCCTGTGTCCCAGCGAATCTCATACCTCATTGCTGCTGTGGTCTCTCGCTGTGTCTTTGGCTGTGCTCCGTCATACTTGCGTGATCTGTGCTGTCCAGTCTCTGACGTTGCAGCGCGTCGTGTACTTCGCTCTTCGTCTAAAGGTGAGCTTCTGGTCCCGCGGGCTCGCTTGGCTATTAAGCAGCGCCGTGCTTTCTCGGTGGTGGGGCCTACCTGTCTGGAACGACCTTCCGGTTACGCTTCGCTCTCTACTTGTGGTCCATCCGGCTGCGTTCTACAAGCCCCTCAAGTCTTTTTTCTTTGTTCGTGGTTGGGCTGGGATCGCCTCTGAGTAGTTTCTTGAAGGGGCGCTATATAAATGCTCTGAATGAATGAATGAATGAATCGTTGTCTGATCATCGTTGTCTGATCATAGTGTCTGATCATCGTTGTCTGATCTCAATGTCTGATCATCGTTGTCTGATCTCAATGTCTGATCTCAATGTCTGATCTCAATGTCTGATCATCGTTGTCTGATCTCAATGTCTGATCATCGTTGTCTGATCTCAATGTCTGATCATCGTTGTCTGATCTCAATGTCTGATCTCAATGTCTGATCTCAATGTCTGATCTCAATGTCTGATCATCGTTGTCTGATCTCAATGTCTGATCTCAATGTCTGATCTCAATGTCTGATCATCGTTGTCTGATCTCAATGTCTGATCTCAATGTCTGATCATCGTTGTCTGATCTCAATGTCTGATCTCAATGTCTGATCTCAATGTCTGATCTCAATGTCTGATCTCAATGTCTGATCTCAATGTCTGATCATCGTTGTCTGATCTCAATGTCTGATCTCAATGTCTGATCATCGTGCCTGATCATTTGTGTCTGATCATCGTGTCTGATCATCGTTGTCTGATCTCAATGTCTGATCGCAATGTCTGATCATCATTGTTTGATCTCAATGTCTGATCATCGTTGTCTGATCTCAATGTCTGATCTCAATGTCTGATCATCGTTGTCTGATCATCGTGTCTGATCATTTGTGTCTGATCTCAATGTCTGATCATCGTTGTCTGATCTCAATGTCTGATCATCGTTGTCTGATCTCAATGTCTGATCTCAATGTCTGATCATCGTTGTCTGATCTCAATGTCTGATCATCGTGTCTGATCATCGTTGTCTGATCTCAATTTCTGATCTCAATGTCTGATCATCGTGCCTGATCATTTGTGTCTGATCATCCAGTCTGGTCATGGGGTGGGCCCAGGTATAGCAGCTCAATTAGTTAGCCTAATGCAGCAATTGCGGTTTTGGTCATAAATGTAAAAAACGATGGAAACAAAATAAAAAACGGGAAAAAAGTCTTTTTTAAATTTTAAAAAGACAAAAAAAACATAAAAAACGCTCACGGAAAATATTTTGACTTTGCTACATCTAAAACCGCATTTTAACCTTGAAAACCTTGATTAGGAACCTATACACGCAGGTTCTCTCTGAAATGATTATATTAAAATTAAATGATGAAATGATGACTTTAGTTAGCTGAATCCTTGAGAGTTGGCGGAAAACATAAGGAATAATAAGAAAAAAATAAAAATTAAGAAAAATAATAACAAAACGTAAATGAATAAATAAAGTTAAAGAAAAAATAAAAACCGATAAAAAAGATGGGGAAAATAAAAAACGAAAAAACAACGTTTTTTGAGAGAGAAAATACGGGGAAAAACGATTTTTACAACTATGGTTTTGGTAGATTATGAGATACTACAGGAATGTATTGAAGTTTAACTATCTGTGTTCATGTAGCGAACTATAAGATGAATTTTAGGATTTTGTGGAGAAGTGATTGAAGCGATTGAAAATGTCGATTGTCGTTTCATGTCGTGGAAGATCATTGAGAGTTAGCTGCAGTGTAGTAGGCCTATTGTTGTTATGTGGAGTATCTTTGAAATTCGTGTCTATCTCTACAGAACTACATGGAACTCATTCTCCTGTGGAATATCATATTATATGCAAAGCGCTATTTTATCTGCGGAAAATTTACATCTCGTTGTCGTTGGAATATCGCTGTAGTTCGTGGCTTTAATTTTATGGAATATAATATTTGCAATTCATGGCTATACCTACGGAATACATAACTCATAGGCTATTCGGTGGAATATCTTTGCAATTCGTCGTTATCTCTATGGAATACATATGTTATACGTCGCTTCTGGAATATACGTGAATAAGCTAGATAAGCCAAAGCGTATATATACTATGCAGTAGGCCTATAGGTTATTATAGTTCGCTACGGCGGTAGGTATACAAAGCGGGAGCCATAGATCCGCCAAGCTCCGTATGTTCGTGGAATTATAACCATCGCCGTGCCACTCGTAATCTCGTCGGGCGCCTCACAAATCAGTGCACGTATCCCGCCTGGAGCATTAGGAACCTAAGTCAATTCAATACTTTCTCCAAATTACCACTGACATTTCGTGCTAGTAGCTAAAGGGGGAGGTTTTTAATGTTGTTGTATCGCCGTTTACTTTAGCTTATAATATAGCTTCTCTGCTTTGGGAGGGATCCAGGTTTCTGGGGGGGGGGGTGGGAGAGGGTGGACGAGGACAAACCACCGCTGAGACTCGTGCATGGTGCTGAACAGTGGAAGGTTTTTACTCTCGTCATCAATTTCTCTCTTTTTTAAAATGACTTTTTGTCTTTTAGTACAACTCGCGATAGTAAACTAACATTTTGGGTTTCTGATAATCCTCTGACCTTTTCTGTGAAAAGCAGCTGTTCAATTTTTCGGATGGGGTGGTAATGTTGTTCCTGGGAGAGAAACTTGCTCCCCTCTTCTCCAGATACGGCCCGGTAGAGTATATAATGGATAGGGCCTAACAAGGTGGCGTAGAGTGCGAGAGGTAACGAGTTAGAACCCCCGTTGGGCGGACATGCTTTGTAGGCTGCTCCTCATATTGCTGTCTGTTAATTCAGTATAGGGATCTATTAGACTACCGGTATAGTTAATATTTGAGTATTCTATGATCTGCGTTCTGGTGAATTGTTTAAACTGCATAATTGTACACTGTGTAACCGGTTTTGTTCTGTCAACCGAATTGTTGAATAAATGAAAACTATTATTCTTATTAAACATGTTTAATACATCGCGTTTATTACTATAATCTGGTAGGCTACATACACTGCAGTAGGCCTATATCCGCTAGGATATCACAGTCGTCTATTTATTTGACTCAAATAGTAGGCCCTAATGCACCCTTGTAATGGAGACAGTGAGGTATGTCACTCGCCTGCAGGGTCCAGCATATCGATTCCTCGCTCAGCAATGGATCTGGTTGCTGAACAGCAGCTGCTGCTTGGCAACCTGATAGTACTGCTGACAATCAAACTGGCAGGAAGCATAGAGCGCCACAATGATGAGTTAGTAGACTTGACCACTCGTATAGATCGTATGCTATAGGAGATAGAGCATGAAATAAGCTTGCTCTGATGGGATAGGAATCGAACCCTGGTTCAGGTTTGGCCATGCATGCTGATTTCTGACCAACAGCCGCTGACAATCATGGACCAATCGACCGTTGGCTTGAGGAGACCCCCGAAGGATGTAGGCCTAAGGCTCTATCGAATATGGTGGCTTTGATGTCAGCCGTATACAGGAGTTAGATGAAAGGACCTCCTAGAACCGAGACCTGAGGAAACCAACTTTGATCTTAACCCAGAGGTTCTATAGTGCCTCAACAGATAGCCAGTTGTGTGCGGTCAGAGAGGTTAGTCCGAAGCCACAGAACGGGAAACCTTGAGCCACAAGAGGTCTCGAGGCGCTGCAGTCAAATGTCATGGCCAATTGTGTTAAAGGCGGCGGCAGCGACATCGAAAAGAGTCAACAGGGTAAGTTCAGCTCTGTCAACGGCAGAGTCTTCTTCTTCTTCTGGTGCTCTGCCCTTAGGCAGGTTCGGCTGTCCAATGTCGCCACTCTTCCCTCCGCTGGGCCTTCTCCTTTAGTCGTTGATATCCGCTCCTCTTCATCAACGTGTCCAGCAGCATCTGTCGTGGTCTTCCTCTTGTTCGTTTCCCCTCCATTTTTCCTTCTATCACCGTTTTTACCAGACTGTCTCCTCTTAGCGTATGTCCTATCCAGTTCTTATGTCTTTCTCTGATTATATTTATCATTGTTCTTTCTTCTCCTACCCTTTCCAACACTTCCTCGTTTGTTCTGTGTTCCGTCCAGCTGATATTCTCCATTCTTCTCCATGTCCACATTTCAAACGCTTCGATTTTCTTTACGTCTTCTTTTCTCATGGTCCAGGTTTCGGAACCATACAACACCACACTCCACACCAATGTTTTTATCATTCGTTTCTTGAGGTTTCTGTTTAGCCTTCCTCGTAGTAGTTCTCCTCTTTTCGGAAGGCTAAACAGAAACCTCAAGAAACGAATGATAAAAACATTGGTGTGGAGTGTGGTGTTGTATGGTTCCGAAACCTGGACCATGAGAAAAGAAGACGTAAAGAAAATCGAAGCGTTTGAAATGTGGACATGGAGAAGAATGGAGAATATCAGCTGGACGGAACACAGAACAAACGAGGAAGTGTTGGAAAGGGTAGGAGAAGAAAGAACAATGATAAATATAATCAGAGAAAGACATAAGGGGGGGGGAACGGCAGAGTAGATGTCAGAAAGTAGAGAGAACAGTTTCAGTGGAGTGATGAGCCCCGAAGCCTGATTGGCTGGATGGCAGAAGGCCAGACTGTTTCTGATAAGGAAGAAGTTGTAGGAAACAAGCCGTTCAAGTCATCGAAAGGAAATAGAGGTCAGAGATGGAGTGGTAGTTTAGGCATGTAGCCTATGTTGGAATTCAAGTTAGGTTTTTTGAGGGTGGGAACCACAACGGCAGGTCGCTTTTGTGAGGCAGCAAGATGCCCTTCAGAGAGCGACCTATTAAAACGGTCAAATATCATCAACAAAGTCAGTACTGTATATTAATGAAAGGCGGAAGAGGTCCGATTCGTAGGTCTTGAGATCTCATCTTTGTCAACCGTCGGACCCTCCCGCATCTGACTTCATGAATCGTCTTCTCTCATCGGTCAATCTCGTGCAACGAGTCCACTTTCCGATCAACATCAAAATCACACTATCCTATCGACCTTGTCTTAACTCCCAACATCTCCATTTTATTTCCCATGCTATTACTCTCTGTTCTCAACATTATTAACCATTAGGCCTACCTTCTCATGGTTGACCCTGAGAATAATCTTTTGCTCGCCCCCTTCTTCTACTCGTTATTTCCGTCGCACCGGGGTCAATGACTATCAGGTTTTCATCAAAATATCTTCTTATCTTTATCTCTTCCATCGATTATAACCTTTTGTCTTAATACAACTTCACACTTTTAGTTCAACCCCATGCATTCATGTAATTCATGGGCCACTCTTCACCAAGCTCACATACTAGTAATCCTGTCCTCGTTCTCATAATCACAAGAATTATCAATCTTCCGCTCTCCACCACCCTTCCCCCACCCCCGTCATCTAACTCCTTCTCTTCTAACCATCAACTCGCAGGTTTCCATTTGAAACTAGTTTCACCGCTTCAAGAACTTATACCCAGACCCTTCATCTTCCATTTATCGACCCATACAACACCCGCCTTAACAGCTGCTGCACTGCCCCTTTGATCCTTTGGTAGCCAGACTCGGACCTTCTTCGGACTACTCTTTTGGCTTTCACTGATACTCTAGAATTTTTGCCGTTTGCGATTATGATTAGAAATGCGAATGCGCGTGGCAAGTGTCAACAATAACAAATAGCACACACGTCGCACATACTTCAGCAGATTATTGTTATGGTAAATAAATAAATCCATAGACATAATAAATTATAGCATGCCGCCCACTCTGCAATAATATTATTGATGCTAATCCATTGGAAGTTGTCGTCCATGCGCAGTTGCACACCGAGGTTAGGTAAAGACAACAGTTCGACCGGGAATGGCTATTAGTTCGAATTGATCCAAAGCAGCTACACACTCGCATTCACACATAATGTCACATAGCAGCCACGTATTTAGAGTTCCAAAGGACATAAGCTTATAATTATGGGACCAAGCATAGACTGAGAGGTATACCCCGCAGTCGATCGAGTCGTGGGCTACGATCGACTTGGCTCGGTCGACGATCGACTCGATCGACTTCGTCGACTCGCCGACCTTTTCACGACTCGATCGACTTGGCTCGGCCGACGATCGACTCGATCGACTTCGAGTCGACTTGGCCTAGTTTTGTCTCTTGCTCACCCCTGCAGTTATATGATCTCAAAATGAAATCTGCGTGACGTCACACTAAGCCTAATTTCGAATTCTCAGTGAATTTATAGTAGATGTGCACTGTAATCGTAGTGACGTCACAATAGGCCTCGTTTAGGTTCTGTAAAATTAATGAGTTTCAAAAATTATTACGGTTGATCTGCGTAATAATCGAAGTGACGTCACAATTCGTCTAGTTTATACTCTCAAAATACTCTTCTTTAATAGTAGATATGTATAATAATTAAAGTGACGTCACAGTAGGACTTGTTTTTATTTTCAAAATGCACTTCTATAATATTACATTTTGTATCATAATCGAAGTGACGTCACAATAGGCCTAGTTGTTTTAATTCTCGAGGTGAACCTGTAATAGGCCTATAATAGTTAAAAATTGCATCATAATCAGTGTGACGTCACAATAAGCATGGGTCTAGTTTTGTATTCTCAAAATTAATGAAATTATATGGTAGTAGATCTGTATCCTGATCGAAGTGACGTCATAAAAGGCCCCGTTTTATATTCTCAAAATTACCATCTACATATAGGCCTAATAATTTATACAGGCCTAAATGTATCCTGCTCATTCAGGAGCGGATCCAAGAGGGCAATCCGGCCATGCCCCCACTCCATTCGGACCCTCCTCCCATCAGTTTTCAAGAAGCTGTAAATCAACGCAACGGGAACAGTAAGGTGAGAGAGAAACTAGCACATGACTAAAAAGTCATCAGATTTTAAGTAACCGGAGTTGCCACGAGTTTTTAGAAGTTTTTTGGGCGATAGACTAAAAGAAGAATTTTTCCACGGAAGACCAACAAAAATTTTTGTCGGCCCAAGACCGAAAAAAATTTGACCCCCCCCCCCCGTCAAATATTTCTGTATCCGCCTCTACTGGTTGAACTCAAATCGAAAACGTACGTCTATCAATTACTTTCACAGTTCCACAAACACGAAATCGTCAGCTGCCAAAAGGTTCATTAGCTGCACTCGTGTGGAAAAACTGAATTACGTCATTATATCATGTAGTTCACTTTGAGACTTCAAGAAATAGTAGGCCTAAGATAAATATTTTTACGTGGAGTCCAGTCGACGGAGCAATGATCGACTCGACTTGCAAGTCGACGATTTTTCGATCGACTCGACTTGGCATGTCTCACGATCGACTCGACTCGCAAGTCGATCGAGTCGATCGAAAAAAACTCACGATCGACTCGACTTGCAAGTCGATCGAGTCGACGATTTTTCGATCGACTCGACTTGGCCGAGTTATGATCGACTCGATCGATCGACTCGATCGACTGCGGGGTATACTGAGAGGGGTCACTGCGCATAAATCCAAGTGTGTCCGGAAATGCTATTACAGATGGGATCAAGTGCCGTGAGAGGCAATCAGATGTAGGCATATTATTATGTACACCGTGTCTAAAAAAACTGTGCAAAATTGTTTTTGTCAGAACTTCGTCAAATTTCCACCAATCTTAATAACTTTTGGGTATGTAGATTGCAAAATGGCTGAAACTTTATGCTGTATATAAATTTTCCACCTTACTTACCTACCAACAGTCATTAAAATTGGTGGAAATTTGACGAAGTTCTGACAAAAACAATTTTGCACAGATTTTTTGAGACACGGTGTATGACATACATATGCACATATGCATATATTATAATGCATTTATGTATATATGAATTTATATATATATATAATTATATATATATATATGTGCAGATAGCGAAACGGAGAAATAAATCAGCATCGGTTGAACTATAAAATGTCTGATGAACAGCCTATGGTCGGTCACCCGTCGAAATAAATGCCAACAACGCCAATGTCAATGGCAGCAGCATCACCACCACCATCACCACCAACACCACCACCATCACCACCAACACCACCACCACCACCAGTCCATCCACAGTTAACACCTTCGCGCCGGCGGGCGGGGGTGTGAAACCGCTCAGGTCAAAGTTCACCAAACGGTGAATCGCTCATCACAGTCAGAGTAGATCAGCATTTCATCGTTAAATGGCAGACTTCCGGAAGTATTAAAATGTCAGGGCCAGACATCCAACATACACTTAAGTGTATAGTGAGCTTAATAAGCTGCTCAGGTCGCAGGAAGCATATACGGAGTTACAGCGCATAAATCAGTTGGCTGACGCAACAGGACCATAATTATTATACAGGAGGGAGAGAAAGAGAGAGAGAGAGAAATAGAGAGACAGACATACAGACAGACAGAGAGACAGAGAGACAGAGAGACAGAAAGACAGAGAGAGACAGAGACAGAGACAGAGAGACAGAGAGACAGAGAGACCCTCCCTCCCTCCCTCCCCCCAAGTAACCTAGGCGATGACCTCTGACCGAAAACAGTATTAGACTGCATAGCAATAGAGTTGAATAGACTGTAGTAATATGGCAAAGTTTATCCAAGAAGACATCGATAAAATTGAATGATTGACAGAGAAAGTCACGTGACCTCACGACATCGACAGCAGGATGGAGACGTGTTCCAGCAGCTGAGTCCAGCTGGTGTGTGGCATCGTGTGGCATACGTTAAAGGAAAGGTCGGCGGTGGAACAACAAACTGTGGAAAGTGGAGATTTGGAAGAAATCAGGCGGCGGGGATTGCGATGGTGTGGGGGTTGGGGTTAGGGGGTTTGGATATCTGAGATGTTCAGAGTTGATAGTCACTGCTTGAGTCTACCTGAAGATGCATGTTACGGCCAAGCATGAGATTTCTTTTCAACGGCGCAATTCAATTAGACTGATCCTCCGGACTTGGCTTATAATGCTTCTCGACATGCAATTCTCAGCACATCTCTTTGGCAGTCTATGCCTCCTATCCAAGTCTTTTCAATTAGACCACGCAAGCTGATACCTTTGGTTTCATGGTTAAATTTCTTTTTCTTATTAGAGCATAGTCCTAGTCCTTCTTCCGTAGTGTTTTTCTGTCTGCATGTCTACGTTGCTTTCTGTCTGCGTCTTTCATCCTCTCCCTATTTTCTTTTATAGGCTACTTTAGTTGCACTACAGACGACTGTTCAAAATACTATAGCTGCATACCCAGCAGCCACGATGACATGTTATTCTCCGTAAAATCGACTGACCTTGTCCATTGCGATCACAACTTTACCTAATCAAAATAATCTCAGATCTTCTATTGCGCCATTTTGATAATGCATCAATCGATGGCGATCCAACACAATAATCGCAATCCAGTCAACGATTCAAATGGCCAGACGAATCGTGAGATGAATAACATGAGAGTAATTTCCCCCACCCCATCTCTCCCCCATGCACTCTTTGCTTTATCTGTTGATTCGACTTGACATAATTATAAGACGTCGCTGCATTGACATTCGCTACTCATGTCATAAGATAAGATAAGTATATTCTTTAATGTACCAGCTGCAAAAACGCACTCTGGTTTACAAGCGCACAAAAAACGACACATTAAAAACAAATACAAGACAAAACTGACAGCCATCAACGGCGCCCACTCATATAGCTCAAGCCTATTGATGGTAGGGCCTAAAGTCATAAAGACAGAGTCATCCTTAGGCAAAACTCCACTCGAGAAGCACAAGTCACCACCGTCAAACTCCTACGCGTTGGCTACACGGAGAGTCCAGTTGATAGTTTCTCGTACCGATGATGGTAGTTCTACAGCATTTTCAGTGTCTACAAGGTCGAGATGTATAAAGTCCGAAGAGCAGCGACGGGTAGCACAGCGCTGGAAACGTTGCACTACAACGGCACGGTTTTCGGTTGCTGGTATATATCCTTTCTTTTCCCATTCATGTGTGCAATCGTTCGGCTATCAATAATGATGAAAAATAAAGACGAACCTGAAACCCCTTGATGTTCAGCGCAATAGACCGGTCCAGAGGCAAAAGACGCAATGGCGAAAGTTGAACGTCAAAATTTATAATCAAGATATCATCCAAATGCTTACGACACAGAAGAAGAAGAAGAGTCAGAAACTCGACACTCGACATCAGTAAATATCTGAAAATCCGATCAAAAGCGAGCGAGTTTCGCCACAGACGTAAAAAACTGCCAAAATAACAGAAAGGCACGAACATCCGCCATGTTGGCCGACGACCATAGAGCTATCTATCATCAATCAAACGACTTCAATCTATTTAGCGACTATAACTATATATATATATATATATATATATGTATGTATACGACGTCGGGTTCGTCATAGAAGACCGCACAGCATCGTCATATAAATTTATATATAGCACCTACATGTACATTGGGCCTATATACGTCAAGTTATATCATGCGGATGTCACAACATTTGGTTCATGGTCCAAATAAGAAGAATCGGTTTTCGCTGACCGTATATTGCACATCGCATTTTCTCATTCCATCGCGTCGCATTCTTCATTCTTTGACCATTTTCTCATCTAAATCCATGATTTTCCCCTTCCGTCTGTTGAGCATCCTCGCTCCGTCCCTCCTCCTTTCCTCCCTTCGTTCCTCTCTCCTTTACTTTCTCTCTCTCTATCCCTCCGTAAATCTCGAGGCGACCACATGCAGACGACAACGCATGATTACACTCGACGGCGACGACGACGACGACGACGACGACGACGACGATGACGACGACGCAGCATTCAACTTCTTTCCTATAATAATTTTATTATAGTCGGACACTGCAGCAGGAGAGATCTCGCGTTTGCGTCGCAGAGATCTATAGTATACAGCAGACGATTCATCTGCAGATTCTTCTTCTTCTTCCGACCGATTAATCCAGACCTCTCCATCGCCATCCTTCCATTCATCTTGCCGCAAGAATCTTGCCGCAAGGTCATGCATGCTGTGCGAATGTATATCTTCTGTTTTCAGTCTATAGGCTACTTCGTAGATGTTCATGACCGCGATGGCATACAGGTCGTACAATGTAGGTGGTCTATAGACTTACATGTATAGCTTATATACAGAAACATGAAACATGCAAAGAAGCAATCAACGATTGCATGGACCATGCAGTGCTATGCCACCTGAATTCACTCAATTTCTACAATAATTTGTGTAAAACAAAAGTAAAGGGCAAATTCAGTGGTCGACTTGAACGTCGAGAAGACCAAGACTCCATGCAGGAGACGCGTAAGTTTTTCCACTAGACGGTCTGTCTAGTGTCACCATTCCTCTTCCATGATTCGATGACAGTTGCCACAAATAATTGTGACTTCACTAAGACGGGTCCACGTGAAACCCAACTTCACAGAATCCCACTTAAGTAAGTGAGTAAGTAAGTATTTTCTTTAGTACACCACTTGCAAACGCAAAATGGGACATAGAACACCATTATAATATTATATTGAAGTAATAATAGGTAATAAAAACGTACAAATTAAAATCACAAGTTAAATATAATATAATTACTAAACTAGTATCGTCAAACAAGTCAGGCCTAACTATATAGCATTCTGGTGATAAATCTCTTTCCAACCAACGAATCACATCGTGGTATCTCTAGACCATGCATGCTGCAGTCGGTCTCGATTCTTCAGCTGTATATCGTCATCATCTGTTGCCAACTGAAACGAAATTGTCATCATCTGCATATAATTATACAAATTATACATGATTGAATGTCTTCCAAATTGTAATGATATCCACACTCCTCATCACTCATGAACGCAACAATACGGTGGAGTGGTCAATGGTCACACCATGTGAATTCTACCCAAGACATTCACTTTTCTGTACTTCATATAAGGATAGTTCTTATAATCTATTCTTAATGGATGCCCATGCATGTATTGTAAGTATTATTTTATCATACTAGTATAGGCCAAAATTTGCGCATGATATGTTATGTAACATTTGCGCATGATATGTTATGTATAGGCCTATACAAACCATATGTGTAGAACTGTAGATATGCCGTTCGCAGAGCACTTATTCAGGATAATTATATACCTTTTTATAGGTATCTACATGGATGCCTACATGTATGTAACGAGCATGACTTCAAATGCATAAGTCTATAATAGCAGTTTTTGTCTGCTTTGCGTTACCATGACTACAGGGCCGTGACTTTGCAAGCGTCTATACCAATCACCGCTACACGTTGCGAGAGAGGGAAGTGCTCGAGAGCCACGACAGTTTCGATTACCTGCCGAGCCACAGCGCCATCTACAAACAATGGCTTGCCAGACAACCAGCCAGGTGATAAGCCACTCTCAGTTGTCTTGTATCATCATCATCATCATTACGGTCCATGGGCTCAGTGCCCGTTGGTGTCAATCGCATGTTTCACCGTCAGTCTCCACTTGTCTCTCTCCTGTGCCATTCTGCTCAGTTTGTATATCTCCATTTCGCACCAATCTGTAATGTCGTCCAGCCATTCCCTACACGGTCTTCCCCTAATCCCCGTTCCGTCCATCATCCCAAAGATAGTTTGCTTGACGAGTCTCTCATTTCCCATTCTGCACACATGTCCAAAAAAATTTAGTTTTCTTTCCATTATTATTTGCTTGATGTTTTTCTTATTTCCTACTCGTGCGCGCACCTCCACATTTGTTATTTTCTGCTCCCATCTAATGTGTAATATCCTCCTGTAGCATCTCATCTCAAATGCCAATAGTTTGTTTGTATCCCGCTTACGTAGAGTCCAGGTTTCGCATGCATATAGTAGTATGCTAAATATGCACGTTTTTATAATTTCTATTTTGGTTTTTATGCTGATTTCACGACTTCTCCATAGATTCCCGAATGCCGCCAATGCTCCTGCTGCCTTCGCTATCCTTCTGCCGATCTCCTTTCCGCAGTCATTATCCCATGTCAGCAGACTTCCAAGGTATACAAATTCTTCCACGTTCTCCAGATCCTCCCCGTTGACTTCGATTGATGTCCTGTTAGTCTTTTCGCCAAAGGTCATTGTTTTGGTTTTGCTATGGTTTATTTTCAGGCCTACCTCCTCTCCTTCACTGCATAAGATATTTAAATTTTCCTGTATGTTCTTGATGTCATCTTCTATTAGGTCAATATCGTCTGCGAATATGAGATTGTTGATCAGTGTTCCGTGCATGGAAATCCCGGTTTTTCTTTCCCTGATCTTTTCCATGACTCTTTCTAAGTATGTAATTGTCTTGTATACCTCACCATAATTATAAGCTAATAAGGCTGTCATTTATGACAGAGTTTGATTTTTGTTAATAACATGAAGACACAGGAGAATTAAAACGTTTGAAGAAAGCAGAGTGTATGTAGGTGCCACGTTTCCACACATTGGACCCGGAGGAGGCCGTCCTTCTGCTGTCCTTCTAACCAGCTGTCCCGATCACAGTTCAGCCATCATCAATCGACGAACTGACATTCCATCCTGTTTGCTTCACTCCACCGGTTGTCCTCACACCCTCACTTGCGTTAGGCTATCGGCTGCTCTATTCATCATAGTTAATACCAATTAAGCTTGACATTTTATATATATATATATATATATATTCTTCATTCACTGTGTAACTCTTTGCTTGACGTGTAACATGCAGCTGCGGACTGTCAAAATGATTTTTTTATTTTAAAATCGAATATAATTATAGTTCTTCTTATACATTCGCTCTGCAATTCTGGGCATCCATGTTCGTAGGCCTACATCCAAAGGCGCCATTCGTCACGCTGTCCGAATCTCTTCCTTAACTTTGCCCTCCTTCATCATCCACTCCAATAACATCGTTCTTCATCGTCGTCGTCGTCGTCGTCGTCGTTGTCGACGTCTTCTAATCATCTTGCCCTCCATTCTTCCATCTTTAATGCAGGACAAAGAGATTGGACTACATAATTTTATAGATTCCTGCTCTGGCTGTCCTATCGACTGATCATACTGATGCTATACATGTACATCGGCTGAGGTCGTGTCTCCATGAAAACGCGAAACTGTTCGGACATCAATGAGTGGGGGAGAGTTGATGGTCACCGATGAGGGTGGAACGGTGCATGCGCCACATATAATATTATTATTACGAAAACCTATTAGCCATAATTAGATGCATTACGCGTTTTCTAGATATACCGTACTAAAAGCACTATATAATTAGATGTCTTGATATGCGTATACATAGGCCTATTACACAGCATAAGCTTAATATGTACAATCGTAAACACATAATAGACACATACTGTACACGAATGCATGCATGCATACATGCATATATACATACATACGAACGTACGTACGTGCATACATAGGCCTACATACATACATACATGCATACATACAGGGTGGCCCAAAAAAAGTGATAACACCTCGTATAATGTACTATAATTAGTTCAAATCTGTTTAGACTATATCCATAATAGCTGAAAAAGTTAGCTAATTTACTTACTGAACTGTTCAGTCATTTGACATCATTATTACGACAACTTCCGGTCGACATTTTTTATTTTTTATTTGCCAATCGTCAACTTCTGCGTGTGTTGAAGATATTTTAGCCAGAATGACAAAAATCACAACAAAAGACCGTATTCTGATTAAAAATTTGCGAATTGAGAAACATATTAGAGTGCAAGGCATATGAAAAATTAGTTTCCACACAAAGCCTATAGCGTCAGTCGGGTTATTAAATAAATTGATAATGACGGTACAACAGAACGTAAACGCGGAAGTGGTCGGCCAAAGTCTGCTAGAACACGACAGAACATTGAGCGGGTGAGTGAGCTGATCTGCAGGAAGAAGATGATCCTCACAGTCACAAAAATTCTTGGGACATTCAAAGAGACACGGGTACATCACGGACGTCGGTGCAACGTATTGTAAGGCAATATTTACAACTGAAAACGAACAAGCGTGTGATCTGGCAGACGTTCATCGAAAATTGCAAATTGAAACGTTTGCAGCGCAGTCAGCGGCTACTTGAACGGTTTCCTAATGACAGAAGTGTACGAACCATCTGGTTTACAGACGAAAAGATATTCACCTTTGCCCCGCCAGTTAATTCTCAACATGGTCGTATTTATTCAGTAGAATCAAAGAAAAGACAATTAAGTTCCAGAAAGGAGACATACGAGAACGTGAACTTTTCAGCTGCGGTATCATGGTATCAGTTGGTGTTTCTCGCTTGCAAAAAGTTGTTGAAAAGCAAGAGGGACACATTGAACAGGTTTTATGAGTAGCGTAATTACTACTTGGCATACGACAGTAAATCACAACACGTTATATTGATTCAATTATATTAAATAACCCTTTGCTACGAGGTGTTATCACTTTTTTTGGGCCACCCTGTACATACATACATACATACATACATACATACATACATACATACATACATACATACATACATACATACATAGGCCTACATACATGCACGACTTGATTTGACTTGACTTTTAGCATTGGCGATGCTCTAGCATGCGACAGCCGCACATTTTATGGAGGTTCTCCACCTACATGTATCTCTGTCCTGTGCTTTGTGTGCAGCCTATCTCCTGCACAGACCACCAAGTTGGCACCAACCCATCTCTCGACTGTCCTCCTCTCGAATCATGTCGAGATATCGCTTCTTTGGTCTTCCTCTTTTCCTTTTTTCCGTGTATATATCAACTGAAAAGCCTGCTGTCTTTGGATATATCTTTCGTTCTGCATTCTGGTTATGAAGCCGATTATAGCGTAACTGTTTGCTCTGTATTCTGTCAATTATTTCGCCCTATATCAAATTGGTTATTCAGTCTGCTGTATATATCTCTCTTTATTCCTATACATACATGTATGAATGGACCCTGGATATGCAAAGAAAACTAAATGAAAAAATGATGATGATAGGCTGTTCGGTATCTGCTGCAACTGTTGTTGTTGCAACTGTTGTTATTGTTGCTGCAACTGTTGTTGTTGTTGTTGCTGTTGTTGTTGTTGCAACTGTTGTTATTGTTGTTGCAACTGTTGTTGTTGTTGTTGCTGCAACTGTTGTTGTTGTTGCTGCAACTGTTGTTATTGTTGTTGCAACTGTTGTTGTTGTTGTTGTTGCTGCAACTGTTGTTATTGTTGTTGCAACTGTTGTTGTTGTTGTTGTTGCTGCAACTGTTGTTGTTGTTGCTACAACTGTTGTTGTTGTTGCTGCTGCAACTGTTGTTGTTGTTGCTGCTGCAACTGTTGTTGTTGTTGCTGCAACTGTTGTTGTTGCAACTGTTGTTGTTATTGTTGCTGCAACTGTTGTTGTTGTTGCTGCAACTGTTGTTGTTGCTGCAACTGTTGTTGTTGTTGTTGCAACTGTTGTTGTTGTTGCTGCAACTGTTGTTGTTGCTGCAACTGTTGTTGTTGTTGTTGCAACTGTTGTTGTTGTTGCTGCAACTGTTGTTGTTGTTGCTGCAACTGATGTTATTGTTGTTGCAACTGTTGTTGTTGTTGTTGCTGCAACTGTTGTTGTTGTTGTTGCAACTGTTGTTGTTGTTGCTGCAACTGTTGTTGTTGCTGCAACTGTTGTTGTTGTTGCTGCTGCAACTGTTGTTGTTGTTGTTGCTGCAACTGTTGTTTTTGTTGCTACAACTGTTGTTGTTGTTGCTGCTGCAACTGTTGTTGTTGTTGCTGCTGCAACTGTTGTTGTTGTTGCTGCAACTGTTGTTGTTGCAACTGTTGTTGTTATTGTTGCTGCAACTGTTGTTGTTGTTGCTGCAACTGTTGTTGTTGTTGCTGCAACTGTTGTTGTTGCTGCAACTGTTGTTGCAACTGTTGTTATTGTTGTTGCAACTGTTGTTGTTGTTGTTGTTGCAACTGTTGTTGTTGTTGCTGCAACTGTTGTTGTTGTTGCTGCAACTGATGTTATTGTTGTTGCTGCAACTGTTGTTGTTGTTGTTGTTGCAACTGTTGTTGTTGTTGCTGCAACTGTTGTTGTTGCTGCAACTGTTGTTGTTGTTGTTGCAACTGTTGTTGTTGTTGCTGCAACTGTTGTTGTTGTTGCTGCAACTGATGTTATTGTTGTTGCTGCAACTGTTGTTGTTGTTGCTGCAACTGATGTTATTGTTGTTGCTGCAACTGTTGTTGTTGTTGCTGCAACTGTTGTTGTTGTTGTTGCAACTGTTGTTGTTGTTGCTGCAACTGTTGTTGTTGCAACTGTTGTTGTTATTGTTGCTGCAACTGTTGTTGTTGTTGCTGCAACTGTTGTTGTTGTTGCTGCAACTGATGTTATTGTTGTTGCTGCAACTGTTGTTGTTGTTGCTGCAACTGTTGTTGTTGTTGTTGCTGCAACTGTTGTTGTTGTTGCTGCAACTGATGTTATTGTTGTTGCTGCAACTGTTGTTGTTGCTGCAACTGTTGTTGTTGCTGCAACTGTTGTTGTTGTTGTTGCTGCAACTGTTGTTGTTGTTGCTGCAACTGTTGTTGTTGTTGTTGCAACTGTTGTTGTTGTTGCTGCAACTGTTGTTGCAACTGTTGTTGTTGTTGCTGCAACTGTTGTTAGTGTTGCTGCAACTGTTGTTGCAACTGTTGTTATTGTTGTTGCAACTGTTGTTGTTGTTGTTGTTGCAACTGTTGTTGTTGTTGCTGCAACTGTTGTTGTTGTTGCTGCAACTGTTGTTGTTGTTGCTGCAACTGTTGTTGTTGTTGCTGCTGCAACTGTTGTTGTTGTTGTTGCTGCAACTGTTGTTATTGTTGTTGCAACTGTTGTTGTTGTTGCTGCAACTGTTGTTGTTGTTGCTGCAACTGATGTTATTGTTGTTGCAACTGTTGTTGTTGTTGTTGTTGCTGCAACTGTTGTTGTTGTTGCTGCAACTGTTGTTATTGTTGTTGCAACTGTTGTTGTTGTTGTTGCTGCAACTGTTGTTATTGTTGTTGCAACTGTTGTTGTTGTTGCTGCAACTGTTGTTAGTGTTGCTGCAACTGTTGTTGTTGTTGCTGCAACTGTTGTTGTTGTTGCTGCAACTGTTGTTGTTGCTGCAACTGTTGTTGTTGCAACTGTTGTTATTGTTGTTGCAACTGTTGTTGTTGCAACTGTTGTTGTTGTTGCTGCAACTGTTGTTGTTGTTGCTGCAACTGTTGTTGTTGTTGTTGTTGCAACTGTTGTTATTGTTGTTGCAACTGTTGTTGTTGTTGCTGCAACTGTTGTTGTTGTTGCTGCAACTGTTGTTGTTGCAACTGTTGTTATTGTTGTTGCAACTGTTGTTGTTGTTGCTGCAACTGTTGTTGCTGTTGCTGCAACTGTTGTTGTTGCAACTGTTGTTATTGTTGTTGCAACTGTTGTTGTTGTTGCTGCAACTGTTGTTGTTGCAACTGTTGTTGTTGTTGCTGCAACTGTTGTTGTTGTTGTTGCTGCAACTGTTGTTGTTGTTGCTGCAACTGATGTTATTGTTGTTGCTGCAACTGTTGTTGTTGCTGCAACTGTTGTTGTTGTTGTTGCTGCAACTGTTGTTGTTGTTGCTGCAACTGTTGTTGTTGTTGTTGCAACTGTTGTTGCTGCTGCTGCAACTGTTGTTGTTGTTGTTGCTGCAACTGTTGTTGTTGTTGTTGTTGTTGTAGGCTGGACTGGGATCGTTGGCTGACGATGGGTTTGATTGGAGTAAGCATCGGCTGCGTTGGCATTCTGCTTCACCAGTTCCTCTTACTCATCGCGGGAACGAAATGGGAAACGGCCGAGAGACTGATGCATGTAACCACTCTGCACTCAATACAATACCATATCAGATGTATATTACATACATGTATATCGTGTGAATACCATAGAACACCATTGAAGAAGACTCATCACATCTCATCATGACTCCATGCCATGCCCTGCTGCTACCGTCTCTTTCTTTCATCTTGTGTCGAACTGATTCGATTCTCAATTCACAAAATCTGCTTCTGTCTTTGTACTTGTCTCTGTCAGCCTCCAATCTACATTACATGCATGATGCATGAATTGCATGAATTGCATGATGCATGAATTGCATGATGCATGAATTGCATGAATTGCATGAATTGCATGATGCATGAATTGCATGATGCATGAATTGCATGATGCATGAATTGCATGATGCATGAATTGCATGATGCATGAATTGCATGATGCATGAATTGCATGATGCATGAATTGCATGATGTATGAGTTGCGTGATGCATGAATTGCGTGATGCATGAATTGCATGATGCATGAATTGCATGATGCATGAATTGCATGATGCAATGAATTGCATGATGTATGAGTTGCGTGATGCATGAATTGCATCATGCATGAATTGCATGATGCATGAATTGCATGATGCATGAATTGCATCATGCATGAATTGCATGATGCATGAATTGCATGATGCATGAATTGCATGATGCATGAATTGCATGATGCATGAATTGCATGATGCATGAACTGCATTATGCATGAATTGCATGATGCATGAATTGCATGATGCATGAATTGCATGATGCATGAATTGCATCATGCATGAATTGCATGATGCATGAGTTGCGTGGTGCATGAATTGCATGATGCATGAATTGCATGATGCAAGAATTGCGTGAACTGCTTGTCGGTAATTCATGTATCAGTCTATGTATCATCAATCGTGGAATTAATATCATCGTTCTGCACGATCGTTAGTGCGAACAACAGTTAATTAAACATGCATCGTCCAATCCTCCACTCGGTTCTGTCCTGCGTCTGTTTGCACTGTATGCTTTGCCACTCGGTTTGCTACTTCGGGATAATAGCTACATGCACCTGACATCAGTAATTGCCTGTACTGAACGATTTCCAACGACTCTTTTCACCTATATTAGCTGCGCGTTTAATCCCATTATCTCACTCCAGTTTCTACAACTTGCTTTAAGTGACGCTTAGTCCTGGATGATTGGGAATGTCATGACAATCGTGATCCTAATGATATTCGTAATCTCTAAACTTCTAAAGCGCTACTTGAAAGCCAAGAGCGGGGCACCAGCTTATTCACGAGTGCTGCGTTGAGTCAAAACGGTTGTCCGTAAGAGTAGTCAAAAGTAGATCTGGGTCCGGTGCCATAGGATCAGAGGGGTGGAACAGCAACGTTCGCGTGTATATCGCGGTGTATACGAGTGGAATTAATGTAATGTAATTAGCAATTTTTATATTGCTGTTCAGAGTCATGGCCATTTAGTAACGCTCACAGTGCAAGAACCCATAGAAAATAAGTAGACCTTAAGAAGACCGAGATTATTATGTCAATGACAATCCATGCAAATGGAGGGAAGGACATTCCATAAGGAGAGGCCAATGATAGCAGAGGAACGAAGAAGCTCTCTAAAATATTTTAACGGGGATTATAGTATTATAGGCTATAAAATAGTCTTAGATTACATAGTCCATGGTTTATTGAGTGCACCTTTAAAAGGTGGCACATGACACATTCCGAGGCAATCCTCTATATTTAGCATGGAACATAATTTCCAAGTGATAATGATGTCTGACTGTCGTCATGAGTCGTCATCTGGAACTTGTTGTATTCTTTTAGGAGGGTAGTATGCTAACCGTCTGGCTCTGGGTTGTCGGATACAGCGTTCTGTTCGCTGCCTTCAGCTCCGCTTCAGTCGCCGTAAGTTCATTCGAAGAAACCTACGAGAGATCTGCTTAGAATGATTATACAACTCGGCTGTGAATAGGCGTTGAAAGAGTAACCACATGTAGGCTACATACCATTTGTATTATGCGATGCGGGTATGTAATCATGCGTGTATGCGGTGTTTGAATTGTAGACAAAAGACGGGGGTGCATGGGTTATAAGCTTTGATCCATGTGGGGTTGATTATTTGTTCCTTCGGTCAATTATTAGAAAGGTCAGCCTATGTGTGTTGTCAGTTTTTAGTGAATGATTGTCCTCATGAGAAATACCCCCCCCCCCGCTTGTGTAATGAAGGCTTAACTATGAAATCCAAAGAAATACTACGGGGTTGAGGTTTCAACCATCCCCCGAAAATTCTATATCTTATTCTGCGTAGGCCTAGGCCTATATGCGAGCAGGTCTATTTATATGTTGTACGCATTTGAGTTTTTATGTGCATGCGTATGTGTAAGAATGTATGAATGTATAAGAAACTAGAAGGTTATTTTCAAGTACCGCTGTATTCATCATTTTCAATTATCGATAGGCCTATTCGGTAATTGAAAATTATGACTACAGCGGTACATGAAAATAACCTTCTAGTTTCTTATACATTCATACATTCTTACACATACGCAAATATTATTTCTTCCAGCATAATTTTAGCATCGATCACCACCTCTTCATAAACCTTAGCCTAATTTCCTCTTTATCCCCTTTTGCCCGTAGCAACACTCCTCAATTAAATGTGCTGGGCCTCAAACCTGGACTGAAATTCCCATTGATTGATACAATTATAAATCATGTTCTATAATCTATACGATACCTTCAGCTCTTTAAACGTGATTTACTCGCCGATAAGCGAGATTCATTTGTCTGCTACATCTTTATACTCAATGAATTAATGGACTCGACTGCAGTCGGTTAATGATCAACTGCAGCGCTTTGCTTAATCGCTTAGAATAGAACGAGCGATGCTGTTCTGTCTTTGAAACTGACCTTTAACCTTAATTATTGTGTGTCATAGTTCATCTATCCACCGTCAGGAGGCTCAGGCATACCGGAAGTCATCGGATTCCTAAACGGAACTGTGATGCGTCACGTGCTCAATCTTCCGGCGTTCTGCGTCAAGTTCTTTTCGTGCATCTGCGCAGTTGGTGCAGGACTACCAGTGGGACCGGAAGGGCCGATGATTCATATGGGGTGAGATGATTCACATGGAGTGAGACTATTCACATGGGGTGAGATGGTTCACATGGGGTAAGATGATTCACATGGGGTGAGATGGTTCACATGAGGTAAGATGATTCACATGGGGTGAGATGGTTCACATGGGGTGAGATGGTTCACATGAGGTAAGATGATTCACATGGGGTGAGATGGTTCACATGGGGTAAGATGATTCACATGGGGTCAGATGGTTCACATGGGGTAAGATGATTCACATGGGGGTAAGATGATTCACATGGGGTGAGATGATTCAGATACAGTGAGATGGTTCAGATGATGGTCAGATGATTTAGCCGAAGTAGCGAGTGATTAGTAGGGTGAAATCGTCCTAATAAAAGTATTTTAATCATTATATTCTATCCATTAGATTGAGATAAAAAAAAAGGATGTCAAAGATATTGTGCTATATAATTGTGCTTCTTCTGCAAATTTCTTGATTTTCTTTCACAGCGAATTATTTGTTATTAAATGCACCTGAAAGATTTAGACAAGTTAGAGACATGCGTTAATTTACATCTTTAATATAATTTACATCGCGTAGAATCGCCGTAGATAGAATTCATTGACGGGGTTGCATGGTCATGGAAATTCTACGCCGCATGGATTGCTTTTTAAAACATTCAGTACCGGTATCCGAAGCTAATAGTCTCTAGTCCCATTCTAAATGTGTCAAAAACATTTAAGTTTCCATCTTATCATTGTGTGTCCTAGACCATCCTGGATTTCAGTTTTCCACTGGTGTCATCACTCGTCACCTTCATTTTCCAATTCAGATGTAAAATTCTTCTAAATTAGAATAGATTTCAAATGCCAGTTTTAGCCTGGTCATTCGTTTCAACTGTCCACGACTCACTGGCTAATACGTTGATGATGATGATGATGATGATGATGATGATGATGGTGGTGGTGGTGGTTGTGGTGGTGGTGGTGGTGATGATGATGACGATGATGACGTTCTGGGTTTTTTATCAATGTGCCACGGTTGTTGCCTTAATAAAATGTTATTTGACTTGATGATGATGACGACGATGATGATGATGATGAATCATTGATGATGAATCATTGATGATGATGATGATGATGATGATGATGATGACGACGATGATGATGATGATGAATCATTGATGATGAATCATTGATGATGATGATGATGATGATGATGATGATGATGACGACGATGATGATGATGATGAATCATTGATGATGATGATGATGATGATGATGATGATGATGATGATGATGGTGATGAATTGATGATGGCTATTGTAATGACGATAGTAATGATGATGATGATGACGGTGATGAGGTGATTGTTGTGGTTGGTTGGTGCAGGAGCATCGTGGGAACGGGCATCAGTCAGTTCCGGTCTAAGACTCTCAAGTGTACACTTCCGTTCTTCGCCAGATTCCGCAACTCAGAAGACAGGTCAGTGATTGAGGTCACAGGTCAGTGATTGAGGTCACAGGTCAGTGATTAAGGTCACAGGTCAGTGATTAAGGTCACAGGTCAGTGATTAAGGTCGCAGGTCAGTGATTAAGGTCACAGGTAAGTGATTGAGGTCGCAGGTCAGTGATTGAGGTCACAGGTCAGTGATTGAGGTCACAGGTCAGTGATTGAGGTGACAAAATCAAATGAGAGCTTCCTTTCATTATTTCATCTCATTTCATCTTTGACATTAAAGATTAAATAAGTGTCCAGAGGAATAATTCTATCAGCAGAAGATCGATCCATCCACACATAGCAGAACATCACGTGTCTTCGTTGTTAGATTGTTGCCGTCTCGTGTCTGCATCAGCCAACATAATCTGATCTGTCAAGCACAGGATCTGACGATGAATGGTCAAAATACAACAAGCATCTCACTTTGACTGACGCACGTCATCTTTTTTAGTTCTAATAATATTATAATTATTGTTTTGACTGTTCGCTTCTGACTGCAGACGGAACTTTACGACTGCTGGTGCTGCTGCTGGAGTGGCTGCTGCGTTTGGTGCACCGGTCGGTGGTCTGCTATTTGCGATGGAGGAGGTGTCGTCATTCTGGACGATGAAACTCGGTTGGATGATCTTCTTCTGCTGTATGCTCGCCACATTCACCGCTGACATCGTCAACTCATCGCTCGAAGCATTCAAAATCAAACGCATCTTCGGCCTCTTCGAACCAGAAAAGTACATCATCTTCAAGGTAGCCCCACTGTATCTTTGCATCGTTTCGGGCGCTATAAAAATGTCATTTCATGATGAAGAATATACGTGTAGCAAGTGCACCATACACACACACACACACACACACACACACACACACACACACACACACACACACACACACACACACACACACACACACACACACACACACACACACACACACACACACACACACACACACACACACACACACAAACACACACACACACACACACACACACACAAACACACACTCGCATTATGTATATTGTATAAACAGCGCAGTAGTGCACCTAGGCCTACTTCAGTTGTTGTCAGTGTCAGTAGCATTAGATAATTGTCATAATATTGTCGAGTGATCGATCAGTTTATTGTTCTACGTCTAACGCCGACCATGCAGTTGCAGTCGCACTCAGCTGATGGCAGCAAACGATCTCGATTGATCTCGAATTATAATTGTATAAATTAACAATTCAGCTGAATCAGCGATGATGCTGTGCACAGGTTATTAAACCAATGTCATTATCATCGTCGTCGACGTCATCATCATCGTCATCAATTTGGTTACTGTAGTCTACTATTACTGATGCAGGTTGGTCAGACAATTCCTGTGAATGTGATAATGTTTCTTCCTGCCGCTGGTCTTGGTCTGATCGGAGGTCTGCTGGGCGCCGTCTTCACCATCTCGAATCTGAAGATCGCTCGCATCAGACGACGATTTCTATCGAGATTCAGACGAACCTTCATCACCAAACTCATCAGATTCATCGAACCTCCGCTCATCATGGTAACGTCGTCATCATCACCATCACCATCGATCGTTGTCGTCTTCATCATCATCACTGTCATCATCGTCGTTGTCGTCATTATCGTCATGGATCGATCCTGCTCAATATGAATCGATTTACTGAAGAAACGTAGGCGTAGAGTCATGGGCGCCCGCACATAGGGGCAAGGGGGGGCACTTGCCCCCCTGGAAAAGTGACACTTATTTTTCTAACTACTACTTTTGAGTTTGTAACAAATTTCTTTGCATTAAAACACTAATGATACCAATGATACACACAGTGAAAGTCATAAATTTATGTTTAAAAATCTCTATAGCAATAAATATATATAGAGCCCTTCATGGACCTACTTTTTAACATCTACTTTTGGATTTTTAACAAATTTTCGCACTTAGGAAACTATTCATATTAAAAATAATACACAAAATGACACTGAGAAATTTGCATTAAGAAACCTCTTTGAAAAAATAACTGTGTTCTTAATTTCCAGCGCTGTATTTTCATGCTCTTGTCACTGAAAAATTCAACCGTGACCATCGTAAAATGTTTGCCCCCTCCTGCAAAATTTTCTGCGGGCGCCCATGCGTAGAGTTTAGGCTACGATTTCGTGGTTCACGATTGAAACTTAATTAACCTAAATAAACGTCGTTAAAATAATCATAAGCTTATTGTAATCCGAAGCCTTAAATGCTATTTTTTCTGCGGGTAGTCTAGGTTTTAGACAATCTCTGTAACATCCATGAACGTTCTTGCGTCTGTGATGTCTCAAGTCTCAACTGCCCGTCGCTTCTAAATCGCTGCTGATTGAAACAATAATTGCAATAGAGCAAACCAATCAATCAATTTATCAATCACTGAAATTCGTTCTTTTTTCATCAAAGTCAAGTTGACAATATAATAATAATTATTATTATTATCTCAGGGCATTGATAGCCTACTCAATTGGCCTTGCGTGTGAAGCTCATCATAACGCGTGTGAAAACGATATGGAGGGGATGATCTGTGGGGGGAAAACATCCAGTGTTAATTGAATTGCAATGAAAAGATGAAAGTCAACACAAACCTTTCATCTGTCGCTTCATAGACAATAATTAGACTCCTACCTGCGCTCCATCCGTTAGCTACCAGTTGTTCCAATCTGCGATTATCTTCGTCAATAATTGTAGGCTATATAGCCCCACCAGGCCGGTGAGGCATAGGCCACATGACTGCTGCGATAATTAATTCTTAGGCCTACGTACGATTGCAGTGCATAGCCGTAAATCTTTGCGACTTCGCAAAATGGAGCCAGGATTTTCTGTTGAACTTCAGTAAAATTATCAATATTATGGTTGTCTACTTGCTGATAGGCTATGTCCTATATATAGGGTGACACGAAAGTTCGTTCACCGTTTTCAAAATGCGTTATCTCAGTAACGGCTTCATATTTCTTTATAATATTTTGTCAGTGTATGCATCAGTCACATGAAAGATATTGGTACAAATTTTATTATGATCCGGTCCGTTTTCGCCATTATTTATAAGAAAATGTAAATACGAATAGTTTTTGCGGGAAAAAATGCGTTCATCAAATTTACACAGTAAAGAAAATGTGTATACGCCTAGCCTCGTATACAAGCGTGACAAGACACTGTTGTTACATAAAATAGGACATAGGCTACACAGACGTAGGCTATTAGCGCACAGTATCTCCTTCTGCTTTATGACGGCTCTGACTCTATCCAGCATAGAAAGAGTAAGCCTACGTTTCGCCTGCTCGAAAGATGAAGTTTAGTCCGTCGGTGATGGTTTGGGGTGGGATGACTGCCAGGGGTCTCACTAAACTTCAATTTGTGCCAAAATGGTACCAGACTGAACTCGCAGTGCTGCATACATCACCAACATTCTCGAGCAGATCGTGAAGCGAGCGTTCGAGAGAGAAAAAGACAACGGCAGTGTCATGCAACCAAGGGCGGATACAGAAACTTTGGACGGGGGGGCCAAAAATTTCTTGAGAAAATTTCTGGGAGAAAAAAATCGCATCCGCCAAAAAAGTTGACGACCTTTGAAAATCATACCATTTCATCCGCCAAAAAAGTTGACGACCTTTTTTTTTTTTTTTAAGTCATCCGGCCAAATTTTTGGGAAAATCATACCATTTCATCCGCCAAAAAAAGTTGACGACCTTTTTTTTTTTTTCATCCGGCCAAATTTTCGGGAAAATCATACCATTTCATCCGCTAAAAAAGTTGACGAAATTTTTTTTATTTTTTATTTTTCATTTTTTTTTTAGTCATCAGGCCAAATTTTCGGGAAAATCATACTATTTCAGCAGCCGCTCAAACCAAATGGGGGGGGGCCACGATACATGGGATTTCTAAATGGGGGGCCATGGCCGGATTGGCCCCCCCCCCTGGATCCGCTCCTGCATGCAACGAAAGTTGTTTGTTGAGCAGGATGGCGCACGCTGTCATAGGCATAAGCTTACATCAGCTGTGACGATAAAGTTGCTAGACGACAGCCATCCGTCACACATAAAACCAAAGGATTGGCCACCCAACTCTCCGGGCCTCTCTCCGATTGAGACCTTGTTGAGTATTTTATCTCTCAGTCTCAGCGTTTATAAAGATCCTGAGCCAAAGAACGTTGATCAGCTCAAGCGTCGCCTCCAACGAGCGTGGAGATCGATAGCAGTTGGGACACTTCAGACGCTGATCCAGTCATGCCGAATAGAGTCATTAAGAAGAAAAGATTTACTGTGCGCTAATAAGCTACGTCTGTGTGTGTCCTATAGGCTATTACTGAGATAACGCATTTTGAAAACGGTGAGCGAACTTTTGTGTCACCCTATACATCCGCATCCGCATATGATATTACCAGTATTTATGACATCAAAAATTATGTGTCTATTATTCACAGTTGTAGCCCACCGGTGGTCTTCTGGATATAATGTAGGCCTAGCTTTCAGTTATGGATTGACGAAATGGCGTTAAGTTTTGGATCTTAGCAGAGAGCAACTGCATATGTGTCCCGCTATATGAAAAGGTACCATAAGTCGGGTTTGGAGTTATTATGCCTTCACAAACTAGCTAAGTGAGCTGAACATTTTGCTGAAAACCAGATCAAAATTGGATGATAAATGACCGACTTATAATGATGTTCATGAAAAAGTTGCCACTTATTTCCATCGATGAGTATCATGGGGTCTTGCACACTGGGAGCGCTTCTGAGCGATTTATCCTACAAGAGGTTCATAGCAAATTCTCAGTGTTGTCTATTATTATTATCAGTGTTATTAACTTAAAACGTCCTTTTCACCTGCTGCTAAAAATACCAAGATTTCAAATTTGATAATATAAAAAAAAAAATTTCCCCCACGTCTTTATGCGCGATTTCTCGTGAAACTGTACGCCGACTTATGGTACCTTATCATATAGCGGGTCACATATAGTAACCTATAGCGGAGACATCATCGTGTTTTAAATTATATAGGTCATATATGATCACCTGGTCTAATACGCATGTCTTCAGGTGTTGTGGTCAACAATAACTGTCTTCTTACCTTCGGCATTTCCATGTAAGCCTATGGTCTGCCCAACAACCTCTGCTGCAGAACTCACCAATGTGACGACGATGATGACCGGAAACATCAATTATAGACCGTCACCGTAAGTCTGATACACTGAAAATATAGCCTATCGCAACTGAACATTGATTGGTCAGTTATTATTAGCACAAAAATAGTTTCATCACACAATCATTTTCAAACCTTAGTGTTGTAGGCTATGTTGAAAATTTGATGGGCTAGCTTAATCGTGATCTAGACACTTAAAACTCAAGCGTGATTTCCAAATTATATTAGCCTATGGGTTCACTAATGAGTGGCTTAAAAGGGCATAGTTATAATAAGCGGGCTCCTATGTTAAATAATGACTGCACTAACCATATTCTTGACCCTAACCGACCCTCACGATGCCTATTACCTGACCCTAACCAAACTCAAACTTAAAAGCAAACTCTTAGGCTACTCATTTACGATTCGGATTGAACAGTTGAACGTACTCGTGTCTTACGAAGGAAGTTCTCCAGTTATTTTGTCTTCCGTACATCTTCATAGAAAAGGCAAATGAGAGAAGTCAGAATCTCTACTTTTGCTTCATAGATTTTACGAAAGCGTTCGACATGGTGCAACACGGTCAGCTGTGGTTGTCCATACTGGACATGGGGTTCCCCCACAACTTGTCCAACTATTGATGAACCTACACAAACAGCAACGAGCAGCTGTTAGGACGGATAATATCACCTCTAACTGGTTCCGCGTTAAGAAAGGCGTTCGGCAAGGTTGTAACATCTCGCCTTGCCTATTTAACATCCTGGCGGAACAGGTAATGCGCAAGGCGCTTTACGGGTTCAGAGGGGGCTTCAGAATTGGAGGTAGGACCATCAGTAATCTTTGATACGCGGATGACATCCTCTTGATCGCTACATCACCAGAGGAACTCCAGGAGCTCGTCAATCGTGTCGAATCCGCTGCCAAGGAGTACGGTTTAAAGATAAATGTTTCAAAGACGAAGGTTATGACCAATACCGATAGGATCCTCCGGATTTTTATCGCGGGCAGTGAACTCAAACAAGTGGATAACTTCACATATCTAGGCAGCAAAATCTCAAGCGATGCAAAGTGTTCAGTCGATATTAAGTCCAGGCTGGCCATGGGTATGGCGGTCATGGTGAAGCTTACGAAGGTCTGGAAAAACAAGTCCATTAGTACTCAAACCAAGCTTCGTTTGGTTGCGAATCATGGGTGCTCAAAAAGGCGGAGGAAAAGCAGATAGAGTTTCGAGAACAAATGTACCCGCAGGCTTTTGCGCATTTCTTGGACGCTCAAACTTACCACAGAGCAGGTTTATCGGCTTGCCGGAACTTCACCAGAGCTCTTGGGTTCCATCAAGGCTCGCAAACTCTCCTATTTCGGTCATATCATCAGGATTCCCCAGGATTGCGTGGGAAAAGGCATTATGCTGGGTCACGTGGAAGGTTATCGACGCAAGGGTAGACCGCGTATTGGCTGGATTGACAACATTCTTGCTTGGTCCCGTCTTTCCGAATCCAATCTTCTCGCCGCTGCACGCGATAGGAGGCAGTGGAGAGCTATAGTCCATGCATGTGACCAACCGTCGCGCAGCGACGTCGGTGACTGACATGACATGACATGACATGACATGCACATCTTCGAATGCGTTCGATGTCAAAGCGTGCGTTTCCATGGCAACGAATAAATTGTGATGCATCATAAAATACATCTGCAGCTGATCGCGACTGAATAACTGCGATCGAAAGATCTCAAATGCAGGTTCAGCTTAGAGGTCACACATTTCATAACAGTGAACAATTTATATAGCGCCGCTACTCCTTCTCAAATGCATCCATGGTTGGATCTGCAGTCTTCATAAGCCGAGACATTGAAACTCATTTCTTGACAGCTCGTTCTGGTTCTTGCTACAGTTCTGGTTCTTGCTGAAGTGTCTTTTGTATGAAGCTGAGAAAATACTTTTAATCGACAGCGTCTACCGTTTGAACGGAAGTGACGTCAGACTGGACGAGGGTAATACTTACGTGCACGTAGACAATGGCGACCGAGGTCATTCGCCGGAAGTTCTGCACACCAGCGAACGCTGTCCAGCGAACAGCAAATACAGAGTGGACAGCGACATTCAGCACTACTGGTGCCAGAAACCATCGCAGCAACTCAACGGAACAGAGGCAGACGACGGACAGTACAACGAAGGTTTGGATGCTTTGCAAATATACTTATCTAACGCCAGCATCACACAGGACCCCGCCTCAGTAGCTTCGTATGAAAGCGATACAGTATGAGCTTAAGAGGAGAAGGAGGAGGAGGAGGAGGAGGAGGAGGAGGAGGAGGAGGAGGAGGAAGAGGAGGAGGAGGAGAAGGAGGAGGAAGATAATTGTTGATGAACGTAGGGAATATGGCGGCTGATGGTGGTCGATTGAATAAGTGGAGGCGGAACGTACGGAGAGGAGGAGTAGCCTAAGAAGAAAGGTGTATGCCTAAGTTATTAGTCATTGAGACATGCACTCAGAAGAGTTAGAAGATTTCGAATGAGCTAACCTGCAGATATGAAGATGACTTCAGAGTGTGCAAAACTGAGATTATGATGCTGTATAATAGACGCCAGAAATCACAAAACAGGAATTTTCTTGTAATGCCTAACGTTGTTCTTTGCTAACTTTAAGCAACGAAATCAGTGCTGCAGGCCTAATTAAGTCATTACAATTTTTTTAACTGTGACAAATTTTAATCATATCCGTCGATTTTAATCCAGAATGACGTCTTACTGCAAAAGTAACTCACTTTGTCCGCATCCGTTATGATTTTTCCACAGTGGGTCTAGATTTCAATACAGCTAAACAATTTACATTGATCATAGTTGTTGATTTTGAGTTCACCGGTGCGACCCTCGGCTTCAAGAAAAGTTCTTTGGTGGCCCGCGGTGTGACAAAGGTTGGACATGATAGATGATTAGATAGATATTTGTCTGTTTGCAGGACATCAATCGATGCCACGCATTGAGTAGAATATATCGATTCATGTAGGCCTACTGGAATCGTAGAGAGAGATATTATATATGCGGCAACGTCACGTAACCTCTGATTCTGGAATGTATGTTTTACAGTGGCCAGTCTATTGAATGTGCACGGACACAGAGCTCTGCAGCTGCTCTACTCCCGCCACACACATTACCAATTCAACTACGCTAGTCTGCTGACAGTTCTGCCTATCTACTTCGTCCTCGCTTGCTGGTCTGCAGGCAGCGCCGTCGCTAGTGGCATCGTCGTTCCAATGTTGTGAGTAATGTTGTCCATGTTATCCCAACTCATCCTTCGCTGACTTACATTCGTCTTTTCTTCTCATCAATCTTTGTTCAGATCATCATGGCTCGATCTCTATATAAACCTAAAATCTCATGTGCCATGTGTTTCCGCGGTTTCATTTCTGTGTTGTCAGCCATGGCAGTCACAGTGAGTAACAGAGATAGAGATAGAGACAGCCATAGAGATAGAGATAGCGTGAGAAAAAAGAAGGGAGGGAGATAAGAAGGGAGGGGTAGGGAAATGGGAGATAGAGAGGTCGAGAGAGAGGGCGAGCGAGGAAAAGCCTGTCGGTCGGTTGGTTATTGAATGAATGAATTAATGAATGAATGAATGAATGAATGAATGAATCGACCAGTTACATATAGTGAGGGTAAGAGAGTTCATAGTAGGCCTAAAAGAGCCTTAGTCTACATGTCTGATTGTATCTGTCTCTTTATCTATTGACGACTAAGCAAGAGTAGGCTATAGGAATAGATTTACGTTATAGATTCGACTTTGCGCCTTTGAATGAGATGTAAGAACTGATTATGGTGGTATTGCATGAGCAGACGTCATGCAATGCAGCGAAGAAATGTAAGGATTGCAGAGAGAAACTTGAAGCAAAGAAGAAGACATGAATATTTGTAGGTTCATCGGTGGACTATACGGACGAGTGGTTGGTCGTCTGTTGGTCGATCTTCATGGAGGCATTCCCAATCAATCGTTCTGGCTGTGGATCGATCCAGGAGCCCTGGCTCTCATCGGATCCGCTTCCTTCTTCGGTGGAGTCTCCAGACTAACCATCTCTCTGACTGTCATCATGGTAATAGATCATGATATGATGCTTTACTTGGTTCACTCTCATATCCGTTCATCCACCTTTTTTCACAGTCGAAGAATGGCATGCATCTGTGACTGCAGAATTAGTCTAATACAAAGTAAATCGGATTTAATTGAATGACGTTTTTATAAGAGAGTGAATGCTAAAGGCTACAGTCACTGTAAGCTTATGTAAAATAACATCTTCAGCGCCGTAAGGAGATCAGTCACTGGTGACCCAGGGACGCAACTAGAGTTGGGCTTGGGGGCTTAAGCCCCCCCCCAAATAAATCAAGCTGTTGTATGCTTACGGCTAAATATTTGAACTTATGATTAACTTATGCTAACGCAATCGTCATGCTCAAGGCTTAAGCCCCCCCCCCCCCCACAAAAGAAAAATCCTAGTTACGAGCCGTCGGCCCTGCACTGGTCCCGCATCAAACGAGACCATAGCCAGGAAAGAGAATTAGCCTAATTCGTCGGTCGAAATCCTAAAATCGGTCAGGAAAAGATGTTGAACTCGAGTGACGGTTTCCTCAATAAATAATTAGCTGGTCCGTAGTTTTGGTTCATTGGAATTCATGTGGACTCGTTCTCTCAGCTCTTCAACCGCAATCATAATCGTAATCTTCACATTTCTAAAGCGCCCCTCGAAAGTCAAGTGCAGAGGCAGCAGAGGCTGCAGAGCACCAGCTTATTCACGAGCGCTGAATTAAAAGTCGTTCAAGTGACATGTGAATTCGAGAAATGTCCGTTTCCGTAACTTGAGCTAAAATTATTTCCCTGACCTGTTTTAGATTTCGACCAGCTGTACATCGTAATTACGGCGCTAAAGAAGTTATTAGATCAATTTCTGAAGTCTACATCTACAAACCTTTGGTTACAGATTTTTTGTGTCGACTTTTGATTCTTTGCTTTATAAAACACAATAATATAATATATCAGTAACCTTTTCCTTTTCACCAGAAATAAGTCACTTTTCGCTATAGAGCAGCTTCAGCTACAATTTTGTTTAACTTTAAATCATTGTGTTTTAATCGTTGCTGCATGAATCTCCTCATTCTTAAACTGCGAGCGAAACATCGAGCAATCGGATGAGTAATATATATATATATATATATATATATATATATATATTAGGTCTACATGTATGTATATTATGTATATAGCTTAACTGTAGCAGCAATTAAGGCAGATGGTTTTATTTTGCTGATCAGTTTCTCATCTGCAGAAATCTGCAGTGTATATAACTTGTGGTCCAACCCATAGGCTAGGCTAGCTGCAGATGGATTAACAGACTTTGCAACATGCCAGCCACGTCTTCGATCTCTTTACGCAGTAAATTATGTCGTATCCAGAGTAATATGTCTTGATTTAGAGATGTTCAGAGACTTGATTGATCGTTCATAGATCTACATCTGATGATGATTATGATGACGATGATGATGATGATGACGATGATGATGACGATGATGATGAATATCGATTGTTAGATTGAGATTACGAATGACGTGGCGTTCCTGTTGCCGATCATGGTGGCGATCATGGTGTCGAAGTGGGTGGGCGATTACATTACTCATCCACTCTACCATTCACAGCTCGAACTCAAGTGCATTCCATTCCTCGACTCAGAGCCGATCGTCTATGACGACATGCATCAGATGTAAGCATGTAATTATATACATATATTCAAACATTACTGGTCTATTTAGCTACACCGGTAAGCGAGAGCGGCATTCGTCTGACTGCGGTTCAAGCCCCGGGCTGGGAGTTGACATTCAAAAGTTTAGAGATCTCGGGCTAGCACGTGTGAGACGCGGTGGCGCAAGCTGCTGCGGAGCGACCTTGGGCAAGTTGCTTACTCATCATTGTATGTGGGGAAGGCAACGGGAAACCACCTCACTCATCTCATTCCCAGGGGCGTAAAAGCCAATGAACCTGCCTTCGGGCAGAGAACCATCATCATCATCATCATCATCATCATCATCATCATCATCATCATCATCATCATCATCATCATCATCATCATCATCATCATCATCATCATCATCATCATCATCATCATCATCATCATCAGCATCATCATCATCATCATCATCATCATCATCATCATCATCATCATCATCATCACCACCACCACCACCACCACCACCACCACCACCACCACCACCACCACCACCACCACCACCACCACCACCACCACCACCACCACCACCACCACCATCACCACCACCACCACCACCACCACCACCACCACCATCATCATCATCATCATCATCATCATCATCATACAATACAATACAATACAATACAATTCACTTTATTGCAACCAGAAAACAAGAAAACAATAAAAGTACAAAACATGCATGCATTGGCTACAAAGGGGGGCCCAAAAGGGATGGACATCCCGCTGGGAAGGGTCACCCAAGTAAAAAAATTCCCAAGAAAAATTAATCAAGATAGCTGAAAAGAAAGAGACTAAATCAAATTAGGTGATGACAGATTGCAGAAAAGTTAATATTGTCAAGAGCATGTAGAGAAACAAACTTAACTAAGTACTTAACTAAAATCTTAACTACACATGGTCATGTGCACTTCAAGTAACTTTAGTGGAGGAAAGTAGAAGAAGACGAAGTTTCTTTTTAAAGACCTGCAGACTACTGGATTGACGAATGTCAATTGGTATTGTGTTCCATACTTTAGTGCCATAAGATTTAATAGTAAAACGCCTAGTATTAGATTGAGCTTTGACAGGGCGAAAAGCAGATGAATTCCTAGTGAAATGCGAATGGATGTCAGAGGCGTGAGGGAGGTAACCTTGGAATACTGAAGGAAGGAGACCGTGTTCGAGTCGAAAAAAGAACTCTCAAATTTGGAGATCCTTTATTTGGTCAATTTTCAGGAGATGAAGTTCATTAAAGAAAGGGCCAGTGTGTTCCCGTTTACGAATACCCGCAATTATACGAACAGCCCTCTTCTGTAAGATTACAAGTTTACGAAGCCTGGATTCATATGTCGATGCCCAAACAAGGTTGCAATACGTGAGGTAGGGGTAGACAAGGGTATAATATAAATTCATTCTAATTGTATTTGGTAAGATATAAGCAACGCGGGAAATAATACCAATATTTTTAGCAATTTTAGTTGCAATTTGATTAATATGAACTTTCCAGGTCAAATGTTGATCTATATGCACACCATATATATATCATCATCATATTATATAATATTATATATAATAATATGCATATATCATATAATATTTATAATAATAAACATACACCGTGGTTCAATAAAAAGTAAGCCAAACTGTTTTGCATATATCTCTAATACCTGACGACATATCAAGCTACAATTTTCCAAATATTTAGAGGAGTGGACCAAGAATATGATTCCAAAATTTCATGAGATAAAAGTGAACGGATAAAAAGATATGAATATTTAAACTTCATATACCGAAATTTCAGTTTGCAAGCAATTTTCTGTCAGATTCGATAAAAAGTAAGCCAAACTAATTTTTTTACATCTCTGATGCCTGATGAGTAATCATAAATACTTTTTCCCGATATTTAGATAATTGAACCAAGAATAGGATTCCAAAATATCATTTCATAAACTTGAAGGGATAGAAGGATATGGATATTTCAACTTCATCACCCGAAATTTCAGTTTTCAGCAAGTCTGTTATTGTGTAGACTTCATTTCTCCCACATTATGGCCTCCGAACAGTCCAGATTTGAATTCTGTCGACTATAAAATGTGGAGCGTGATGCAAGATCGAGCCGACCAGACAACAATCCATGATATAAACGATCTGAAGCAACGCTTGCTGGAAGTGCGGGATGGCCTGAACCAGAGGATAATTGACGTTGCTGTTGCCATTGCAATGGCGCCAGCGCCCTCAGGCTTGCGTGCAAGCAGGAGGGGGACATTTTGAGCATCTTATTTAATTAAATTATCAAACCATACTGTTGGGGTCATATTGGTAGTTCAATTCTCTACATATCTGGAAAATTTTAGAATGATTAATCATCAGGCATTGGAGATAATAAGGAAACATTTTATTGAATCTGATAGAAAATTGCTTGTAAACTGAAATTTCGGCATATGAAGTTTCAATATTTGTATCTTTTTATCCGTTCAACTTTATCTGATGAAATTTTGGAATCATATTCTTGGTCCAATTCTCTAAATATTTGGAAAATTTTAGCGTGATATGTTATCAGACATTAGAGATATATGAAAAACAATTTGGCTTACTTTTTTTTGAGTCACGGTGTATATCGTAGCCTATAGGCAGAAAGCGCACGAGACGAAATCTAGAATCTCATTAATATGGATCATTCTGCAGCAGGAGAGAAATCATCGCAGCAATCAATGCAGCATCTGGAACTCTCTGCCCCGCCCCCCCCCCCTTATGTTCGTAACTTCCCTAGCGAGACTGTCTTTCGCTCTAAACTGAAAACTTTCCTCTTTGAGTCTACCTATAGACTATAGATAGTTTTAATTAGGCCTACCACCGAACTTCAATGTGCACTAAGGAGGGCATTATCAAATTTCAGTTGGATTGTATTGTATTGTAAGCTTATTGACTGCAGCATAAAACGTGTAAACCTAATCGCATCCAGGCCCGGATTTAGGGGTGGGCACAAGGGGCGAGTGCCCACGGGCCTCCACCACATAGGGGCCTCCACCACAAAAGCAAGAATTTTTTACAGACTTTTTCTACAGTGCAATGCCCAAAGATACAATTCCACACAAATATTTTAAGCAAAGAAACAATTGAAAGAAACGTGAAAACCTGAAAGATCAGAAGTCAGTTTCTCTTGCCTCTTGGTTATGAAGTCATGTGAATAATAATTATAATTATTGGTCTGTGTTTTAAAGGATTCATAATTTATATAAAAGGAGCTTTTAGACAGCTACATAGCCTAATTCTAAATACTATTCCTTCATCATTAAAATTAGAGGTTCTTCCCCGTATTAAGGACTTATGTAGACGCCTATTATAGGATAAGTGTTTTATTGATTTTCAACAATTTCATTTTTTTAACCACGGCTTAGGCCTATAAGGATATTGACCCAGAAATTTGTATCTTTTACCTAAAATGCACAAACCTAGAAGTATAATAATGGCCTCAACCGGACATGCCAGAAGGTTGAACAATTATTATTAGTGATTGCGGTTCTGAAACGGTGAAACCCGACGTATAAGTGATTTTATTCAATTTTTCCGAGCTCCTGTGGCGCAAAAATCACCCATCCCGTTACTTCCTAACTGTATTAAGGACTCTTTTGATTTTGTTAGCAAAATTCGTAATTCTATTATATGTAGCACTGATTGACTGGTGACTGGAGACGTTACAGCTCTTTATACTGATATGGATTTCGCTTGAACTCAAAGTTGTCAAGCAAGCCTTTATTAAATACCTTTCTAGTAAACGGCCTGATAGGCCTAAGGAAATTCTGGAGTTGCTTGAAACTACTTTATGTACCGGTAGCAATGACTTTACATTTTGTGACACTGTTTTCCTTCAATTTTTTTTTTGCTATGGGCAAACCTTTCTTACCTAGTTACGAAGACCTTTACTTGGAGGAATTCGACAATGGAGCTATGAATGATTTTAGAATCAAACTAACAAAATGTTGTAGGTTGTTAGGTGATACCATTAATTTTAACCTGGGTTCATCCAAGACCTTATTGAACATGAAAGTTCTGTGAACACCTTAAATCCTTAATAGCCGACATTAATGAAAAAAAATTATATCCTATTCCTATAGCTCTTTTCTATCCCGCTGTTCGCTGTAGGTGTGGCGCTCTTGTAACGACATTGCTGTGGTACGGTGGCATTAAAATTGTTTTAATTTTTTTTATCCTATTCCATTGGGCCTCCACCACAGCGGTGCACACGGGCCTCCACCACAGTAAATACGGCCCTGATCGCATCGACTAAACGTCGTTCGATAATAATTCATTAATTTGTGTCAACCACAGACCACGATCAAAGGATCATTGAACCAATCACGAATAGATTATGGACTCCTCAGCCTGCAGCCTGCAGCCTACCTATCTTGGTGTTACTTTTGATCCACATCTCTCCTTCTCTAACCCCATAATATCTCAATCGTGTTGCACTACTGCTTCACGCACAGCTGTAGTCTTCGCCGCATCCGGCCATGTAGCCTATTATCATATTGAACCTTAGCTAATGCTGCCTCCACCACTGCTTAGACTGCTAGGCCTATACCTCCATCGTTTACTTAGATCTCGACGACTGTAATTCCATCTTCCCCCTCAACTTGTTTTTAATCTGTAAAACTCTGGATTGCGCTGTGACTCTTGTGCGCAGATCGAACCTGGAGCTGTTTAAGGCGAAAGACGTCATGCAATCTCCAGTCGTGACTGTCACAACCCGCGAGAGTTTGGCTCATCTCGCTCACCTTCTGCTCGAAACGACGCATGGCGGGTTTCCGGTCGTCAATTACAGCACGGAATTCGGCTGCGAAGTGGCTCATGGTCTTCTTACCAGGTACCACAACAGAACAAAGGGTTTCCTATCAGATAAGGGGATAAACTGAAGATATATTTTTTATCAGGTAACGGTCGTTTGACTAGGTGTGCAGTGATTTGTGATATACAAAAACACTGGCATATTAAGCTGATCTCAGTTGGTCCTGTATCAGAATTCGACAATCAGACAAATTATAGCCTACTGCAGTAACTTTTCATCTAGACATTAATGTGTTGTATTTGACGACGAAAGTTGTAAAATGCCTGGGTCTCGACTCTCAATCGCACTGCAAAGTGCATGCTAGCTGTAGCCATGCAGTGTATAGTTTCCAAGTGGACAAATTCAACCGATGTCCGAAGAGCAGTGATATTTTCATTAACGATAAGTGAAATTAGAACTGAAAATATTGATTTCCGTTAAGTGTAACTATAACTGTAACTGAAATTATTTTAAGAACGAAAACTGAAATAGAACGGAAATTAAGCACACCGAACTGAAATTAGAATAAAAACGAAAATTAATTCTCGAACTGAAATTAATGAAAAAAATGGAAATTTTAGTAGACAGTTTTTCCGATGCAGCTGTGTTTGTTTAAAATACGCACATACTTTCTGACTCTTACAACTTTTGTATCTTTTGCCTAGCATGTGCTTTATTACGGTTAGTTTAAAAACAATTTTTCATTTGGACTTTTCCTGTATTCTAAGTTTATAATTTTCAACTTCGCGATAAGACTGGAAATCACTTGGCTAAATGACGAAAATAATGTATTGGACTTTTTAAGTAGGTTTGCTGCGAGGAAATAGACAAAATAAATGTGCTTAGGCCTATCCACGCAAGGCTTCGTGGGTCTAGCCTACCCTAAAACGGATGACTGTGGAACTACACGTACATATTATGATAAAATTTTAAAATTTTGCCTCTGCGCACACAGAATACTAAGAAATAGGCCTACATGTATATTAAGAAACGAACCCTGAGGCAAAATCATGGGTGGCTGAAAACTTTCATGCGACTTGGCCTAATTCGAGTCAGCGACTTCACCACGGAGAAAGCATGAGTGCTCCAGAAAGACGCAAGCAAAAGAACTGAATTGAGAACTGAAATTATTTCGAAAACTGAATTAGAAGTAAAACTGAAAATTTTTTAAGAACTGGAACTGAATTAGAACTGAAATTGAGACCATCCGAACTGAAATAGAAGTAAAACGGAAATTATTTCCTGAAGTAAAATATCACTGCCGAAGAGACGATGAATCTCTTAGACAGGCAACGCCGAGCTTTCTCGGATGTAGCCTACACGACCGCCCATCTGGAATGACCTCTCTTCAAAACTGTATATTTTGTCTGACATCTGGCCACTCAAACTTTGCTTCATTAATCTCTCAAGTCTTTTTTCTTTTAGCGTGGCTGAGCTGGAAGCGCTTCCGAGTAAGTTTTTTAAAGTAGCGCTATCCCACCGATGTATAAGTCCACAAAAAGAATGAATGAATGAGTGAATGAATGAATGAACGAATGAATGAATGAATTACTTTAACTTAAAGTGTTTTGCTTGAGATTTTCGTTTGTAGCCTTAATTTACTCAATATCCGATGCTTAGCCTAATGCCGTGTCTAAACATATAGTCTATTTAGCCGAATCGGCATTGAAATGAAATTAAGCTAAGTTTGCAATCGATCGGCTGGTAGTCGTCTATTGATGATCTGATTGCCTATTAATGATCTGATTGCCTATTAAAGATCTGATTGCCTATTAAAGATCTGATTGCCTATTAAAGATCTGATTGCCTATTAGTGATCTGATTGCCTATTAATGATCTGATTGCCTATTAATGATCTGATTGCCTATTAATGATCTGATTTCCTATTAAAGATCTGATTGCCTATTAATGATCTGATTGCCTATTAATGATCTGATTGCCTATTAATGATCTGATTGCATTTGTTTGAATTGTTTCAGACTCGAGCTGTGCATCATTCTGAGTCACAGCAAGACTCAGACGTGTCCACAGAAGCCAGGGACAATCATTGCTCCCCAGATACCTTACGAAGAAGTCTGCGCTTCGGTCTGATTATCACGATTAGCTTATCTAATTAAATATTATAATTATGATTAACTAATTAATAGTCTACTCTATAACAGACAAGTAGTTAAAATGTTATTGAATGTCGATCAATTCATACAACCATATAAAACCATTTATCACTGCGTAAAATAATTATAATTTGATTCGTATTGTTTTAATCGAAATAGGCCCATAAGGAGGTCAATTCGTATTAAGAAACTCTTGAGCACCTTATTAACAGAGAATTCTGCATTAATATAGTATTATATATATACATTATATATATATATATATATATATATATATATATATACGCCAACCAAAGCAGCCTTACAAGCATCAGCAACTAAGTTCTGGCATCATCATCATCATCATCATCATCATCATCATCATCATCATCATCATCATCATCATCATCATCATCATCATCATCACTATAGACCGGTTTACTGAGGTAATTTTCTAGCAGAGAAACGAGTGACGTCAATCTGGTATATTATAGTTTATATAGGCTATTATGACATCAGCATCAGCATCAGCAACCGTGGGCTCAGCGCCCGTAGGTGTCCGATGCCTTCTTCACCAGGTAATTCCATTTTCTCCTATCCAACGCCGTTCTGCTCAGCTCCTAACACCTGAAAATCCAACCTAAGTGAACGTTAATTAATTAATTAATTAATTAATTAATTAATTAGCCTTAGACTATCTGCGATCGCCACATTACGGCAGTTTGAGATGACATCCCTATTGCCTGCTTAATAATTATTTAAGTCGTCATTATAATAATAATAATATTATATCTAGGGCTAGGCTACTTATTTGATGGCTGTTGCTTTTATTTGTTTTCACTGTTAGGACGCAGAAGGGGCTGATCGCAACGCGTCACTCGTTTCTCTGCTAGAAAATTACCTCAGTAAACCGGTCTATAACGAAATCTACGTCAACCTGGTATATTATAGTCTATAGCCTATATTATTTATTACTACCATCGGCACCACTACTACTATTGCTTCTGCTGCTACTACTGCGACTACTAGGCCTACTACATTCATATATTCATAGCCTACAATAGCCCTACATAAAAGTGCACTTTCAGTTCAGTGCAGAAGCCCAGAGAAAGGGAAGTGTCTTCGCCCAACAAATAGACGAAGAGGAGCCCCAGACATGAGCTTAACCCGCAGAGGAGGGGAAAAGGTCATTCCAAGCGGAGGGCCATAAAATGGGGCGGGCGGGTGTAGGCAGAATAACCAAAATTAAAATGGAAACGCCGGGTTCTCCAGAGGAGTGGTGAATCCACCCCGCGAGGGCGGGGGTTAGAAGCTGGGTTGCGGTGAAAAACCTAAATTTCCCGGGAAATGCCGGAGTCACGAAATAAAGTCTCCCCGATACAAAGTCTTCCCCCCCCTCGAAACAGAGTCTCCCCTGGCTGAAATTATGTAGGCTATTGGAAGAAATTTTCTGAAGTAAAAGTATATTTTCTTGTTATATAATCTGGCAATGTAAACTAACTGTTTACTCATTTTAAAATTTGATGCAACTGTAGCCCGTTTCACGCTGAACGGGGGAGACTTTATTTTCGTGGACGGCGGAAATATTCTCTCTCCCACGGAGACTTTATTTCAGAATATACTCTCCGGGGGAGAATTTATTCTGGAACAGATCCGCCTGGGGAGAGACTTTGCTGTCACGCGACACCGGCACCCCAGATGGATAAGGCTGGGTATGGACGAAAAAACCTAAACTTCCGGGCAACGTCGAGTAACTTGTTGTTATCGGCCTGTTTTTTCTACTGTAGGCCTGCCGCCTACGTGTCTTAGATGTCATTACTGTTACTTGGTTGAATAAAATTATGGTTAGGTTATAGGCTATGGTTAGGCCCAGTGCTTAAAGTGTAAAAAAAAGAAGTGCCAGGACGCTGTATTGTAGGGGTCGTTTCGGATAAAGTGAACCAGTTTTCACTTCGGGCCACTTTGCTACCTTCAGAAGCATCGTACCAAGGATTTAAATACATCATTTTAAAGAGAATTGATTGCTCTTTAAGATTATGCAGTTAAACAGGACTGGTGTTGAGGTTGAGTGGATCAAATATCAATTCAAAGTTTTAATGTCCAGTGGTTCTCTTTACCTGAATTTTAAGATATAGTGACTCAGCTTTTTTTATAAAGTGAACCAGATCTTACTTGTATCAAACTACATTTATCTAAAGTGTTCCAAATGCAAAAGGTCCAAATAGTTTATATAAATTACATTAGAATGTTAACATTTGCACCAGTTTTAATAAGTGACAACTAAATTGAACTTAGAAGTTGATCATGAGATCATGATGCATAGGCATTGAGACTAGATCAATTATGGATCACCCTGGTGATGCTGAGATTGCTCAAACCTAGGCTACTTTAGTTCCTACATGTCTGTTCATGCAAGAACTTTTGATTCACAGAAAAAACATTAGGCCTTTTACAGCATCATAAATTGTAGATAATCAACTCTTAACCATCATTGAATAATTGTTATGTTTGACTGCATTCCTCAATGATCTTCAATCCACAAATGCAATTGTGGCTGCTCTGGTCATTTCAAACTTTGGAGGTTTGCTGTTTGTGCTCTTTTTGCCTATTGCCACTCTCTGGGTGGTACCAAAATAAGATCTGTAAAGGATAGCTCCCATAGCTCTACTGACATGAAAGTTGCATTCTGCATAGCTATGACTAAGTCAATGGTCTAAGCCATTGGTCAAATGAATGCTAGATGTGGCCATCTCTTGAGCAATCTCAGTATTACCCGAGCCCCATAGTTGATCTGGACTCTAGTCTCAATGCTTTGTGCATGAACTGAGACAAAGAACCAAGGCACTGTCAGAGTTGCTTGATAGAGTTGGATTAGGCAGTTTTGCCTTCTCAATAGGCTACCACTATTTACACTCGAGTCAGACACCTTTATAGTCTCACAACTGGGTGCCAAATTTAGGTAATAAGGCCTACAATGTTTCAATGTTACTTGGTGAAACTGCTTTTAGGTCTGTTTTGCTAAAGCATTTAGTCTTTCAATGCACTTTCCATACAGCATGGGTCCCATGCATGTAGGCTTATTAGTTTTTTTGTCTTTTTCGATTACTTTGACTCACAGAAAGAGTGACATTTTGCTGGTCTTTTTTCTCCTTTTCCTATGTGTCTTGTTCCATGATGGTGGAGTCTTCCCAATGTGGTTGTAATAAATTCATAGCTTAAACTTCAAAACTAATTTTTCGTTTTTTGACAATGAAATTATTACTAGAATTAAGTTGCTTACAGTGTGGGCTTATGTTTTTTTTATTGAAGTCATAAGTTATATCCAATTTAGGCCTATTTGGCTATCAGATAACGTGAACCACTGGTTCACTTTAGTTGGACTTTTGTGGTTCACCTTAACAATGCGTGCAAGCAAAGTGGACCGCATGATTAAAGTGGCACAAACGACTCGCGGAATCGTTCAATCAGACATTTAAACTGCTTTTTTAATTAATTCCCATGCCCGATTTCATACTGAAAAAATCCCCTGAATAGGTTAATGCATTTAGCCGTCAAACCGACTTTTGTGACACCCCCTTTGAAAAGTAGGACACTTCAATTTTGGGAAGTTTCGTCGACACCCGGCATTTCTCTGTCGACCATAACATGAAGTTGCTAGGTATGTTTCTAATAATTCGCTGACTTGGTAGCCAAGAGGCAGTACAATCTAAAAAATAGCCTCCGCGTTAATTTGACATTAATAGTTTGCTGCACAGACGATTTCTAGCAGTATTGGTTCACTCAACCTGATGGTTCACTTTATCCGAAACGACCCCTAATAATATTGGTCGTCAGTGGCGGCGCCGAAGGCGCGAGGTTGCGAGTGCCGAAGGCACGAAGCCCGTCCCGACTAGGGGGTCTGAGGGAGCGTCGTAAGCTCCCCCAGCGGGGTCTGGGGCGGAGCCCCAGCGAACAGCGCATTTTTGGCTGTGTCGACCTCAAATGGAGCCATTTTTAGGCTCTTTTTTGCCAGCTATTTGTGAACGATAAAGTCACGAAAACTTCAAAAATAAGTGGTTTTTTAATTTTTAGTGTCGCAAGCTACCAGGATAACAATAGAAATCAAAATGTTAGTGTAAAAGAGAAAGGTTTTTGTCTTGACCGTAAGATCCCGCAGCGGGGTCTGGGGCGGAGCCCCAGCGACCAGCGTATTTTTGGCTGTGTCGACCTCAAATGGAGCCATTTTAAGGCTATTTTTTGCCAGATATTTGTGAACGACAAAGTCACGAAAACTTCAAAAATAAGTGGTGTTTTAGTGTCGCAAGCTACCAGGATAACAATAGAAATCAAAATGTTAGTGTAAAAGAGAAAGGTTTTTGTCTTGACCGTAAGCTCCCGCAGCGGAGTCTGGGGCAGAGCCCCAGCGACTAGCGCATTTTTGGCTGTGTCGACCTCAAATGGAGCCATTTTAGCTCTTTTTTGCCAGCTATTTGTGAACGATAAAGTCGTGAAAACTTCAAAAATAAGTGGTAATTTTTAGTGTCGCAAGCTACCAGGATAACAATAGAAATCAAAATGTTAGTGTAAAAGAGAAAGGTTTTTGTCTTGACCGTAAGCTCCCGCAGCGGAGTCTGGGGCGGAGCCCCAGCGACCAGCGCATTTTTGGCTGTGTCGACCTCAGATGGAGCCATTTTTAGGCAGTCGTGGCCGGTCGTCCGTAACTGCATGGAGTCATGGAAGACCGTCTAGGCAGTGCTGGCCAAATAAGTGGCAGGACGGCGTCCAGCCTCGAAAATAAGTGCCTGGACGCCGTCCATGACCGTCCTGGCACACTTTAAGCCCTGGTTAGGCCTATACATTGGACGTAATGCATAATATTATGGCTACCCATAGGGTCTATGCACCGGCTGTCGATTTAGGTAGACTATAGCCTACCTCACATTCTAATGTGGATTTATTTAGAGTATTTATATAGCGCCTCTTCAAGAAAACTACTCAGAGGCGCTCTCTGCGCTAACTAGCCAAAGTGATGTTAAATGTCATAACAACAAGAAAATTTCATCAATTAGCAAAATAAGTCACAGTGAGCCGGAAACAGTCGTCAGTGGCGATCCCCCGCAAACACGTAGAATCATCCAACGGAATCCCGTCGACAGCCTTCAGACGGTGGAATGTTCAGAGTCTCTGGTACAGGTTGCGTTAATAGAGTAGAGTGGCGACAGGTGACAGGGCTCGAAAACACGAAACGCTGACGAAACTGAAGCCCCTCGCTGGTAGATGACGCGCGCGACTGGCTTATCGTCGGGCACAAGGCTTGCACAGTCGAAGGCATCTGTCGCTTGTCGGTCGGTAGTTTTGAACGCCACGAGAGGTCAGTGGAGTTAACTCGATCGGATGTTAACATCCGATCGAGTTAACTCCACTGACCTGCGTGAACCGTCCTTCGGTGAGATGTAAATACCAGACAACAGCGGTGAAGACGCACGGTCTTGACGGTTGAGCTCGACCGTGTGCATTAAGATGGCGTCTAACGGTCAACACGTGGGCGACACAAGACGACTTGCGAACAAAATCCTTTCCAACGCAAAATTCTTGACAAACCCGACGAATAAGTTCAGTACACGAACCTAGAACCAGTAAACTCCAACGTTTGTGAAATTACTGCGCGAATTCTGCATAAAGTTGAAATAATCCATCGAAATGACGGAGTGGGGTAATAAACAACCAATATGGCCGCTGACCTGAGCAGATATAGCCTAGTTAGGCTACCTAGGCCTAGCCCACTTATATCGAGCCCGAGCCATAATTATATAGACGACCGAAATCGTCGCCTGAGAATTATCTTCGCGTGAATTCCGAGATAGACTAATCGAGGCTAAAGTTTTGGCAAAATTTTACCGGAAAAAATTAGGCCTAATTTAGGCCAATAAACATCCGGCACAAACATCATATTAAAATATCAACATCAGAGACAGTCGTGCTAGTGAGTCGTAAACAATTCATTTTAAAATATTAACTTTTAAAATTGTTTTTGAGGCATTTGTGAATTTTTTTTATAAAATAGATTTAGGCTAAATCAATTGCAAGCCATCTTCACGAGAAAAAAACATGCAATGATAAAAGAAAGCAATAGGCCTACACAATAATTTGCGAGTTTTCTCGTTTCAATTTTTCGCGTTTTCCCGAAAAAAGCATCTTACAAAACGATCGTATTCGAATGGAATGCTTTGGTAAAATTTTCAAAACAATCGGCTAGGGCCTTTCCGAGATCACTCATAACAACTGAAGTGAAGTTACACTTTTATTTATATACAGGGTGGGCCATAAAAAGTAACCCTTAAGGTTTTTTGTCCATATCTTGGCCAGAAGTAAGAACTTCGGAATGAAATTTTACAGGCTTAAAGATAATTCATATTTACACATGATGGCCAGATTTCATAAAAATATTTCAAACAGAACAAAAGTTATATAACTTTTAGTGAGGCCACCGCAACAAAAAGTAACAAAAACACGATTTGATTAAGTCTCATCTCAAATAACTGTTGTCAAATGAACTTGTGCTTCACAACCTGTGTTCAATGTGCCCACCACCTGTGCCAAAACTTCTTTTGAGTCTCTTTGCAAAGTTCTTGATGGACCTATTGATTAATCTGACATATTCCTTATTTACCAATTTGATTGTCATCTTGCTAAGTGACTTCTCAGTGACGTGCAGGTACGCTGGTACCCTGTTTCTTTTTTAACTAGTAACAATAATGATCATCTGACAATATAAAGGCTATTTGATAACAAATATTTGAGATGACTTAATAAAATCGTGTTTTTGCTACTTTTTGATGTGTTACCCAGTGTTATTTTAGTTCCTGAGAATAGAATAAGATTAATAATTATTTTAATTTCGTTCCATGGAACGAAAACTGGAATAACAAATAATTCTGGAACGAGAATAGAATAGGAATAAAAATTTCAATATTTTTCTGAAACGAGAACGGAATAGAAATATTTAGAAACTTTAAAAAAATTAATAGTTTTTCTGACTTTTTAGTGTCTGTCTGCCGAGAAACGTTTTTTTTATTATAGTCTGACTTCTGCTGCCTGATCGTTTTTCTTTCCAATTTCCGAACTATTGTAGACTATTGTTAATATTACATTATATTAAAATTTCAGTGCTGTTAAAAGACTCGATACACTGTTTTGTGTGTTACTGTAATCATTCATGTTAGACATAACTATGAGAAGTGGAATTGGAAGTGGAACTAGAAATATAACTTTTCTGGAACTGGAACTGGAACTAAAATTATTTCTAAATAGGAAGTGGAACTAGAATAAGAACGAAATTTATTTATAAAGAAGAACTAAAACTAGAATAAAAATTACAACAAAGGAATATAATAAGAATAGGAATAAATATTAATGCTGGAACTAAAATAACACTGGTGTTACCCTACTGAATCGTCAAAAACGGTGGGGCCTCACTAAATGTGGTATAAGTTTTATTCTGTTTGAAATATTTCGATGAGATCTGACCATCATGTGTAAATATGAATTGTCTTTAAACCTGTAAAGATTCATTTTTAAATTCTTACTTCTGGCCATGATATTGGCCAAAATAATTAAATTGGTTTTTTGCAACTTTTCGTTGTGTCGCGTTTTTGAATCATCAAAAAACGGTGGGTGGCCTCACTGAAAGTGATATAACTTTTGTTCTGTTTGAAATATTTTGATGAAATCTGGCCATCAAGTGTAAATATGAATTGTCTTTAAGCCTGTAAAATTTCATTTCGAAATTTTTACTTCTGGCCAAGATATGGGCAAAACACCGCAGGGGGTTACTTTTTTATGGCCCACCCTGTAGATATTAGAATTAATGTACGACTTACATGTAGGACTAGGCCTATTTTTGTCTACCTTGGGCCTGCTTGGCAGAGGTTTGAATACACAATTTCTGAACACTGCTTCCCGGGGAGGAGGGGCGCTGTTAACCTTTCGTTGCTGGTTCACGTGTGACACAATGTTAGGGCTGAACGACGTTAATTCATTGCTTCAAATAATAATAATTATTATGTTGACTGACATTGCAATCAAGGACCCTTATGTGAATCGGTCAGCACCTCGAATAGACGAAGAGTTCTCCCTCCATCGGACCTACATCATCTTCCGGACGCTGGGTCTGCGCCATCTGACCGTCGTAGACATGGTCAACCGCGTCGTCGGCATCATAACGAGGAAGGACCTGATGGGATTCAGCCTAGAGGAAAAGCTGGAAAGACGGAAAAGACGCGGATATAGCATCGCTGGTGGAATGCAGAAGATCCTTCCATCGGAAGAAAAGACATCAATGACGACGGATATTAAACAGTCAGAAGGATTAAAGGCAGAAATAATCGTCTGACTCTGATCAGATGACATCAATTATAGTGAGCATTTCTATGCCTATATATATAGGCATATAATTCGTAATTGATGTTGTAAAACGTCAGTCTAAAGTAGGCCTATACGGCAATGGATCAGCTCCACAAGAAATTATGTTCACAAAATTAAAGCAGCTTTGAATGTGCATTCAGCTGTTGCAGTGGAAACAATCAGAAGACTCAGATAGATAACAGGCTGTAGAGACTACACACTTCTTCTTGTGATTCCTATCATAGGTCTAATACCGTGTTAATGTCTTGTTGAAGTAGATTTATGAAACTTGAATGGTCGATGTATTGTTTGGTCGGTTCTATATAGGCCAACATCTGCATTGATAACCACTTTGGTGCTGTAGGCAATGACTACATTGACAACGAGTCAGAACAGGGTCTGTTCCATGTAGTTATGAATTATTTGAACTATGCAATTTACAACTATTATTGGATTCCTGTAAAATTTGTAAAAGTAAGTTGCAGTAGTCAATAGTCGAGGTAGTCAAACTGTGATGCATTTGCAAATTTGGTCAGAGGTTAGAACTTGAAACTTTAATGAGTTAATAATAATGGCGACATAACTAATCTAACATATTTCGAGTTAAGGATTTGTTTAATTGTAAGAGCAAATCTGAGTCAATCATAGAATTTAAGCAGTAGAAATAAGTGTTTTTTTTTATTGCACTGTAGGAGCAATCTCAGAAATGTTGACAAATTCATTATGCGACTTGGTTGCATTTGGAAGCAAGTCTGTGCAGTTGTGATTTCAAATGAACTGGAAGCATTTCTGTGCAACATCATGGCGCAGCGACATGTTCTTTGTTATATAACCGGTTATATTATCATCTGTGAGAAAGGCTATGGGTGGGAGACCACCTCACTCATCTCATTCCCGTTGGCTGGTTGGCCATTGCAGCTCTTGCTTATGGAGCAAGTCTAGTGAGCGGAGTGGACAAAGAGATGAAGCTGATGTTGGGAGGCAGATGAGATCACGAAGATACTTGGGTGCTAGGTTAGAGTAAGAAGGGTAGATTAAAGCAAGAAGCTTGAGCTGAATTCGAGCAATGAGGAGTGAAGGTGATCAAACATGAAAGAAGAGACATGGGTCGAGCAAGAATGTTTGGCTATCAGTCTGGCATCTGCATTTAGAATGGACTGGGGGTGCAGGGGGGACGAACTGTTGGAAGGCCAATCAAGCGATAGTAGGCCTATATCTGCATACTCACTTTTATCTTCCTATTTAGTATCATCAGCTGATGCTCCTGGACGTTCAACTGAGGATCCTTTCAGATGCTTATTTCTCAAATAAGCGGAATTCAACAACAATATTTCTACAAAGGTTATCCTGCATCCAGATGCAACTCAGAAATATTTAGTGTGCTAATATGTTGTAACACAAATCAATAAATCAAAAGATAAATAAATGCAAAAAGACTTAACTATTCAGATATCCGCCAGTCAGTAAAATTTCAGAGATCAGTTCTTATACTGTGCATGGTGTAAAAGCAAGAAAGAGAAAGAAAGTAAAAAAGTAAGTGAAAGAGAGATCTTGTATTTTCATGACAACTTAATCTGTTGAATCTGCAGTGTTGTCTTCTTGTTCATCAGCAAATCCTGTGATGCTGGCGCCAGCTGGTGACACATCTCCTATAAACAAAATCAAATCATTTTACTCTGCACAGCAGTAGAAACGATTTTTAATTTAAATCACTGACAACAAGCTTGATGCAATCGATGTTTTATCATAATTATCCATATTCTATTCTCAAGACATCAAATACAATAAGAATAGAAGAGCACTGCACAACAGACGAAGTGCTAGGCTAATGGCAAAATTACGACGATATGATGGCTGCAATTATTGTAATCTTAGAAAGATATTCCTATTCTATTTCTGAGGGGGGGAAGGAAACAATCGAGAATAGTTCCCTGCAGGACCTTTGAATGGCATTGTATCGGACTCTATTTCGATTGACGACGGTGACTCCCGTTTAGACTCCTTATAATAGCTAGATCTGGAGGATGGAAATCCGACAGATCTAGAGCTGGAGGCTGGAAATCCGACAGATCTAGATCTGGAGGATGGAAATCCGGCTCAGCCATAAAGTAGTTGAGCCGGCTTCAAAAACAAATTTCCTTTTGTGGCACATGGTGTCATAAAGGCTCTACACCACTGACTTTAATCTAATTCCTTCTGTAAAGGTTATAGATCAGCACACTGATACGCTATAGCCTAACCCATTAGAAGGGACTAGGTTCAAACAAGTTGCATAGAAGATCATAGCATATGGAGCATGGACCCAAAGACTATTGTATTGAGGATCAGTCAGACCATAATTATAGAGCCAAAATGGTGCTGTCAGAAGCAATATAATGTTAGCAAAATGTCATATATTATGACGAAAGCAATGATGAAGAGCAAACAGAAGGGAAAGAGGCTTGGAACAAAAGAAAAAGAGGTTGCATGAGAGTAAGAGGGACAAAGACTTAATGTTTAAATAAAGACAAGCTACTTTGGTTTCCAATCATTTTTAGAAGACAATTGTCATTTAAGCATTAAGACGAACAAAACTTCTCTTCAGAAAGCGAAACCACTGATTTACCAAAGTCATATTAACCCATTTACCGCCGGCGTTGCGAAAACGCAACGTACTTTTTAAAAATTGTGGAAAAATTAAAAACAAGAGAAACCTGCACAAATCCATTTTTTCTTACTTAATGGGTGTTTACTAAGTATGCTGTTACCAAATAAAATATTATTTACTGTCATCTTATATTTTTTGGAATTTGTCAAAATTTGGTCTTTTTGGTGTCTGTTTAGGGATTTTGTTCAATAATTTTTCTCTCTCATAACACGTCAATTTTTCCGAGAAGTGAAGCTGTCCGATTGGAATACTAATGTGAATAATTAACGTCTTTTGTTTATTAAATTTATATCTCATTGTATACTGAAACCGTAATCTGCGAAATTTTAATGTTGCGTTTTCGCAACATCGGCGGAATGCGCTATGCGAATTATGTTGCGTTTTCGCAACTTCGGCGGAATACGCTATAAGGTTACGCATAATGGCACGTATACAATACATGTAGTAACTCATATAACCTTATTTGAACTTACGATTGCTTGCAAAAAACTACCGGGGTACTAGGCGTTTCCCAGGAAATTCGGTGTTTCCGCCCCACCAGTCCCCATCAGCACCAAATATGGGGCGGAGTGTCCCAACCAGCTTCCATACAGCCCCTACCTCTATATGGGGTATCCGGCGTTGACGCCGCTCGGAAAGCTTCGGCTTTCCACTCTTGCCACTACCCACTACCCCTCCCACTCAACCCCATCCAGTTTCACGCTCTTTCCACCCCACCCCATTCTAGACCCATTCTATCGAGCTCCACCCCTACCCATGCATCCACGCCTGCCCTGCCCTAACATGCTTCCACCGCTCTGTTGTTCCCAGTGTTATCCAGTAAATTTAGGTTTGTGACTACTAACACCAACCGCCAACCCCACCTCGCCGCCACCACTCCACACCCCATCCACCCCACCACCACCCCACCACACCTCACCTCACCAGTCGCCACCTAACTCGCTCACACTCCACGGAGTCCCCATCCTCTCCTTTGAAGTAACTGACATACCCATGAAATTTCGAGGTAAAAGTTTTGGTTCACCCAGAAACCCAGCGCCCACCCTATCCCTGGTGGGTGGGGTGTGTCCTTGTGAGCGCGAGGTCGCCGTGGGGCACTCGGTCTAGCTGTCAGCTTCGGATTAGTTGTGAAACTAAGTCGAAGATGTGGAAGCAACGATATTTGTGCTATTTTCCGGCCGCCCACCACCACCACCCCAAAAGTGAGGGGGTAAAACCCAGGCCCTCCACTGGATGGCCCTGGCGGCCCTCTGCTCAGGTGAAAGATTTCAGGTCAATAGCAACGAAACTGTGGGCGCACATTCTGGAAAACCCACATACATACATAGTCACATTCACCTTTATAATGCATATATGAAGTTCACCTTTCCTGCCGTTGTTGCGAAAACGCAACGTCCTGAAACTAGGTCACGACAAATATTTTTAATAAAATTGCATTCTCAGAAGTCTATTGGCATCATATTGATGATATACTATCAGCTGCAGCTTGATACGGTGGCTATTTCTCATAGCGGCGGTAAATGGGTTAATGATATTATAATCACGAAACTACTGCTAAGGACTTATGGATGCTTACCATAATTATTAGGCACATCTAAGTTCAGAAAGCAGAGTAATGTCATATCAACATACTGCCACTGTCATCAGCTTTTGAAGATGGAATGGGTGGAAGAGGTGGAGTGTTGATGAGGGATGGACCTCCAGGAGTTGGACTCATTCGTGATGATGAATTGAATAGCTTTCCTCCTCCTCCTCCTCCTCCTCCTCCTCCTCCTCCTCCTCCTCCTCCTCCTCCTCCTCCTCCTCCTCCTCCAGCTCCTCCTCGTGCTCCTCCTCCTTCCACTCCTTCAGTCTTCGATCCATACAGTGCTGCTGGCGTTGATGGTGGAACAGAATTCAGACCTAGAAACAGCAAAAGTCATGACCACCACCACCAGCAACATAGCATGATGACCAATACTACTGCCATCACTGGCAAAGCACATCTATAAGAACACCAACAGTACAATCAATACCTTCTAATAAAGTTATAGAAACTCTAGCACCCCATCACATATAATCGTTCTAACAGTTCATCACTCTGTTCAATTGTGGTGAATGGTTCAAGGCGGCAAAGGCATTTGAGGGAAGCAGCTTCTTGTGACCACACATCTGTTATAATAATACAGGCACAAACATTTCAACAGCATACCAGACCTGAAATTAATAACTACTCTACTCATAAACCTAAGCTGCAAATACTGAAATCTTTATCAACAGCCTATAATGCATATAAATGGAAAGTGGGCAACACCTAGATTGCAGCAAATGGCCGGATATTAATCAGTTTCATTCAAGCAGAATTGCAACTGAATGCTGATTGAATGCTATGCCATGCCATAGCTTGTAATCAACTAAAATCTTTCTCTGCAAATGATGCAGGTGCTAATTAGATGAGATTACCTGCGATAGAGGCTGACCGGTGAGGAATGGCTGATCCATTCGGTCGACTGGCGGCAACATAAGACCTCGTGCGAGACGACGAAGTGCTAAGCGCAGATGAAGAGTTCGGATGCAGTTTCACGCTTTACAAGATCAAGCAAAAACAACTGATGAGAGCAAAACACAGCAAATGCAGACAGGTGAACAGCTAGACTTCTGAAAGGTTCTGTGGTTTGCAGTCTGGTCATCTTGTAATGCACAGTCAGATATCTTGTAATGCACAGTCAGATATCTTGTAATGCACAGTCAGATATCTTGTAATGCACAGTCAGATATCTTGTAATGCACAGTCAGATATCTTGTAATGCACAGTCAGATATCTTGTAATGCACAGTCAGATATCTTGTAATGCACAGTCAGATATCTTGTAATGCACAGTCAGATATCTTGTAATGCACAGTCAGATATCTTGTAAGGCACAGTCAGATATCTTGTAATGCACAGTCAGATATCTTGTAATGCACAGTCAGATATCTTGTAATGCACAGTCAGATATCTTGTAATGCACAGTCAGATATCTTGTAATGCACAGTCAGATATCTTGTAATGCACAGTCAGATAAGCTTCAGCTTATCATCAGAATCTTGAATTCTTCATGTGTGTGCTTTGGCCCACATGTTCCTGAGTTTTCATCAATGGCCTCTCTCTCTGTCTCTCTGTCTCTGTGCCTATGTCTCTCTCTCTGTCTGTCTCTGTCTCTCTGTCTCTGTGCCTATGTCTCTCTCTCTGTCTGTCTCTGTCTCTCTCTCTTTCTGTCTCTCTCTCTCTCTCTGTGTCTGTCTGTCTGTCTGTCTGTCTCTCACTGCCTGCGCCTTGTGCTCCAAATTAAGTTTGTTCCTCTCTCAGTTTCACAAGTCATGAACTTTGTATCATTCATCAGTAATTTCACTGCGGTTCAGGTCAGTAGTGCCACTGATGAGTTTCTCTTAAAGTGGTGCCTTATAAAAGTCGGACTACAATAAGGTGAGAACTCACAAAATGTTGACAGTCTGAGAAAGCCTTCATCAATGAACTAATTGTCAAGGTAGTCACTGACTGATCCAGAAATCCAGAAGCAGAAGGATAGCAGGAGTGATTGAAGGAGGAATAGAAGCAGGGAGTGAGGAAGGGATGGATGTAAATAAGTTCACTAATAATAATAATTAAATAATAGACTCACCTGATGTTGTTGCTGCCAATCATAACTCGATTGACATCAAGCTCAAACAAATGTGGAATACTTGTCTGCTGTGATCGAAAGTCAATCATTTGATCGGCTGTCGATTCAGACTGCTACAAAGACCAGAAACTTTGATTTTCGTGAATGTCTAAAAGCACCTTTTGTGTATTCAGTGTAATTGTAACTTAATTTATATATCAATAGTACCACTTCAGAAATGCTATATATGTATATATATATATGCACTAAGTCATTTTTAGATGTAGCAATGAAATTGTCAGCATCAAGGGTAATATGGTATCTCATGACCATACAAAGCATTAATTAGAAAATTTCCTTTGGAAACCAAAAACTCCTCTCTACGCATAAAATGTGTAGAATTTCATTTTCTCTTTCAGCATCTCAACCACTGATGTCTCTCTACACGACTACACCACTTTCTTAATTCCACAACTGAACTGCCGGTCAATGCATGGAAGACATCAGCAGAAGAGATTCTGACAGCTGAGACAAGCACACATCTAAGCAGATCAATTACAAACAGATATCTGAACTACCGTAGCATCGTCAGTCGAGCAATAATGTTTCACAACAGCATTCTGCTATTTTATAACGCCATTCTGTGTTTAGAAATCAAATAAGAAAGGTTACAACATGCCTTCCATAAAGGTCTTGTTGGTTCTCCAATCAGCTGCTTTGCTCTTCCTTGCAGACCATTTTCCAGCTGATCATTCGATTTAACCGACGACGCAGCTGGATAGTAGTTGATGTTCTAAAACCATCCACAATCAACATTTGCTTGCAAAGCAGAACAATCAAGGTTTAATTAATAATACCATCTTGAATAACTATACAGATTAGAATTATTTTAAATGTAACTATTTTCCCATGAAATTCTTGTGTTCACTACATCACCATATTTACAATGTAACAACACCATCCAAACAATACTTTTATCCTCACAGAACCCTTGATTTCCTCTCACTGAACTCTATGGTTCTGCAGAAAACAGTTTGGAAAATGCTGAACCTCATATGTTAGAGGACAATTATCTGTAAGAGGTTGATATGCACGTGAGATGCAGCTGTGCACAATAAAACTTACAGATGACATACAACTTTCTGAAATCATATTGATGAAGGTGTAGCATAAAAACGATGATGCGACAAAGAACATAGGACAAAAGCGCGTAGGACAAATGCATGCAGACAAATGCGCACAGTGACAAAAGCGCGCACAACAAATGCGTGCACAACAAATGCGTGCAGACAAATTCGTGCAGATAATAGAGCGCAAAAAACAAAATAATATACAGTAGAAGAAACATTTATTTATACTCGATATTAAGTAGATTTGCAAAAAATTTAGGTACAAAAAAACACAAAAAATTATAAACATATTCAAACTAGCGCTTAGGCGTGAAACTCCGATGCAGTGTTCGCTCTGCAGTCGGAAGCGCCTCTAAGTAAAGAGCTTGAAGGGGCACTATAACAAGTGCACATACAAACAAACAAACTTCCTTCTAGCCTATTATGCAATCTGTTTTTTTGTTGCAAATTTAATTCAATTCTGAACATGGTTTCTAAAGTTATAGGAAACTGTAAATGCATTTTTCTCAGAAATTATTGTAATTCAAATGGTTGAACCATATTTCTACTCATAACTTTGGCAGAAACATGGCAGAACATTAAGATTTGTGTTAGCCTAAAGAGGAGACTTTATTCATTTAAAAGATGTATGACCTCAAATTGTACAAAAGTGCGACTTAAGCCTGGCTATGGTCAGATGGATGTCACATATGTGTCTTAATGTAATAACATTTCAAAACTTTCCTTAAAATTTGTATAATTTTGAAGTTAAATACTAATTAACTGTTTAAAATGTAGGCTGTGGCAAGAAGGACATCTAAAGACCAATGAAAAAGAGAAGACGGAGAATGGTTACCAAGGGTTGCTTAGACGGTTCATCAGACGTCATGGAGATGGGAGATGTGTGCGTTTGAAGTTCTCTTTTCACCGACTGATTCGGTTGATTGGGTCGAGTTCGTTTCCATTGACAACTACTCTGCTCTCGATCAATACTATTCAACATACAGCAGAAGACTCAGAACATACATGTCTCATGTATGCAACATATCAAACGCACGCGTGTGTTATGTGCGTCGTTCACACGTGACAAAGAAAAGTATGCATGACCGCATGTGATATGGAAACTATCTAGAGTAGCTGGAGACTTCAACTAAACATCATGGAAATCAAACCCACAAATAAACTTATTGTGATAAGCCCCTCATCGAAATCACAGCCAATCTATGAGTATGCATGACCGCATGTGAGCCTCAACCATCAATCATGCTTTAAGGCAGCTATGGTCCCATGTGCAGCCAATTGACTATTCATGCCCTCCATTACCTTCTGTGGATTGAGACTGTACAATGCCAAGGTCAGAGTCACAGAGGGCCTGTGCCATGGTGCATTCCTTTGTGTGAGCCACATACGTTTTGCCGTCATTCTCTCCTTTCAACAGCAGGCTCTCATAGACTAGAGATCCTGCAGTTGGATCTAGGCCACATGTCTCACCATGCTTTTCTGAATGACTTGATATTCATAAACTTGGCCCAAGCCGACTATCCCGCCATCAGGGAACCCTTGGGACAGTGACTCATTCATACTCAACACCACATCAGACGACACGTGACAAACTTCCACAATCTTACATTCAATAAATCAAATACATTGAATAAATAAATAAACAAACAAGTCAATAAAAAATAAAATAAATGTAAAATCTGGAAGATATTAAGCAAATAATATGTGAAAGTCTGTCAAGTACCTTCCTTTGTAGGAATAGACGGGTTTAATGAGAAAAATGCCAGATTCCAGTTCAATGTTTGACAGGATTTCTACGAGTTCCTTGGCTAGGCGAGCTCTTTCCTGGGTTAGAGCCTGAGACTTTGCATCACATTTCTCCAGTCGCTAGATAATCAGATAAATGGTAACTCAGTTACATCATTTAGCACAGGGGTTCTCAACCTCAAATTTATACAAATTTTAATAAATGAATGTTGATAGGCCTACTGAATGCTCTCTATTTTTTAATTAATTTAACATTAAAAATTTTACTAATCTAAATTTTACGATTCTACGACGTTTTATGACTCTTCATTAGGTCTAATTGTATGTCCTAACAGTTAGGCCTAATGAGATTTGTGTTTCTGGATTTTCCTTGGATCATAGTTAGATGAGGATCCACAGGCTTTGTGAGTACAACACGTATAGGGCCTACTCTCTATTTACAACTGAGACTAACGGCTGAAAATAGCCATATTTTACTAATCTAAATTTTACGATTCTACGACGTTTATGACTCTTCATTAGGTCTAATTGAGTTAGCCTATATGAGTTCTAGATTTAAAAAAGCATATTAAATTGTCCAGAGTCCAAACCACTAGCTCTGATAGCTCAAGACAAAACAGGAAAACATGGGATAAAGGTATACCTGAATACTGCCGAAACTATAAACGCCCTTCAAAACGTCGAATAATTGTAACGGAAACTGGAATGAGCGAGCCTACAGTAATGTTTTAGTTTAAAAAAACGGGTCATTGGGACTTCTGGGTGACTGGGTCCCTAGACCTTGTGCACCTTTCTTATATTGTAAATTGTCACTCTCTGAATACGCAAACAACCTTTCCGTGTCATCAATTTTAGAATCGCAATTTTTTCTTCATGATAATTTCCCCCATTATTTTCGAAGGTTACAGCATTGGATATAATTTTAATCGGCGCGCTCGCTGACGTCTTATAAACTTACTGTACATAGTCTATGTCATGCAGGCCTACATAGGCAGTGCATGTGGGCTTATAAGGCAAACATTGCTCCCGATTGAGATCAAATGGAATAGACAAATGAAGTCCTTCGAATTGCCTATTGATATTCTCAGCTTACGCCTGCCAAACTGCTAAAGTGAACAAGTCAGTGTAATGCAAGAATGAGGGTTGTATGCTATGAGGATTGGTGGGTGCAACACACCAATTCTTCGCGACACACCACTTTTACGCGACACACCTCCAGTCACTTCGTGACACACTACTGTGTCGCGACACACCGGTTGAGAACCCCTGATTTAGCACATTAATTTTGTGAGGTACTTAAAGAGCTCTGAATTAAAAATAATAAGTAAAAAAGAAGGGAAAGAAGTGACATATCTACACCACACCACTCAATTCACTCATTAAAGCACCCCCTCCCTTCCATCGCAGTTGATGTCAACACCCAAATATTCATCTCTTCCTCTCCTTCCAACTCCATGGATCATCATCTCCATGTAGTCACCCAAATCTCATTCTGGTTGACGTCAAATCTCCTCTACCTCAACCCTTTTAAAACTAAATTCACTTACAAACCAGCATGAACAAGTGAAGAAAATTCTAGAGGCAGCAGTGGTGTAGCCGTATGGTCTGTGCCTTCTAAACAGAAGGTCACAAGGTCGAAAATACCTCAAGTACAAGTTGCTCACCCTCATATGTCTATGAAGAAGGCAATGGAAAACCACCTCACACATCCCATTCCCAGGTGGCATAAAATACAATGAACCTGTCTTCGACAGGCAGAGAATTCATCATCATCTTCATCATCTATCAACCCTGACTCTGTATTCATCTACACATTCACTGCAAATCCCCTGGGTACAACCTAGGTGAGATTTTTTTAAACAAAACCTCATCTTTTCCAATCACATCATCCATCTTTTTCGTACCTGCTTCATCTTAAACTTCTGCAGATTCTGCCCTCTACTAAACAATCGTTACATCCATAATTAATGATAAATAAGATTACTGGGATGCTCGTTTCTCTTCACATAGACATCACCAATGCCAACAATGCCAACAGGTTTTCAGAATGCACTTGTCCATGCTGTCACAAAAACCCACACACTCCCACATCGCTCTGCTGACTCAAAATACTTGAATAAATAGAATATAAAGTCATATCACTCATCTACAAGAACTACAACTCACTTCAATTCTCGGCCCTCCTAGATCTCCATCCGTTGTTCATAGTGCAACCACTTTGCTACACTTGCTCCTCTTCCATCTTAACATGTCTCTGCTCTAACATCAGCTCATCACAAAATTTGCAGATTACAGCATAAACACGGCCTCTAGATATTATGAACTCTAGCCATTATTTATATAACAAATATCTGATCCATCCTATGAACTCAACTCTTCCTATCTATTAACGGGTCTTTCACTCAGAACTGAAACACTGCCTTTCGCTAATCTTTTCTTTATCTTTATCCTTGCTTTCTTTGCCATATTCAATTATAAGCACCGAAGTCAGATGATTAAAGTGCTTAGAATTGACAGGGCCAGAGCAAGGGAAGAAAAGAGGCCAGTCTGACATATTGGATCTTAACCTGGAACTGATTTTACCCCTCTTGACTATTAATTTCGTCATGAACAAGATAGTTTCTGCGACCTTAATTTATGAGCGCTGTAGAAATTTAGAGATTACGATAATGACAGTTACGATATCTGAAGAAAAAACAGCATAAAGAACAGACAAGTCAGATGGTCACCACTTAATGAAAAAAATGTCAGTGCTAAACTGAAAGTGACATACATGTATAATAATAATAATAATAATAATAATAAAAATAATAGTAATAGTAGTAATAATTTTTTTGCACCCCAAGGTATATAGGATCCCTCGGGGTCTTTATTACTAACTATTGTTTAAAAACTAGTCCGGAATTGTCTTCAGGTTTTGAACAGAAAGTTCCTTTAAAAGCAACCAAGTTGTAGCGCTGAATGGTGACAGATAGACGCTGGAAAAGAAAAGTAGCTTCTCGTCTATCACCGGTAATGGACGATATGTGTTTGCCGATTTCGTTGATGAACTCCAAGGCTGATGGATTAAACGGGCCCAGAGTCTCCATGGCCACTGGTTGGAAGATGTATTATCATTATTATCATTATTATGATGTATATATATATATATATATATATATATGTATATTATGTATATATGCAGGCCTATAAATGTATATATCAATGAAACTAATCATTTACGATAAGCGTGATATTGTAAGCTGACGTTTATATAGAGCAGTACTTCGTAAATAGACCCATCAATAGCACCTCCTGTACATATACTGAACTTGGTCTATATATCATAGTTAAATCACCATCTGAATTAGTAGAATTAGCCTACTGTTGTTGCTGCTGTTATTATTATTGTTGTTGTTGTTATTGTTATTATTATTATTATTATTAATATTATGGCGCGTCATGTCAATTTGAAATTAAACGAAAATATTATTATGCAATCTTTAGCGGCCGACATGGTCTCATCTGCTGCAGTTCGCTTCCCTCTGTCGTTCCACGCCTCGTTTTGCCGGATTGTAAATCTCCTCGAGTCGATCAGGGAGCAGTGGCAATGTTCCAGAGAGGCAGATGGCGTTCCCTCGTTGAAGAGCCACCGAAATCCGTTGGAATAAGTACGATGTTTCCATAGGGTCATGGGTAGCAGAAGCAATTCTCTTCCCGAACTCAGAAATGAAATCCAGCCCTTCTTTGCACCAAGCGCCGCTGGTCTCCAATTATTATTATTATTATTATTATTATTATTATTATTATTATTATTATTATTATTATTATTATTATTGTTATCATTATCATTATTATCCATACTGCTGCCACCACCCACACCAATAAAACTAAAATCATCATCATCACCATCAGTGACAGCATTTCTATCAACATTGCCATCATCTTTGGTATCCCACTGAAATAATACTACTATCAATACTTCAGTTACTTTCACCCTGATCATCATAGGCGTACGAGGCGGGGTCCAGAGGGGGCAAACCAAATTTCGAGCAAGTCTGGTTTTTCGGGCAAGCAGACCCGGGAAAATAGTTAAAACATTAAAAGTAGTATTTTTCGCGACATTTCAACCGACGACTAAAAAAAGAGGTCGTCAACTTTTCGCGCAGAAGAAAAATCTTTGCCCCCCTTCACTGCTGAAATCTCTCGTACGCCGATGCTGATCATATTGTGGTCACCACAATAATTATCATTTGTAACGATTGCAGCCCCAAAATACCATCATTATTGTTGCTCTTACCCTTTTCTGGAACAACTCCATTTTTGTCAACAGTCCAACTAAGTCTGAGTCAATTCCATCTCCTGATTGTAGATTCTCTAAAAAGCAATCCATCATCAGTCATTGAGTTCTCACTTAATACACAAAACACAGCAACTACTGGGTTACAAACCAATGAAATTTAAATAAACTTTGGTAAATCAGTAAGAAGTGATAGCATTCTAATAGATAGCTCGGAAATCCTAAGTGGTCGTAAGTTCTTACAAGCTCTGTTTGTAATGATTGCAAGTCAATCAATAAAAAACCAATACATAACGTTCAGCAGAGTGAATTTAAAATATGTGGGACCAAACAATTTGCATTCAATGTCATATAGGCCTACAATCGATCAAACTATTTCTCTAAACAATGTTAATGATCAAATTGAAGCTACCTTAAGATATGCGGAAAACTTTACAGAACTGCACATTTCAATTGATAGTACTGCACTCTTTTTGAAAAGTTGAACTAGTGAAATGAGCTTCCAAAGAACTTTTGTTACTGGGTGTTAAATATTGAGCTAAGAAAGCATCTTAATAAAGTAATGCCAAATATTCCGTGCCAAAGATTTCTCACCTACACTAATTCGGGTGAGCAGCATAATCGTACTTATATACATACATGCATGTGCATTATCAGTACCAGAAAGTGTTTCTGGCAAACAAAGCTATGTTTACAGTTGCCCAATGGTAAATATGAAAACCCGTTAAGGTTTACTCTGGTTTCCTCTGTCCTTTGTCCCACTGATTTCATATTTTATTTGATATATTGAAGTCCATTCATTTTTTCTAATACATAAGTTGTTTAAGTTGACAACACACATTTTACCAGCATTACAAAATGCCCCAAAAGCTTCTTTTCTTCTTTTCCACAATCACCCGATACATCAAAGTATATCATATGAATCGGGGACGTTTCGTCCAAGGACGATTCATCACGGACTGTTCGTCAAAGCCTGTTTGTCAAGCGGATGATTCATCAGAGGATGTTTCATCCACGGACGATTCATCATGTGGACGATTCGTCACCGTACAACCTTCATTAATTTCCGTCAAAGTTGTACATAAACGACTATCTGCGTAGCGCCCATCTCACATGGAGTGATTTTATTAGCCCTAAACTAACCCATACTCGTCACATACGGGTCATCGCTAATAATCACCTCCGGCCGACACGCACGTTCCAATAGACGACGTAGTGAGTGCAATTGACATTCTTACAGAGGATATGCCACAACATGAAAAAATGGATGAACTGCTATCTTATTTTGAGCACGCATACGTCAGAGGGAGGCGACTACGGGGAAGAGGTGCGAATTATGTTGCTCCTACCTTTGCACTCCCTTTGTGGAAGCAGTACGAACTGGCCGGGGACGGGATAGCAAGACCAACCAACATTGTCGATGGATGGCACCACGGGTTGCAATCGCTGTTCATGTGTAGTCACCCAAGTCTTTGGCGACTACTTGAAGGGTTGGAAAGAGATTGCAAGAAGCAGAAAGCTACATATCAACAAGGAGTTTACCAGTATATTGATAGGTTTGTCACGATTAACTTTGTACCCATAATTCATTCCGCATGACGAATCGTCCGTGAACGAAACGTCCTTTGACGAATGGTCCGCTTGACAAACAGGCTATGACAAACAGTCCGTGACGAATCGTCCTTGGACGAACGGTCTGCCTACCATATCATATAATAATCCCAGGAAAGTGCAGGTAGCTGAAAAAGAAGTCTCAAATAATAATAATTCAGAGAAAATAATCTGACATTTGTGCTTTGCTTCAAATAAATCGTTAAGCCGTTTAGCTAAGATCTGTTTTCTAAAGATGCAAGAAATTTTGCAGAGCTAGTGAATAGGTTTTCAGTGATTTACCTTGAATTTCCAAAAGGTTCATGTGCTGTGCATATGTACGTACAAGATGCTGTAACCTTTGACCTGGCAAATCCACATAGCGCTTCATTCTGTGAAGAACAGCCTACAAAACAGAGTCCTGGACTAGACTAATATAAATAGGACAGGTACTTTTTTTGTAATACACATTATTGTTTCATATTGAAATCAATATCATTCAATAGTAAATATTTCTGTATTTTTTGACTGAATTGTTTATGGTAACTTCACCGCTATATCAGATATTCAAACGTCACAAAATGACATCAAGTTGACAGCACATGACATGGTCGCCTTTGTTTCTTGGTCAAGGTTCTAGGACGATTGGTCATAGGACGATCAGCCATAGGACGATCGGTCATATGGACGATTGGTCATAGAGTCTATTGGTCATATGCCACAAATAATCTACACGAATCCTATTTTTATGACAAATAAAGTTTTTACAAAATAAGGCAAAAATTTTCCCTTTAAATAATTGTTCATACTTGCTTAAATGCCCAAATGAGGTTAGCCTTCTTCTATATTAAAGTACTAGCGCTTCTAAATGGGTGTTCCTGTTAGCGGATACTCATCCCTTATGACATTCCTTACAAGTTACCATCCTGTCATTGTGAAGCATGCTACTCTGATAACTGATCATTGATTGCTACAATAAAATTGATTGACTGATTGATTGAAATTCACAGCAAGCTGCATAATTATGTCCAAAGCTGCAGATGTCATGTACAGAGCAAATGCAAATCATCTGCCATCTAATTGATCATCCATGTCTATCCCTGAAATTCTGTCAAAGGTCGAACGCCTCTTTCATCAGCATAATCTTCTGGAGAGTACGTTCTTTCCCGTACAGGAGGTCTTGTTTTGGCTGATAATCAACCACAGTTGCTGGTCTCTTCACCTGAAACTATCTACGTACATCCTTATGTTCGCAACTCTCTTAGCGAGACTTTGCTTCACTCCAGAGTGAACACTGACCTATTCGTTTCTACCTTTGACTCTTGACAGTAGCTCAATTTCAAATTGCATTTCTGAGTTTTTTAAGGAGGGCATTATTACATTACAGTTATATTGCACTGACCTTCAAAAGGCAATCTTAGACTGACTACATTGGAAGAGCAACATCATAAACTTCTAAACATACCTTACACCGATCAACGCTGAGTCTCTGCTCTACTATTGCCTTTCTCATGATCTTCACGTTTCTCTCGGAGTCAAGTCGTGTGAAAATAATTGGATCACCATGTTCTGATGGAGATGGTGGAGGTTGCTAAAATGTAACACAAGACTTCGGCGTAAGACCAGGCAGAGAAAATGCCAAGTAATTCAATTAGTGCAGATCCAATCAAGGTGCCATGACGACAGGAACCGAATAAGTGATATTGAAAGAAAACTAAAAGCTATTTAAAAGTAACACAAGACTTGACAAAATAAGGCATGGCATGGTAAATAAAATAATAACATCTCTATAACAGTTCTAAGTCAACAATCGCTCAATTACTAGGTATTACTAGGGTTTCTTCTACTAAATTTTTGGGCATCCACATTGACGAAATTTTAACATGGAAGGAGCATGTAACTTATATCTCCAAGAAAATATCAAAAAATATAGGTATTATCTCTCGTGTCCGGCATGTCTTGCCACACCATATACTTGTTAATTTGTATTATACTTTAATATACCCTTACATGTCCTACTGCAATCTTGTGTGGGCATCTACGTACCGAAGTCGACTAACCATTTTGACAACCTTGCAAAAGCGAGTTGTGAGAATTATTAGTAATGTGCCTTATAGAGCTCACACTGTATCTCTATTCCATAATCTAAAAATATTACCTTTTGAGTATATAAATAAATTTCAAGTAGGCTTATTTATGTATAAACTTAAAGTGAATCAAATACCTACTAATTTTGACTACTGGTTTTGTAAAAATTCAGATGTGCATGACCATTATACGCGTTCAGCCATGAACTACCATCAGCGAAGGGTACGCACCACTGCTAGGCAACACAGCATTGGAATATGTGGTCCACTACTATGGAACTCACTGCCTAATGACCTTAAACACATACCCACTGTTCATCAATTCAAACGGAAATTCAAATGTTACCTTTTGGATGCACTTGTTTGAGTTATATTATTGTTGCTTGCTAGCTTGCATAAATTATGATAATGCACTTGTTCATATAATTATATGCACTGCATGAATTGTCTGTGTTTAGTGTGTTTTTACCCATCTTGTGAGGAGCCCTAAGCTCCCAATAAAAATCAACTGTTGACATTTTAAAATAATTATTATGATTATGAAGATATAACGGTGACCATCAATGTATACTAACTGATAAATTACTGATGTAAATAGGGAACCCTGTTTTGCGGAACCATATGTTCCTTTGGGTTTACCTATTGACAACCTGCACACAAATTTGTAAACTGCGAGCTTGTATTACTTTGTGATGGTTTTCAATAAAAAAGTTGATTGATTGAAGTTGATTGAATTACAGATTCTACAAAACAATCAAAACAAGAATAATAATCCAGCAGACAAAACCCTGCACCAAGAAATCATCCATCTCACACGAAGTACTGAAAATTTAAATCTGGACACAGAATTTGTTCATTCAAATCACTGTGCTAATGATTATTCGGTATGTAAATTATTTCCAGATGACTATTACTAATTTTTCGAGATGATGAAGGAGATAGATAACCAGATGATGCTGAGTAATTCCATTGGCTTTCATTCGAAGAGTCGAAAGTTCTCTCTTCAAGTTGCCAATTGTGTCTTGCATTTCAGATACAAGAGCTGAGTTATAACTGCAAAGCAAACATAGCCTAATTTTGTCTCTTTCTAGCTGTAAGGAGTAGTTTTTCTTCTGCAGTTTATTTGATGTTTATGCTGAGTTCATGCAAGCAATCATTTAAGTACACAGAGTTTTTCGGTAACATTTACTTTACAATGTTACTATACTTGCAATGTTAGCCAAAAACTTTTCTCATAGCTATTAATAGTCCTGGGCACGACGTTAAACTGCATCCATCCTCCGCCACAGGGAACCAACAACATCCCTGTGCCGGTCCTAAGCCCGGACAAAGGAGGAAGGTTTGCCAGATGGGTGGCGATACACTGGCAGGAAAAGACCAAGACGATAGAAATCCGCAAAAACCACGACACAAGTGACAGAGCGACCCAGATGCTTCAAGGTGTCATGATGTGGAGCAGACATGCACAGGCCGGTTAGGACAGACCAGTGGAGAGAGTCGGGGGGAGAGCATGGGACACATACGGGCATTGACCCACGTTGTCCTTCATGCCTCTTTACCACGATTCTCTTCAATCAGACAAGGTGGTCTAGCTGCTCCAAGATGTTTATGGTATGGAGCAGACCTGCTGACCGGACCGGTTGAAGCTGGGCAGCATGACGTGAGACAGACTCAGACAGAGAGTGGCGTCGGACTCTTACGGGCATTGAGCCCTATGATATTGATGATGATGATGATGATTAATAGCTCTCTTGTGGCCTCAAATGCTCTTCTGTATTATAAGCTTAAAGCTTATTTTATTGCCATCATAGGCTCTTTTCTTTACATAAATACACAGTTTTCCTTGATATTTTTCTCAAGTTTTACAAAAATGCATAACAACAAAATAAAAATATATATATGTATATGAGTTTAGTGCTCACTACCTCGGAATAATTTGCTTGCTTTCTGTCAGTTGCTAAAGACCTTTCTTTTAAGCTGTGGCTGGGTGGGAGCACCTCTGAGTAGACTTGTTGAAGTGGTGCAATATAAATTTCCAGGAATGAATGAATGATATTGAATTGCGCTTATTACATGCATTTCAGACATGTGCATTAATTGGTTGAAATCGATCTACAAGCTAATTAGATCGTGTCTAATGATGGTTTCTATATAAATATCTCAAAATCATAAAAAGCAAGAAAATACATAAAGTCACAGCATGGACATCAATTAGTAGAAATGAGAAGAAAGTCACTGAACTGGAACTGATCCCTGTGAAGTTTCTTCTCCTGTTCCAGAACCTTCGAACTAATTCACAACATAAAACAGAAACATTCTACATGCAATAAGATGAAGCGGGTGATAACTTGACAACATACCAAGATGCCTTGTATTGTATCTTTGTGCATAAACCATGTCGTTAAGTTCTACAAACTCAAAACCCTATCTGCATGGTATTTTCGTGGATATAAGTTATAACAATAAACCGAAACATAGAAAATCATATTACAAATCAAAACATCATAATTTCCAGCAGGGAATAGAGCCTCGTACACAATTCCAGACAATCTAAGAAGGAACAACTGCCTGCGGATGAACATTTATGAACCATTGCAACATGCAAGAAATGAGGCATATGATAATTATAATATCTCCAATCCACAGCAACTAACTTCACCACTGGTTGTACTTCGCCAGTGCCAGTCCCAAGCCTGGATAAAGAAGGTGGTCATCGCTAATGATCTTTGTTATCATACACATTTAAACTGAAACTACCTACCCATCACAACAACTCAAGTCACATCATAAAATACAACCATGAATAAATTTTTCCTACATGCTTCAATATATTAGGTCCTGACACAGATGTTGTAGAAATGAGAAGTTTCTCCTAACTGATCACAAACATGGAACGAACTTAATAAGTCTCATAAGGATACTACCGGTAAATGCGAGTGAGAAACAATGTCTTCTTAAACAGTCGGTGATCAAGTGTCATGTGACCAAAGTTAACTGCTTTTAGCAAATCCTTATTGCATGGATGCAATGCTGCATTTTGTCGCTGCTCTCTGTACTTTCACTATCTTACTGATGTTCTTCATTGGTTCCCCGTTGCCTCTCGTATCCAATTCAAGGTACTGCTCTTAGTTTCGAAAGCTCAAACTGGACAAGCTCCCAAATACCTTTGTGACTTGATGCATAAACTCCTCTCTGCAGTCTCTTCGCGGCCTCTCCGGTCTGCTGATCGACTTGATCTATTGGTTCCAAGGACAAGGACTGCCATGGCCCAACACCGTGCCTTTGCCGTTGTAGGCCCTTCTTTGTGGAATGACCTCCCTTCCACTATCCGTAGTAAGATCTTATTGGGGGTGTCATCTTCAGCCCTTCGCTACTTGGTCTTTTTTATTTCCTCGGAGCTGTCACAGTGAGAGCGCCTCTGAATAGCTAGTCTGTAAGAGGCGCTTTATAAATGCTCATATACCATGCCATACCATCTTAAAAAGAAATCAATTAGAACATGTGCAAAAAATACAGAGCATTTAGACTCACAGTCTCATGTATTCTGCTCGTAACTCCGTTTCTTCTGCGTTTTCAGCAGAGGAAAGAACCATTTCCATTTCAAGATATTCATCTACTTCAAGGCTGTTGTTACGGTGGATGGAACGCTGGCTGTTCTGCTGATCACTTACATTGGATGATGAGGTATTTTGCTGAAATTATTTATACAGTCAGCTCAACTTATCTGACGCCTAGCAGCCGTGGTAAAACAAACTATTTCTACTCTTACTCGAATAGTCGAAACCACACGTAAGTCAGCTTTATTCAATTAACATAAGAGACACAAAACTTCAGTACCTGGAGCAAAACGACTAAAATTTTATATAAGCTTGGTGTAATCTCTCATTATTAAGACATGAAATCTGTACATTTGTGTCACTTGGGGCGCAGCGTGTCTTCTGGACCGGTTTCAGTCAGTGCTTAATGCCATGACGAAGATCATTTGCAATAGGAGGAAATATAATCACAGTATCTTATACATGATGTCTTGCATTGGCTGCCTGTCCCATTCCGAATTGAGTTCAAGCTCAGTTTGCTGGTATACAAATCGCTTCATGGGACAACGCCTCAATACATCCACGCCTACTGTTCCAAGACCCATTCCTTTGCTTCCGGGCTTCGACTCAGGTCGCTTGGGAAGACCGACCTTCGTGTACGAAGGATGAGGACACGCTTCGGCGACCGCGCATTCTCGGTTGCTGGTCCCAGATGCTGGAACAGTCTTCCACCGGACAATAGATTGGCCACCTCAGTGGACTCTTTTAAATCAAAGCTTAAAACTTATCTGCTTGCTAAGGCTTATCTTGCAGTTGGCTGTTTGTGAGGCGCCATTGTAGCGGTATGGTCGCATTACGGCACCATATTAATTGTCGTTATTATTATTATTACTTTTACTCTCTCATTTCTTAACTTAATTTTCAACCATTACATCCATGAAGCAATCTAATCTTCTTGTTTGACTACTTCTCACTCATGCAGCATGATGGTCATCACTCCTAAGCTGCTTTCTTTTACATCTACCAAATGAGGCATATAATTATGCTTCCCATAAATACTAGAAGACTTAAAATCATCCAAAAAATAACTCACTTTGATAGAATTCGCCAAACTGGCAACACATTTCATTATTTCACTGAGAACTATAAAAAAACACCAAATTATTGTCACAATACATTAAAAACAACTTCATACATTCTAATTAATTCAATAATGACTATAATTATGCATTTTAAAGAGCTGTTAATGAAATTTTGCAGAATATGCTTCAGAAATAATAAGCAAGTGAGAAAGACATCTGCCAGATGCAGGTACTAGCAATTTCAGAATCTATAGTAACTTTTGAATCTTCCCAAGACCACATGAAAGTTACTACTGAAATCTTCAAGATTAAATAGTAGCTAACAGCTCCTTATGATACTCTCTGAATGAGTCGCAATGCAAACTGCCATCGATTCATATGCATTATGCATTCCATGTTGCATCCAACAAGGAATGCAACTGACTATAGCTATCAATATTTTCCTGATGCTAGAATGCTTTCCCTTCAATTAAAAAATGCCTCAAATCCCACGATTTCCTGCAGGCTTTAAAAATGTTTCTCAACTGGTGACTGACTGCGACTCAGATATATTTCCTGTGTGACATCATGATCATCATTAGGGTCCATCGGGCTGCCGCACGACTTATTGGGGGGGGGGGGGGTTCACCAAGTCCGACCATGTATCCCAATATATGCAAGAGGTTTTGCACTAGCTTCCTTTCCCACAGTGCATCTCATTTAGGATTGCATCTTTGGTTTGGCGATGCTTATCAGGCTGGACACCCTCTTATCTGTGTGAGCTTTGCCTCCCTCTTTCCACTTGCATAGGCCGCCGCGCACTGCGCTCTGCTGTCCATGGTGACATAATGGCTCCCTTCACTTGCTCGGCAACAATGCAGAGTCGTTCGTTCTCTGTGGTTGGTCCAACAACCTGGAATGGGCTTCCCTTGACTATGCGACACCTCCTAAGCTGTTTTTCCCGCTTGATCTCGGCCGGGAGCGCCTCTAAGTAAGTACCTTGAAAGGGCGCTATATAAATTTTGATTGATTGATTGATTAAAATTTCCATAAAAGTAATAATAATAATAACAATAATAATAATGATAATAATGATAATGATAAGGATAATAATGCTCAACCCTGCTGACACTACCTGCCTGACTTTTGGCTTCTGCTGCAGGTATTCGGATAATTCGGTGTCTTGAATCCTCAATGCTCAGCATGCAGGTCATATTTTGGGCGAACCAAGAGAAACCAGTTACTTGTTTCAGCGCCTGTCAGTCATAATTCAGCATTTCAATGCTGTTGCCTTCAACGGCAATTTTGTTCTTCCAGATCTTGACACGGACGGCCACTCCAGAGTTAAAATTGTTTATTAATATCTGACACCTGAGGGAAACTCAGATACCTTGGTTAAAAAGCAGCAGAGGCAGAACTTTTCTAATAAATTTAGGCCAATTATTTCAAACAATTTCCTAACTGAATTGATTAAATATCACAATAACTGTGGCATATTTCTCAGTAGCTGAAAAGTTATTATAAACTTGTAAATCACAGCCAACCAATTCAAATTGAAACAAACACATACTGAGATTCGAAAGCCAGTATGAGAAGTAAAGGTTGATTATTAACGTACTTTTGTTGATGCTCTGTGAAAGAAGGGCAATCTGAGACTTTAGGGGACCAGCTCTGTTGAAAATGACTCGATCAACGGATGAAGTATCTGAGACAGAAGCAAGTAAAACACATGCATCATATAATCATTTTCCTCCTTATTTACAACTGTACTACTAACATCAGTCTGAAACAAGCACATTCCAACATCAAGGTTTAGCCTAGAGAGATCTTTCCGGACAACACAGAACTATACAAACGAGTGCAGCTGAAGGAAAACATCATGCAGAAGCTGATTGGCAGAAAACTAGGATTGTTCAGGCACATCTTCAGAATGAACAACAGCAGAAAGATCAAAGCACTGATGTTCGGACGAATGAACGGGACAAACAAGAGAGGACGTCCGCACAGGGAATGGCTCGACGACATCTCCGAATGGGGCAGAGCTTCGCTTCAGGAGTTCAGCAGAGCGGCGCTGGACAGGAGAAAATGGAAGGACCTGGTGAAGATGGCATCGGACACCTACGGGCGTTGAGCCCACGGTTGCTGATGATGATCTTTCTGGAATGTCAAATTTACGCTGATGACTGATTTGATGACAGCACTTTTATGATGTTGATCATAAATATTGGCCATGAAAGTGAAAGATGCATTGTAAGGTGCAACTGAGACTGAAGAAAAGTAGTAAAGGTGTGAGGAGGTGAGGAGATAGAGAGAGAAGGTGAGGAGGTAAGAGATAGAAGAAGAGTAAGGCATGCTACAGAGATTTGGACAGTGTTGGTGGATAGGTGAATAGAGCTCATAATTATAGAAAGGACTTTGGAAATTGACAACAAGGTTGTTGTCTGTGCTGCCATGATCACAGCCATCAACAACAATCACATGCACATTAAAGCAAGAAACATTTGCAGCCACTCACTTATTGGCAAATAATTTGCCAGATTCTGTTGAAAAGTGAAGATATCATCATATATCTTCAGATAATCCTCAAGGACAGTGACTGCAGGAGAAGAAATCTGTCCCCTAGCAAAATCAACATTACATCATTCAACTAAATCTTACAAATAATATTATCACATTATCTTGATAGCGACCACCGTCAACTCTTCATTGATCATGAGCAACAGATGAAAATCATATCAAAAGTATTATTAACCCTTTCGTTACCGGAGGTAACCTGTGACCGGAAAAATATTTGGAAATTGGACTGTTTTCTTTTTCGATTGTAGTGATTATAATGAGCTGTTCGTATGCTGCATTTTTACTGATGATCATAAAGGTTATGTAAAATCAAAAGTTATTCGTATTTTTCATTTATATAGCGCCTCTTCAAAGACAACTATTCAACTCAAAATAATAGAACCATACGATGTTATGGCAATAGTTCAAGTTTTCATTACGTGTCCACAATGCAGATGGCTAAACTCGTTTATACAGCAACAGTCCTAAACGTATTTTCTATTTGTATAGCGCCTACTCAATGAGAACTTCTCATATCAAAATAATGGAACTACTCAGAGCTATGGCTACGGAAATGACGAACAAATTCCTTTCACGTCACGCCGAACTCCGTTCCCGGTACATAGGTCTACACGTTCATCCAATTCATAACCAAAAAACCCCGATTCATAACCAAAGTATGGGAATTATTTATCGTAGACAACATTAGGCATAATCTGGGATATAAAAAGCAACGTTATATCGTATACCGAGGTTATTAAACAGACAGCGCAGCACCGCCAGATATATCCGGCGCAGAGGGAATACGTCCTAGGTATCGAATGGGTTAAATCACTTCCCAGTAAACTTATTTGTACTTCTGAGAAGAGTTAATCTCCAAATACATGGTGAGAGCTTTTCTGTTTTCATGAGATTCTAGTTTGCTGTAAAGTCATTCAACCATGAAAAGTCTCAGTGGAAACAATGCATGCTGTAAACACAGAGTTTAAGCCAAACGGCGTTGCTAGGAACAATAGGGACAAACTCAAGAAACATTTGCAGTCACTCACTTATATTACAGTACAGTAGAGTAAAGTTATAATCATTATTAAAATTATTATTATCCTTTTTTCATTGTTTCTTTACCCAAGGTACTTCAGATCCAATACCATTTGAAGAAATCATTCAGAGACATAAAAACATTCATTTTGAGATGGCTAGAACTCATCAAGATTCGGCTGATCAAAGGTGCTGTGGAAGGTAATGGCTTTGAAATTCTGGATTATAATGGCCATGTGCTGGAAAACAAAGCTGGTTTTTCTTGTGACATACATCTTCTTCTTCTGGTGCTCTGCCCTTAGGCAGGTTCGGCTGTCCAATGTCGCCACTCTTCCCTCCGCTGGGCCTTCTCCTTTAGTCGTTGATATCCGCTCCTCTTCATCAACGTGTCCAGCAGCATCTGTCGTGGTCTTCCTCTTGTTCGTTTCCCCTCCATTTTTCCTTCTATCACCGTTTTTACCAGACTGTCTCCTCTTAGCGTATGTCCTATCCAGTTCTTATGTCTTTCTCTGATTATATTTATCATTGTTCTTTCTTCTCCTACCCTTTCCAACACTTCCTCGTTTGTTCTGTGTTCCGTCCACCTGATATTCTCCATTCTTCTCCATGTCCACATTTCAAACGCTTCGATTTTCTTTACGTCTTCTTTTCTCATGGTCCAGGTTTCGGAACCATACAACACCACACTCCACACCAATGTTTTTATCATTCGTTTCTTGAGGTTTCTGTTTAGCCTTCCTCGTAGTAGTTCTCCTCTTTTCGTAAACGCTTCCTTTCCTATTGCAATCCTCCTTCTGATTTCCTTATGACATTTAGCATCTGTTGTGATCATGCTTCCCAAGTAGCAAAATTCCTTCACCTGTTCTATTCCTTTGCCTTCTATTTGTATGTCGACTGTAGTTTCTTCTCCCTTGCTGATCTTCATTACTTTTGTCTTCTTTATGTTAATCCTCATGCCATATTCAATTGACGTTGTGTTCAATCTATCCATCACTTCTTGCAACCCCTTCTGGCTTCTCGCCAACATCGCCTGATCGTCCGCAAACCTCAGCGCCTTAATCCATCTTCCTCCCACCTTTATGCCTTCTTCCAAATCATCTAATGCTTCTCTGACCAGTTCTTCTATATATATGTTGAATAAAAGAGGTGACAGAGGGCAGCCCTGCCTCACTCCTCTGCCCACCTTTCCTGGTTCTGAGTACTCGCCGTCGATTCTGATTCTTACCTTCTGCCCCATGTATAAATTTCCTATCAATCTTCTGTCTCTCCAGTCTATTCCCATCCTCCTCAGTACATGTAGCAGCTTTCTCCAGTTGACCCTATCAAATGCCTTCTCATAATCCACGAAACATATATATACGTCCTGTCCATTCTGACAGCTCCTTTCTGTTAGTATCCGTAATGTTCCAATAGCGTCCCTTGTTCCCACTCCCTTCCTGAAACCGAATTGGTCATCTCCTAGTCCTCCAATTGACTCTGTTTTTCCCAGCACTCTTTTTGCCAGTATTCTTACCATGATTTTGGATGCATGGGTGAGCAAGCTGATGGTTCTGTGTTCTTCACATGATGTTGTATTCGGTTTCTTCTTAATCGGTATGATGATTGCTTGTAGGAAGTCTTCTGGCCATATTCCTGTTGTATATATGTCCTGGCATATCTGTACTAGCTCACTCATGGCTCCTTCCTCCAGACTTTTGAGCATTTCTGCCGGTATGTCATCTATTCCCTCCGACTTGTTGTTTTTCATTTCCCGTATGGCTGCTCGTACCTCCTCTGCCAGCACCTCCGGTCCAGTATCTTCCTCTCTCTCCTCTCTCTCAATATCTTGGATTCCTCCATCAAGATCTTCGTTTCTGTAGAGTTCTTCTACATACTCCTTCCATCTGTTTTTAACTTCATTTATTTCATTCAGTATGTTCCCCTGCTTGTCCTTGATCTCTATTCCTCCTCCTCTGCCTGGTTTCTTGTTTAGCCTTTTCACATTTTCATACACTATGTCATATCTTCCTCTTTCCTGTAGTTCTTCTAACTCCCTACATTGTTCCTCCCACCACTTTTCTCTTGCCGCTTCTGTTGTTCTTCTTAGTTTGTTGTTCAGTCTTTTGTATTGCATCTTCGCTTCTTCAGTGCTTTGATGTTTCCATTTTCTCCTTTCCTCCATTTCCTCTATCATTTCTCTCGTGATCCATGGTTTTCTAGGGAGCCTCTTCTCTTCAGTTCCTATGATGTCCTTTGCGCTCTCTAAAATGTTCTCTTTCAGTCTTTTCCATCTCGCTTCTGTGTCTTCTCCATCGCCGTTTGTTAGATTCTCTTCTATTCTCTCTCCCAGCTGTTTACTTTTCTCTATAAGGTTGTTCTTGTTCCACCTACTTCTTTTCTTCCTTCTCCTCTTGATGAATTTCAGCTTTATCTGAGCCTTCATGATGACTAGATTGTGGTCTGTGTCTGCATCCGCCCCAGGCATCGCTCTTGCATTTTTCACACTGTTCCTGTATCTTGTTCTTACCATTATGTAGTCTATTTGATATCTTGCTGTATCTCCTGGTGCTTTCCACGTGTACCTTCTCCTCTTTTCATGCTGAAACCAGGTGTTTGTCATCATTAATTCTTTCCTCTCGCAGAATTCTGCTAGTTTTTCTCCTCTGCTGTTCCTCTCTCCCAATCCAAATTTTCCTATGCATTTTCCCTCTGCTCCTTCCCCTACCACTGCATTCCAGTCTCCCATTACCACAAGATAATCTGATCCCTTTGTTCTATCCATTACTTCTTCCAGTTTCTCGTACATGTTGTCTACTTCCTCCTCTTCATGTGTTGATGTTGGCATGTATACCTGGATCATGACAACATCCACTGGTTCAGCCTTTATTTTAATCTCAATCATCCTGCTTCCATATCTTTCGATTTTTACTATGGCGCTGGCCAGATGTTCCTCCACCAGTATTGCCACTCCTCCTTGGCTCCTCTCTGCACTTGTGTGTATGATTCTTATTCCTTCGCTGGTGTAGTCTCCCTCCTCTTTCCATCTTGTCTCTGCCAGACCCAGAATGTTCAAGTTTGCTCTTTTCATTTCCTTAATGACATTCGCCAGCTTCCCAGGTCTTTGCATTGTCCGTACATTCCATGTCCCCACTTTGATGCTATTTTCCTTTCCATTTTCACCTTTGATCTCTTTGGTTTTGGTTTTGCAGGGGTTTCGCTGGTTGACGACCGAGGAGGCCCCGCTCCCTCCCCTGCCGGGCGCGACTCTTCCCGTACAATTACGAGTTGACTCGTTAACGCCGTTAACTTGTTTGTGACATACATAATAAAATAATAATATTATTATTATTTAATAGTATTGTTTCTGTACTTATTAAGTGCCACTACCTAATGGCATAGCATCAGTCGATGGTGGTGCTGAACAATGTACTTGAAGTACTAGCTCAAGGTCACCCACACAGCACCATCTCACAGTAGAGACTGCACTGTGCAAACACTGCAGTAGAAAATCAGCGATTAAACCAATCAGCTACACAGATCAGCTACCATGCTACACATCAGTTGATGTAACTGGTATCAACTTTGTTTCTATGACTTTAGTGGCGAAAGTAGTCGTAATCTTATGTGACTGAAAAAGTAACATAAACCATTAAAATTATTCTGCATGCGTATCCTGTGTCATAAGACAAAAAAACTGCTAAATTATCACACTAGCTACACTTCATTCTATCATGTAAGGGTTAAGAAATGGTCTGCACTGTAGAGCAGTACTTACAACGGCTGTAGAGTATCATTCGACAAATCATTAATGAACTCTGCAGGAGAAGTTCCTTGGCTATGCATCATTTTCTGGTGACCTTTTCCCAATAAAATCAACAAAATAAGCAATTGATTTATAACGATTCACATAATCTAAGATTTTCCTTAAATCATAAACAGATCTTATGGAAATGAAACTATAAGTCATCAAAACTTGAAAATGTCTTATTGCTTCAATTTAGGAATATTTGCCAATATAAACTAGGATGGCAAAGCAAATGCAATCTTCCAAAGTCTATTGATGAGAAACTGAATGAAGTACATTATTTAGTCAGTTGGTATCCTTCAAGGTGTTTCATTCTGAAGGGTGGTTCCTAAATACACGTTATATTCAAAGTCCATAGCTATGGGAACTCTACTTATTAAGAACTTTCAGTTTTAATCCTTTGGAAAACTACCATCACTGTACGAATGGATTTGACAAGATCTCAATTATGGTACCTTCTCTGTCACCCTCAGGACTCAGGCCGTCATTATCAACATTCAGTTCATCATGTGGAGAAGCTCTAGCAGAGTCGGAGCAGACAACAAATGAATTGGTTTTCGTCAATCTGTCTTCCATCCGCTGGCGAACTGCCAGAAGAGTCTCACGGCAATCATCCATATCCACCACTCTGCCCCCTCCTCTCCAGCTGAATGGATTCAGTGGACTTGTGCTCTCATCCACCATTTCTGACAAAATGTTTGCTGATGGCTTCACATCGTAAAAGACCTGTTCATCCTATACGACAAATGACAAATTAATTTTAAATGCTGTAAAGTGCGTATGTGCAATGATAATAGAGCATGCTGCAATGAGAAACTACTGATGCCATTAGGCTATCACAACTGAGATGGTTTCCACTGTATGAAATATGGAAAAAGAAAAATATGAAGAACTAATAGTCGCCTGAGAATTATCGTGTCGTATGTCCACTTTTGTGAATTCCGAGAAAAACCAGGTCAAAGTTTCGTAACTTTGGACGGAAATTTTAAAAAATGAGTGCAATAAAACTTCAGGCAATAACTTCGTATTAAAGCATCGACATTAATTAAAGGATGTTGCACTAAAATTAAACTGAAACTTAGAATGGTTTTTGTGAAATTTTGGAACATGTTGTATAAAATGGATTTAAATCAATTGCAAGTCATCCTGACATGAGAAAAAAAAAATGTATTAATAAAAGCAAAAAATATACAATCAATTGCGACTTTGTTCGTTTCAATTTTCGCAAGTTTAATACCTTTTTTTAAATAAAAGAACGTTTTTATTTCCTGGACATACGACACTATGATACACGAAGTGGGATGTCGTATCTCCATCGTCCAATCAACGACGAGCTTTTATGGACATACGACAATGCACTTTTACACCGTGAATGAGGCACCTTGTCGTATCTCCAATTTAATTGGAGATACGACAAGGCAATCCTATATCATGGACATACGACAGGTAGTTTTCGGTGAATATCTTTAAAACGACTCGTTGTATCTCCTAACGGTTAACAGTGAAGAAAGATAAACAATTTTTTGCTACAAAACAAGTCTAAACTCGATTTTGAAAAAAATGGACATACGACAAGATAATTCTCAGGCGACGTAATGTTAAGAGGCGACCTAGAGTATGCTGCCCAAATAAGAATGAACTATGCATCTGCAAAGACCCAGTTCTGAAAAACTGCAAAAGACTAAATTGCTTGCTGCCAAGTACCGGTAGATTACATAGTTATTCCTATCTTATTCTGTTTTGTTTTAAACTAATATCTGTTACAAACAGCTGCCATGCTTATGGAAACAGAAAACAAAATATGGAATATGTCGAACTAAGGCTGGTGATGTTTAGAGTTGAAACTGCAAGAGGGTGAAGGAAAGAGGAGAATTGAGATAGGATTTATGAAAAAGCGAAATTTTCAGTTTTGAGTGAATGATCTCTGGAAAGAAACGAGAGGTAGGGCCTTGATAAAACTGTTTGTCATAAAAGTATCCGCAGTTTGTTCCATAGAGGTGAAACAGCTATGGCTAAGGATTGATTTGCAAATTTGGTGATGAGATGAAAGCAAAAATCAATTCTTCCATATTAAAACAACAAGTTACAATAAGAAAATGCAACCTCAGATGGTTGTTGTTCATCTGCAATGCTTAGTTCTGTTACCAACAGAGGATGAGGATGAGGAGGAGGAGGAGGAGGAGGGTCTTTTGTTGCTTCAAAGGAAAATACCTTTGTAGACTCTCTTGACATTTGTGCCTACATCAACAATAGCAAAAATTTCAACATGGCATAAAATCGAATTGATCATGATCATCATGATGATCATAATAATTATCGCTATTATCATTATTATCAATATTATTATTAAGCCCGGCATGCAAAACAGCAGAAAACATCTGCATTTGTTATTGCAAAAGATAGTGTCGTATACTTCAGTGATAGCGTAATTAACACGGCGAAATTTAAAAATGCCTATATCTCTGGATGTAAAGTGAATAAAGAGTGGAAAATAATGTACTTGGATAATTCTGGTGAACGTCTATTTATGTAAAATGTTTCAGGTCAGTAGCTGCAAAACTGTGAGCGTGCATTCTGGACAAAGCCATATACATACATACATACATGTACATACATCCTGAATTATGGATAGAGATAATCATCATCACCACTGTGAATATTTTTTGCGTGAGCAAGCACACAGATATGTAAACCTTAGGTGCAGCTAGTCAGTTACCAGGTGACAGGCAGTACATTAATTCTATTCTATTCTGTTCTATTTAAAGATTTATGAAGTGCCTTTCACAACACAACCTAGTCAGAGACATACCCAGTGTGAAGAACCTCTAGAAAAAGGAAACAGGCAGAAACAGCAATGCGCCAAGATATGATCTCAGCACAAGTTATAGCAGGAAGGTCATTTCATAGCAAAGGGTCAACAAAGGCATAGGCACTTTGATGCTGTGCTCTGACAGTCCGAGATCGTGGTACCAGAAGAAGGTGATGACGGTCTAAAGAGTGGAGTGGAGTTCGTTTATATAAATCTGGATGTTTGAAAGCAATGAGAACAGTTCTGAAGTCATCTTCGTTTAAGAAATAAAGAAAGAAAGAAAGAATGAGTGCAGTCATCGGACAAACGCTGAGTTGGTTAAATTCTTAAGAGGCAACTAAATGGAATTTAAAGTGATAGTGCTGCCACAAGTTTCAACAACAAGCCTATCATCAAGTTGACATATTATACAAGGGAGTGCAGACATTAGAGCAAGTTATGGTTTTTGTACCATGCCTTTTGTAAAAGCACATGTCACATTTCTCTGATATAATTGTCAATTAGCAACTGATAAGAAATATGGAAATACACTGACATTCTGTCATCAATACAACATTGTGGCCTTGGCCTTTGAAATGTTTGGTTCAATGAATCAATAAGGCTCTGCTTCATCACCTGCCTGGCTACTGCCTTGCTCCATTACTAGAAGAGAAAAGGGAACTACTTTCATCAACTAGTGCTCACTTAAAGCCCTCCAGCTTTTCAAAGCAGTTGCTTTTTTGCAGCATGTTTTTCATGAGGAAAACCTCAGTTAATAGTTTCATTTCAGAACTATGCTCTCCATACTCTTTGTGGGGTGCGTTGGTGTAGTGGGTATGTTTGTCGCCTTGCAGCCGAAGGGTTGCAGGTTCGAATCCACCTTAAGTTGCCGCGTAGGGACCTTGGGTAAGTCCTTCACTGGCAATAGCTCAGCGCTTCGGCATGAAACTCCGATGCAGTGTCCGCTCTGTAGTCGGAAGCGCCTCTGAGTAGAGAGCTTGAAGGGGCGCTATAACAAGTGCACATACAAACATACAAACTCTTATGATCCTTCACCGATTAAGAAAAGATATTACTTGTTTCTTCTTATGCAAACATTTTACTATATTGACAAAAAATTAGACATCTTTTCTTGAAGCGCATAATTACTTTGGCATCATCTGTCATCTTTTCTAGCCGATCTGGTTCCACAAAGCCAGTCTCTTCCTTGAGATTGAATTCACTATCATCAGCATCTTGAGCTAATTCCGACTGTGACATGTCTTCTATAACAGGCCAAACGTCATCTCTCCTCATTGGATTCTTAACAACAAAAATAAAAGAAAACAGACAACTCTTCAAGCAACAACTGATAATGTTAGCACAATTAGCCTATACCAACTTCTCCCAGCATTCAGCTGATTGACCAGCATTTAATAGCACCTAGCACCTCGAAAGCATTTACCGGGTATTTCCATCAGATAATTGATTCTCACCAGAAACCAACTAGGAGGTCAATTCTATCTTATTCCAATTCAAATTTTCACGATGTGGCTATCTTGAAATAATTTAAATAGACTCAATATATAGTGCAGTATAAGGCAGCTGGCTTAACAGAAAATACAATAATTTCAATTAAAGTTGATCTAATTGATGCCATATCTTAAATGAAATTTTAAATGTAGGCACACTGCGTGTTGAACTGAATTACTGGGAATTTGAGAGATCTTTTGTGATCAGTGCTGGAAATTATAATTATTACAATTATTATTACTACGATAGTAACCTTGAAGGGGCGCTATATAAATCTCAACAATGAATGAATGAATGAATGAATGAATGAATGAGTCAACATTAGCTCGATTTTTTCAGATGACATAGAATTGTAAATCTTTAATTCTTGCTGAGACTTTCAATAAAAAAAACCATATGTACCGTATACACTATACAATCAATGGTTATTATCGAGAAATATAATGATTGAGATTAGGAAAACTATAGCTCAGGTAGATAGGAAATGTGTTAGCACAAAATTAATAATACCTGATTGTCATGCATGTCGACAATGCCTTCAAGATGAATCAAAGTGAGGTTGATGTCCTGATCAGCCTCACACTGAAGTGCATGCATCTGTTTTAAACCATTCACTAAAGTCCTTTCCCTCTAAATAAACACAGAAATATTTACTTAGTTGATTTCATTAAAACAGTCAAATAAAAAAGAGAAAATTTTCAACCCTATTTTTTAATACATTTTAGGCTCAGTGTGATCCATCAATGAGAAAATCTGTATAGATTGGACAATTAATAATATCTGGAATGACTATATCTAGCGTTTTCTGCATCTAGTTCATGTTTTATTGTGTGGAGTATGCAACAGTCTACTCAATTCATTTGACGTTCTTCCTCTGATAGTAACTATTCTGGGCGCAAATAAAACCTGAATAATGGAAACAATCATACACCAAAACATTTTAAACAAATAAGTAGGAAAGAAAGTAAGTATATCCTTCATTCAATCAACTGCTAACCGTACTTTGGCACAAATGAAAGTTGTAAAAAATCATCCCTATCATATTGATAAATCATCCTCTAAATGTTTTCCGTGCTAAGGCACCTGCCACTGCTGCTGGGATCATTCTACATGTATTATGTGTGTAATGTTGCATGGTAGAGCCTGTCTGTTGTATGGGAGTGTTTTTAACTCTGTCATTGGTGCAGTCCTGAGCCTGGATAACGGAGGAGACATCGCTAAAGATCTTTGTTATCACACAGTGACGTTCAACTGCAACTACTACTTACAAGTAACATTTGAGACATTGCTGATGAGATTCTATGCAAACACAAACACATTTCACCTCATAAACAATATCTAATTCATTTAATGCTTCTATGTGAACATCTGCAAAACCTTGTACCAGTTTAACAGCAATGTCTCAAATGTTACTTGTTAATTACATACAGCAAAATCTATTGTAAAACTGGTCAGCTGCACATTTTGATAGAGACAAACACATTCTCAATGTATAATAATGAATTAATGATACCTACATGTAAATCAAGTAATATCACTGACTGACTATGTGAACCAGGGCCTATTTTAAAGAATTTTTCACCAAGCACGTCCCCCCCCCCCTAAGAAAAAATTGTGAAATTGCAAATGCCTGTTTATTAATAACTAAGTGCTTTAGCCCATCTATCACACTTGTAAGGTCTTTCTCCAGTATGAGTTTGCTTATGCGTTTCTAGCTTATATTAATAAGTAAATGGTTTAGCACATCTATCACACTTGTAAGGTCTCTCCAGTATGAGTTAGATTATGAAAATTTTCAAATTAGCTGAGAACTTGAAATGAGTCAAACGACATGATAATTTGATATTGAATTTGATAACATTCCAATTTTTGCATGAACCAAATAGTTTCTTATACTATTCTAACACTGTCATTATAATTATTAGTTACGAAATGGACGACACATGTCTTAACGGTATCATTGATCATGGGTCAAGTCTTCAAGACAAAGGCAAAGTTTATAGCTAAGCTAACAGACTAACAGTTACTGGCGCCGTCTTGCGGCTGGTCAGTTTGAGTCGCAGTCAGATAATTAAAACACGTCCTTGAACCATTCCTGGGATTTGGCCTTCACAGTTGGTCGCGAACGTCGGTTACAAGCTTGAAACCATGCTCGCAGTGCTGGGCGTACATCAAATTTTGATGTAACCGGCATATTCATTCGGACATGTAAATGTGCATCAACTGTCTCTGCATTGAGGCTGCTTCTATCATCATCCTTCATGAGATTGTATGCACTAACAAGTCTCTCCACGTCACATGAATGAGGCTTTGCTGCGAGTAGTCTGGCGACAGCTACAGAAACAGAACGCCAGTCTGCATTAGTCAGACTGATCTTAAGGAAATCCTGCAATGTGCTTGTGTTGGACATCTGCGCTTTCTTTGCAGCGTTCACCAGCTCTCCGTAGCTACTGTAGAAGTCACGCTTCGCAAAGTCTGATGCGAGGCCAGTGTACACCCGTTCAATGTCTTCATCAGATGCATTGCCGTTCAGAAGCATTGGTGGAGAAAGCGCCTGAAACTCCAGTGCATAGCGAAGATCACTGGCACCTTTGTCAGTTCCGAGTCGACTGGTCAGAAAGTTGCACAGCGAACAAATAATCTCAGTCTTGATGGCATACACATCGCGACCGCAACTGCTAACGAGAGAGTGCTCTCTCTTACAGTGCCTTAATTGGACGACTGTGAGCTTAACAGTGTCGTAACTCTTGATAACTTCATCGGCTTGTTCCTCATTCCCTGTAATTGTTACTTTCTCCTCATATCCACCTGGGTGCGGACGCTGTAATAATTTCCTTAGGTCCTCCACACATTTATCACGATCACTTTCGACGTCAAACAGAGTCACTTGGTTGCCCTGCAACTTCTTCTGAAATCTAGAGTAGATGTACAGCGCGTCACACAAGATCGCTGCAATGTGAACAGTGTCAGCATTAATCCACTTCTTCAGCATGCCATATTCTTCAGCGTCTTTCAGGGAGAAAGTCTGCAGATGTCGCATCATCGGTCTGTAGTTGTCCAGAATGGATGACAGAAGACTGTTAGAATATTGTGTGAATCTTATGTCGATTACTGATGGATACTGTCTGACTGTGACGCCAAGTTCTTCCGCATGCTTCTTGAATTCCTTTGTTCTACATGCTGAACTGTTATAGAAACGCGTAACTGCTTTACAGTCATCTATAACACGCCGTGCTTCAGGAACACCTGTAGTCATGTCTTTGAACACTAACTGAGAACGGTGAACACTGCACCATATTTTGAGGAGAGGGCTAGGGCCCTTACATGGACTTGACGTGTCCTTAGTGGTGTTGTCTTTGCGTTCTTGCTCGAGCAGTGTCCATAGCGAATGATGTCTTCCAGTATTTTCTGACGCGCCGTCTGTGACAATAGAGGTTGTTTGCTTAAATATCTCTGGCCATGTTGCTCCACACTTTGCAGACGCCTTCCTGAGTGCCTCCAATAACCCCTCGCTACCTCGCTTCTCGCTTTCAGCCAAGCCCATGTACCAAGTCTCCATGTCTCCAACCGCCGTTACAACCTGCGCCATAACATGCTTGTTGTCTATTCGCTGCTTGTCAACAGCACCATCAACTCTGAGAGAAAGCGCAAGGATATCTTTAAATCGGAGTGCAAATGCCTTACGGTCCGTTTCTGCGATTGTCAGTAGCATGTCGCGATGGCTTGCAGGAGTGACATACTGTAGATCTGTGTTAGTAGGAGAAAACGGAATTTCAGGGTTGTTCAAGTCTATTCTTTCAGCCATCAATGACGCCACGTATCTAGCTGGAAATGACCACGCAGATAGTGTCCCGCGTTTGGCATCCATGTATACCTTAATCATGTTTCTTGCTATCTTTTGTTCCAATGCAGTGTTAGCAAATCGCAGTTGTTTCTCCAACACAGTTTCTCCCTCATGTATCCGACCCTCGGCAAGAGCCTTCTGTTGTCGACTACGTGTCAAACAAGCATTGTGTACTGTCGATCCACAGTGTTCATCATACATCTGCTGCCTGAACACTGCACCATTTGCAGTGCATATGGCTGGGATCCTTTGACAGTGGATCTTCACCAGATCAGGATGTGCACAACAGATTTTGCAATGCACAATCCTCCTTCTACCAGACCCACCACGAGCTTCACTTCTGTACTCTGCCCAATGCTCAGCCTCAACCTTCTGTTTGCGTCCTGACTGATTTTTGCTTGACTGTACAACCCCTTGAAATTAAATTGCCTCGTGAACCTTTTCCTCAAACTCATCGACTTTCACATCCACCGGTTTACTTCCAGCTGGAGATAGCGAAGCTGTCACACTTATGGTTGACGCTGAACATGTTAACTGTGCGGATGTCCTTGACTGCTCTTCGGTTGTGGTACTATTACTAGCTGCAGTACTTGTTGAAATTGAATGACCAGTGCCACATTCGTCATCAGAAATGTTTGTGTCTGATTCCGCTGTGTGTTGACTATTCTGTTTTTCAATACTTACATAGTGATTTGTGCCAACCAACCCCAGATATATAGCGTAAGACTCAGTCTCACATGACGATGCTTGAGATGAGGTAGGTAATGTTGCCATATCAATACGCTGTTCCCCCTCCACAGTTAAAATGATGATAGGTCGTCGATACAGATTGACTGCTACAGAAAGAATTACACCATCACCCCATGTGCCACATTTCTTCATGTTGTCGATATATACTTGCAATTCCTGCTCTGTCATAGCTCCACTGTCCAAGATCATCTGCGACTGTGAGTGCGACTGCAGACATTCAACCAGTTCCATGCGTACATCATGAGCAGTTGTCGCTGTCGCTGAGCTTCCGCGTCCAAGCTGAGTCAACTGTCTGGCGAGTGAACTAAATAAACAGTTTCCATCTGCAGCCACATTGACAACCATCATATTCCTCTGTGCAGCTAATGATTTCAACTTATCCATTTCCGTCAACTGTCTCGGCTCAAACGAATCTGAAATTGCAAAGTACACAAGTATGCCAAAGAATGTTAGATGGTCGAAAAAATGACACCCACTTTAAAGAACTTGCTTATGCTATAACTCTTACTAAACTACTATTATTGTAGGCTATATATCAGATGCTAGTAGCTTATATCTATTCATAATTACATATCTTCAATGATGACACAGAGTCACGGAAGTGCTGAGGGAGACCTTTACCTTTAATATAATACTATATGACAATAATGATATAGACTGTTTGACAGGTCACTTGGTACAGTTCATCATTTACTTAGCTACATTTATCAATGTAATCGTTTCTTAACTTTTTAAGTTAACATACTGCAACAATTTATAATTTTACAGCTGTGTTGAGGACCAAAGCAACTAACCTGCGTGCGCGTTCCTCTTCGTCATTCGTTTAAACATGGCCTGTGTGTCGTTTCCAGGTGACGACGCAACCCGTTTTTTACTCATCGTGAAATTCGCAAATGAATGAAGTAATGAACTAAAACAACTGAACTGACCGAAAGGCCTAATAGTCCTAATATCGTAATAATAAATGTCAATAAACAATTATGAATTATAACGAAAACTCAACTGTAGCCTAAATATTATTATTTTTACATCAGTCACAGTTTGTAAACAAGTTTAACGCGCTGCATGACGTCATGACGCAGCCCAAATAGATGTATGGAACGCCGTTCGAACTTTCCTAAAGAAATTAAATATATTGGCGGTGTTTTTTAAAACAACTTTAAACAAGTTCAGTAAGTGCCGTGCCAGGCGTGCCTGAGCGATCAAGCACGGACCGTCAATTCCTCAGGCACGTTTTTGTAATCTCAAAGCACGGACGTGCCTGTCGGCACGTTAAAATAGGCCCTGATGTGAACTAAACCAATTCAGTGCAAGATCAGAATCCCAAAGCAGTGCTTTGAGATGACACAGAAGCAAAGATGGTCCGCAGTATCAAAGCCACAGGCAAGTCAAAGCCCTGTCAATTTACGCTTATTCATAGGTCATATGATGTCGTTATGAACAGAAAGCAGTGCAGATTCTGTTGAATGAAATGCATGATATGCAGACTGTAGAGTTGGATTAGATCATGTCAGATTAAGCCCTCGTCTCAATCCTTAGCTGATGCTTTTGGTCAGCTATAAATTTAGCATTTGAGTGCCATGGACATGGATTGATCCTAATACTGCAGAAATAATCACCCAGTCAGTTTCTACGTACCGCTTCCCATTTGTGTCGCTGATCTTGAAATTGCTGCTTCAAAGAATCAATTTTATTGCAAGTCTTGCGAATAGTAACATCCAACTGATCTTCCAACTCAGATATTCGATTCAGGGCCTAAAATAGAATTTATTACAAAATTGACGGACTGTTAAAAAATATGCTAACTGATATTAAAAAGAGAGTTATAAGAGATATTGTAAGTACCAGTAATTGAGGCAGATAATGTGATTAGGTATTTTCTTAATAACAGATAAATTAATATGCACTACTGAATTATTTTCAAAACTGTTTCTTGACTAAATAAATTTTTAACATGTTCTTGCTATTCTCAGAAGTCTTAATGTTCAGTAAAAAGTTCAATGCTTTTCATTACACAGCTTAAAATAGCTTCTTCTTATTACCCTCTGAATTTAACCAAACATAATAGAGATCCATTTATTCTCAAAAAAATATTTCAACGTGAAACAAAGAACAGTGAAATCTGCCTCTTTGCTAAATTTTACCTGTGTTTCTATACTCAATTTTAATCATTATTGTAATCTCCAAATTTCATTTGGTTGGGCACTATACAACAGCTGGCTAACCTCAACCTGAGTTATCAGTGCATGCTTTGCCTCCCCCTTTCCACTTGCATAGTTTGCCATGCACTGTGCTCTGCTGTCTATGAGGACTTAATCTTTTACCCGTTTGCCCCGAGAATATCCGCTGAAAATGGGCTTAAAATTTAAATATGAACGGGTAAAGGGTTAATGGTTCCTTTCACTCACTCTGTGACAATGCAGAGCCATTCATTCTCTGTGGTTGATCTAACATCCTGGAATGGGCTTACCTTGACTATGCTCAGTTTCACAAACTGTTGAACAGTGCCAGATTAACTATGGCGCAACTGGCGCACTTGCGCCAGGCCTTCTTTCGGGGGTAAAAAAAAAACATTGAGAAATCCGATCACAGTCCGGCTTATTTAAAATGTTTAATTTCTAAAGCAAGCATTGCATATAAAATTTGGTGGCATTATAAAAACAGGTCTTCTACAGTTACTGTACTACTACTATAATGATGACGTACAAATTAATTGTGTACTGTAATGATGACGTATGACGTAATCAATTTATGCGCGGATCGACCCCATCACCAAATAAAATATAGATATGCGTACGGTACAGACGACACAGTGTAACTATGTTCCATGTAATATTATTATCTACTATTTAGTGTTTATGTAGCTGCTCATTTCTTTTTTAATTTTAATTTAGTACCGGTAGGCTTAAAGAAAATGAAGAAATTAGAGTCCGGTTGGCAGAAGCGTCAAAAAAACGCGAACCTGAAGAGGTAGGCAAACAGCAACGTGGTAGTATTAATAAATTTCTGGCAGTAGGCAAGGGCGTAACTTTCCCCCAGAAAGTGGTGGTGACTTTTCCTATGCTCACTTCTCTTCCTTTTTCTCTTCTCTTGTCTTCCTCTGTTGAGTTCTGTTCCTTCTCCTAACGCGAATTTAATATACTATACGCAAATTTACAGGCCATGTCCTACACCTTAGGTCACCCGCAAAGTAGGAGAGAGAGTACATGTTTACATTTTGTTTAGCCAATAGACCTATAACTACTGTTAATAAACTGCAAAGACAAAGGATGCATAAAATTATGGCCAAGAGTTTATCAGCAGTCATGCAGTCGTAAGTTATTAAAACTTCCGAGTCATTGGAGTGAGAATAAAGTCAGAATTTTATTAACTGCCAATTAGCTACCAAAGTCGTAGAGCTCTGCACACGTCATGTTAAAGTCAGCATGACTATAGTTAAGTGCGCGAAAATAACAACAATAACGTGGATATCTACACCAAAATCATCCGAGACACGGGACGCAAAGGTCCGATTACGGTCCAGTCGACTCCTGGACGGATGGCAGTCATAAATTATTGTAGGCCCTAACTGTAGTAACTGTAGTTAGAGGCTAGAGCTGACAGCCTACCACAGAAAAACCATACAATGCACACACAATTCTAACCTTTCGCTGTCTCTTTACAGGCTTTACCATGAATCGATCCATTTTCCATGTGAATTTGATAATGAACTTATTGAGACCTTTTAAAAAAACTGAAAGCGAATCTAAACCATAACGGACCTGAGATGAACTAATGTGGTGTTTTTGTCTCCTCCCTCTCTGAGAAAGACCACACAGAATGCTCTATATTATAATCTGTATAATTATGTCACAGACACAGCTGTAGGCTATTGAAGATTAATTAGATGTTCGCTGTCTAATCTCTTTGATCGACCACGCTTAATAGGGTAATATAACGCGCGTCAAATTCCTCATCAAATCATCCCTACCCCGGCTTCACAGCAAATTTATCTGTCAACGACCAACTATACATCACGTTATTGTTTTAAGTTGAAACAGGCCCAGAGAGTGGGAAGGAAATCCCCCCTTCTCTCCTCAAGACCTACAGCCTCGAATAAGGTCGTGTGAACATAGCACACACTGCGAATAGCTCTATAAGCATGCATTACCGCCATTGAGTTAATAAGTAGGAATAGCCTATAGGCTATACGGTAGACAGCCAAATGATTTCACATGTAAAAAAATATTTTTTCAGTTCCAAAAAGTGGTGGTGACTGTCACGCCCACTTTCAAAAGTGGGCGTGACTGGACACCACCGTCACAATAGAAAGTTACGCCTATGGCAGTAGGCTAAAAACACGAGAAGTGCCGCGATTTATAGATGGTGTCGACTCAGCGTAAGAAGCTGGATGCAGTTCAGGCTTAGGCCGCTCAGCAGTGTTATGTCAGCACTAATGCCAACAACAGACACCCTTGATTTCAGCAATGATATCATTGATATGCCTAAATCTGAAACTACCATAGATCTACCATTCAAACAAGAGAATCAATCTGTTGGAAACGTGCCACAAACAGATGCTGCTCTGTGGACTATAAATGAAGATTTGGTTAGTTGTTGGCTGCAGATGGGACCTGAACCATGTCGTAATCAAGATGGCATGTACTCTTTTTTTAAACAACTTCCATCGACAGAAACAGGTACAGCAGTTAGGCCTACTCCACAAAAGATGCTGAATATAATGTACCGCTATAATCTGAAAGATAGCTTTCCAAATGTTTGTATTGCACTACGTATTTACTTAACTTTACCTGCAAGTAACTGCAGTGGAGAAAGATCATTCAGTCATTTAAAACGCATAAAATCATCTTTGAGGTCAACAATGGGCCAGGACAGATTGGCAACTTTAACTCTTTTGAACATTGAGTCGGAAATCTTGACAGATCTTGTCTTTCAAGATATCATTGATTCTTTCTCTACTTTAAAAGCGCGAAGGAAAGACTTTTAAACTCGACGAACATTTTTGAACAGTTGAACTATAACAAATCTCCTATGATCCTATCACAGCTTCATTTTGTGTTCATAAATTATTAAAGTATGTTTTTCTATATAATTAATTCCCCATTTTTGATAATTTGATTGGATAGAGGGCCTACTTTAGTTTTGTTGCATTGTTTGCGCCAGGCCTCTAAAAAGTTAATCCGGCACTGCTGTTGAAGACTGTTTTTTTCACTTGATCTTGGCTGGGCGTACCTCTGAGTAGGTATCTTGTTGGGGTGCTATATAAATTCTGATTGATTAATTCACATAATTTTTAAGCTGTTTCTTACCAGCGTCCTGTATTGCTTAAATCTCAGTGGAATCTCCTCAGAAGAATAGCCAGACTAAAAATGAAGCAAGGACAATTCAATCCAACTAAAGTTAACTCAGCTGCTTTCTTATAAAAATGCCATCTGTTACAAATGCAAGTGAAAGATTAGTGATTCTTTCATAGATTAGAACATTCAAATATGCCGATTAATATCATTCTTCTCTCAGGGTTGACAGATGATTTGGATGCAGCACAATCAGAATCACATCCATCTAAGATGATGGCTTCCTCTTGCTGAATCCATACAAAACACTCTGATAACAAAATCACTTTTCCTCACAACAACATTTACTAGAGTAAAGTAGTCACAAAAGTGAAATGACCTACTGACAAGAATATATACAATTAAATATATAAGCATTTCTTATTATAATTAAAAAGAAAATCATTCTTCTTAATTTAAAATCTCTCTAAAAAAACTAATCATAGGAAAATAGTTATCAATTTCCATGTCTAGTCAATCAAAATTATCAATCAAAAGAAAGGAATCTGTCGTTGTTTGAGTTATTATAATTATTATTATTAAATAAACTTGTAACGCGCGCAAGGTCACACCGAGATGTGAATCTGAGGCGTGGATAGTCAGCCGCCACTGGCACATGCCCGGGACCAGTAACTCACCCAAGTTTCTTCATCCCTCAAATCTAGTGACTCAATACGTGGTTGTATCTCCTCTTCTGGTAGGGTAGAAAGTGACTTGCGAGCTTCAGACAGTCCAATTCCAGGCACAGATAAGGAAGACCCGGATGACTGGCCTGAAGTGGAATGACTTGGACCAAAGTCTGAGGAATAAACGTATTTAATCATTTCCAAAACCAAATAAAAGTCATGAGAACAAATGAGAAATTGGCAAACATTTAATTAGCCAAATCTTTCTATTTACCAGGAACTGAAAAGGCACATAATTTTATTTGAATCAGAATCAAGGTTGACATTTAAATTACCTCATGTCCTCTTCCATATACAAAACTTTTCAGTTTTTTGCCATACATAAACAGTTCTTTAATAGTCTTTGCTAAATACAAATGATATTTCTTTTTGCCTTCTTTCTCGGGGTTGAACGCAGTGGGGGTGCTTCTGAAAGGCTCTTGCTGCAAGAAGCGCTTTATAAGATTTCTATTGCTTTTTTCTAGATTTTAGTATCTACACTGTGTCCGGAAAAAAAACAACCAGTTTTGTAAATATGAAAATAAATAGTAAATATTCATCGATTTTCACAATTCAAACACCATTTTAATCCTGACATATTTCTCTAACAATTGTGAAAATATAAAAGTTCCAGTCCAAATAATGACGTCATAATGACGTCATTTGCACAAAAAGTCAAATTTAAGAGATAAATGCGCAAAATCATCCACAATTTCAATATTTTATCATGTAATTTATCAATAATAAATGTAAGTTTAATTTTATTTTTATATCTGAATTATGTCAGACTGCAATTTGTGGTCAAAGAGTACACCTTTGGCTTCAACATAAGCGTCAAAAGGGTCGCGCTAATACCCAACAGCAGCATCGATAACCAGCTTATCAAAACCTCCGAGGCGTTAACAATTCGCTTACGGAGTTCTTCAATGTCTCTTATCCTTGTCTTGTAGCCTGCACCTTCTCCTCCATCAATCTCCAACTCTTATTATCAGTGGGATTTAAGCGGGCGGCCGTTTTGCGGCCAAAGATTAGGATGAATGAATTCCGAGTCTTTTTAGTCAACAGATCAACATATTCACGAACTCAGTGAGCTGAAGCGCTATTTTGTTGAAATGTGTAGGCTATTGTTCCGAATATTCTCGGATATCAGGCACCACTTTTTTATAGAGCAGATAATAAGCTGCATTTATTTTCACTTCTGGTTCTATTAAATGGATTTTCGTTTTACCAAAAGCCAATAATACCAACCGAACCATGCATGAATGGCCGGCTATATGCATTTTGATGCAACTGACGTCATCATGACGTCATTATTTGGACTGGAACTTTTATATTTTCACAATTGTTAGAGAAATATGTCAGGATTAAAATGGTGTTTGAATTGTAAAAATCGGTGAATATTTACTATTTATTTTCATATTTACAAAACTGGTTGTTTTTTTTCCGGACACAGTGTATTTTGGATTTTTGCACAACTTGCTGCTTTGATTACCTTGCCTGCTATTTGAAGTCTTTCGTGGCACCTTCGAAATATGCTTGCTCTTGCTGTTCGTTTTTGCATCATTTGACCTTCCGGCAACTCTCTGTGATGGAGCAACCTTCCAATATGCAAAATTGAATGCACAAAACTTCATTGGATATCATAAATTCTAATTAACCAAGCTTAAACAGTTTGTGCAAAGAGCCAAATAAAATCCAAGTCGACAGGCAAAAGAGTTTTTTCCGCTTGTAAAGTCTCTGCTTATCATCACTACATCTGAAGCTTTATATAATTATCACATAAGCTTGATAATATAAATTATCTGCAAATCAGAGTTCCTGAGACCAAAACAACACATATGCTAAAGGCCTTGTCTGCTTATGATAAAAGGAAAGAAGAATATGTGATCATCGAGTTAAGTTGAAACCTTGAGCTAAGAATTTTTTCCTGAAAAAAATTTCACGAGTTGTGTACCAGTGAAGGCCTAAGTGTGGTGGGGTTTGTTTGTTTGTATGCGCACTTGTTATAGCGCCCCTTCCAGCTCTCAACCGCTACTCAGAGGCGTTCCCGACTACAGCGCGAACACTGCATCAAAGTTTTACGCTGAAGCGCTGAGCAATTGCGAGTGAAGGACTTGCCCAAGGTCCCTACGCGGCGAGGTGGATTCGAACCTCGAACCTTCCGACTTCAAGGCAATGACGCCACCACTACACCACCACACCCGGGGTGTCGTAGAGTGTGGTGGGGTGGGGGAATTTTTTTCTGGAAAACCAAAATTTTATGGTTGTGGTCGGAGTATGGTGGGGTGTGGTGGGGGTGGTTGGGATTGGGGTGGGGTGGGAGAAGAAAAAAATTCTGGAAGGAGGGAGGAAGGGAAGGAGAAATGGAGGGTGGGAGGGAAGTAGGGGTGGGAGGGAGGAAGGGAGGGAGTGGCTGGGAACAGCCGAATCCTACAATTCCCGGGCAATGGCGGGTACCCCAGCTAGTTATTAATATTGTGAATCTGTTTCTGTGGAAGAGGCACTTTAGAAATGTTGAGATACGATGCATCATTATTTTCACTTGCCCTCCACTTATACCATGATTTAGTGAACGCGCTTGAATTGTCGAGGGGTAATTGTCCAGCTACCTGAGCACCAACTGTGAGTTTTGCAGTATCCTTGACAAACGGATGATAGCGAGAGACCAGATCCTCCTTTGATTCTTTCTGAATAACAATCTTCGTGGCACCATTCTGGCATACAGAAAAAAACAGTTTTTATACTTCATGAAATCAAAGACCTGAATGCTATAATTGCTAGGATAAACAAATATTCATTTAATTGATTAACTGAATTTTCATGCAATCACCCAACATTTCAGCTAAAGCAGGTCCACAGCATAGCCTTGAAACTAAACAACTTTTCAAATGAAGTGCAAATCAGAAATGCCAGCAACATGATGACGTAAAACAGACTGCATTGTAGTCGCAAGTGACCCCAACAGAATAACCAGCTGCTATATTTCTTAAATGCGTTTTAAACCGCCTTTGAAGAATTACAAAATCAGTTCATCAATCACCATTGCCTGTAAGAATCATCAAGGTGAAGCTCTACTTGATAAGTGAGATTCATTCTATCATACCCCAGCCAATCACAATCTACCAACCTTTGACCAGTTTAAAACTCATCCATCTCATTGGAACTCAATGTCAACTAGACTCACTATGAATTTCAACAAGCATCACAGAATTTCAGTAATAAATTTCAGATCCCCTATTGTACCATTTCACTTTAGGCACCCATTGTTTGTTGCAAGATACATTTCTGTAGCGGTAAAAAGGGTTCTAGGACAATTACCCCAGGACAATTACCCCCTGGCCAATTACCCCCCAGGACAATTCCCCCCCATGACAATAACCCCAGCCAGAGCCGGATTAAGAAATGTGGGGCCCTGTTCAAAAAACATTTAGACAAAAATTCTGACGTTTTTCCAAAAATGTTTTCCATTTTCGGTCGCGAAAATTTCTGACAACCTATTTTAGCCATTCGATCGAAATCTCATGGAAATTTCCCAGGAATTTCACATTTTCCCTCCATTTTTCGCTCGCCAAAATCTCTGATGACTAAAAATGTCGTAAAATTGTTTTTCGCAGATGTGTGGGGCCCCCTAAAGTGTGGGAGCCCCTGTTCGGCCGAACATGTTGAACATGCCTTAATCCGGCGCTGACCCCAGCTAGCTGAGAGACAACTGAGTGCTACATAAAATTATGATTAGTGCTATTTAGCCCAAAACTAAGTCTATCATGTAGTGTTAAACGTTCAAGAAAACATATTATATATTAAATAAAGTCAAATCTAAAATCTGCTCTAAGCTTGAAGCCAGCTCTGAATTGTCCACTTCAACTTATCTGCTCTGAATTGTCTCTTTTCTTGTCACCTTGCGCACTGGGAATGCTTCAGAACAGTTCAACCTACCAATGCGCTTCATAAATGTTTGAATACAATACAACTGCTTTTTCTTACTTAATTTTTGACCATCCTATGTTTCTCAGGTCAAATTAGCACATTTCTGAACCAATTATATACGATACAACTGAAAGTTGATAATGCCTTCCTTACAAAGCTCAGAAGTGCACAATTGCCGCAATACATAAACATGCAAGGTAATCAGACTGTAGATGAGTGAATGAAAATAAACAGGAAATGTTTTACGCAAAAAAAGGCACAGCGATTATATATAGTTGATGCTGTCACTTGATCACACATACAACTTATTTCTGGGCTGTCTATGCAAAAGAATTAACCCTGAGTGAACCCCTAAACACTTCCTTGTCTACGCCACTGCCATAGAGCATGTATTTATTCTTTAGAAAGCAACATGACATGACATTGCTGTTGTGTTGCTTGACTCGGGCTCTGCTGAAAATAAGATAGCCCCTCTCACTTCTGGCTTGGCCAAACCAGGAGTGATCCAGCACTTAGGAAATTAGCAGCTTAGGTCATTAGTGTTAAGTTACCGAACGCACTGCTGTAAAGCCGACCTGCGTGTCGTGCTATAGTGGACCGTATTTCATATAACCTGTACCTGTAATCATTCTGCGGTTTGTCAGATTGAATCATTAAAGCATAATATTATTATAAGAATAGTAGCTAGTAAACATAACCAACTCAAGAGTAGCCAAAATAGTGTGAGGTCACAAGGACGAAGTTGTAAGTCGTAAGAAGTACAACAAGTTGTTCAACTTTTTGTACTTTTTCGTGATGACCTGGAAAACCACACCAGCCTTCTTTCGGCAGTTCCTGCCAGACTAGGCCATGCTCGCCATGAATTGCTCCCCCCCCCCCCCCCCAGTGAAGCCAACTGGCTGCAACCTATGCTTCAGAGACCATGACCTGGTGTTGCCGAGAGCAGACAGCCAAATAAGGAAAACATATATATTGTTAGAATGCTGTTTACATACTAATTAGTCTTGTCAGTTGTTTCTTATTTCTCTCTTCTTCAGTCTCCTGCTGTTGAGCAGGTTTGTGACATAGACGACCTCATGATCCCCTCCGACCTCCGCCATCCCACTCTGTCCTGCGTCTTCCTCTTGGTGGTACCATATACATCTCTGTTATCAAGATCACTCAGCATATTTAATCTTTTTCTGCCTCTCGTCGCCTTCCCCTCCATACGTCCCACCAGCAAAGTCACTAACATACCCTCTCCTCTAAGAATGTGGCCCAGCCACCGATGCTTTCTCCTGCTTATTAATTGTAGTAGTTCTCTCTGTACCCCTGCCCTTTTCAAAACTGCCTGATTTGTGATTTTGTCTCTCCAACTTATTTTCAGCATTCGCCTCCAAGTCCACATTTCAAAGACCTCTATTCTCTTCCTATCCGTACCAGTCATTGTCCAGCACTCAGCAGCATATGTTGCAACTGTCCATATCAAACATTGTATCATTCTTATCTTTAGTTCCATATTCATATTTCCAGTTAGTAACCCTTTTTTTTCCATGAAGGCACATTTACCCTGAGCTATTCTGCTTTTAATATCTGCTTTGCAATAGCCATCCTCTGATATTACACTGCCCCGGTATTTGAACTGGCTGACCTGCTCCACCAGTTGACCATCAATCATTATCTTAATCTCATCCACTTTTTTCCTTGATATGCACATTACTTTGGTCTTCTTTACGTTGATCTTCATCCCATATTTCTTCGTTACTTCGTTCAGGTTGTCCATTAATACCTGCAGTCCTTCTCGGGTGCTGGACACAATTGTTTTATTGTCTGCGTATCTGATCGCCTTTATCAACTTACCACCAACCTTCACTCCTTTTCTACCTTGCTGATAGCCTCTCTTGTTAGAGCCTCATCATATCTGATGAATAACAGAGGGGACAGGAAGCACCCTAGCCCTATCACACAACCATTTGAAAGGTTCTCACCAATTTTCACAAAATTTATGCTATTTGCTTGCTGTCTAAATTCCACATCAATCTTCTGTCTCTCCAATTCAGTTGTTTAGTCTTGTTAATTTTTTGATGTTTTATGTGAATTTCATATCAATGTGATACCTGTACATCAGAGTGCTGCTTGGCAACTGGTTATATTATAGAATATACTTACTCACTTAAGCAAATCAATTAAATAGTACAATAAACTCACAATCAGCTTATTTCATTTGGTTTTGCTGAACCAACGTATTCATTATCATAAAAGAAGTAAGGTAGTTGCACATTTGTATTTTAAACAGACTGATTTTATTACTTAAATGTTCAAAGCCAATAAATCTACCTATGAAACGTATGTAGATTTATAGACTTGTACATTTACAAGTGCGCTTCATATTTCAGACTCAATCAATAAAAGATAGAATGCAAATCAATGAATTTATTTCAAAATTCTATATTATTAACGTGATTCAGCATGGCTCCTGGAATGTCTGGCCTATGGCAGTTAAACAATTAGAAACATGTGTATGAAGTTCCTTGATGCATATTCCACACATAATTATTATACATGCATTTTATAGAAGAGCAAAAACCAGAAGGGCAGGTTCTCCTTTGATTGCAGTGAGAATCCATGGTTTGATGATCATATTCATGTACATTGTACAGTGAATATGCCTCAATCAGTGCAATGTGATTATGTATCATACTGGTATGATTCGTATCATCTTGTACATGAGAATTTATAAAGTGTCACTTACAGTACTAATCAGAGTCATAAGTTCTCTCAGCGTGACAGCCCAGACAAAATAAGAGAGTCTTCAAACAGTGAAGGGATGAGGATGACAAACCGACTAAGATGAGTGGATGGATGATGGTGTAAGACGTGTGTAAGATGCGTGTAAGATGAATGGATGATGGTGTAAGACGTGTGTAAGATGTGTGTGTAAGATGAATGGATGATGGTGTAAGATGTGTGTAAGATGTGTGTGTAAGATGAATGGATGATGGTGTAAGATGTGTGTAAGATGCGTGTGTGAAATGAATGGATGATGGTGTAAGATGTGTGTAAGATGCGTGTGTAAGATGAATGGATGATGGTGTAAGATGTGTGTAAGATGCGTGTGTAAGATGAATGGATGGATGATGGTGTAAGACGTGTGTAAGATGTGTGTGTAAGATGAATGGATGATGGTGTAAGATGTGTGTAAGATGTGTGTGTAAGATGAATGGATGATGGTGTAAGATGTGTGTAAGATGCGTGTGTGAAATGAATGGATGATGGTGTAAGATGTGTGTAAGATGCGTGTGTAAGATGAATGGATGATGGTGTAAGATGTGTGTAAGATGCGTGTGTAAGATGAATGGATGGATGATGGTGTAAGACGTGTGTAAGATGTGTGTTATGTGGATGGAGTTGGATCAACTGTGGCTGGGCTTCTGTGGCCAATCGTTCAATGTCGCTGAGCAACTGTCTGTGGATGAAATGTCTTGCCTTGTGAAAATCACACAGCAGTCGATGAATTCAACATTCTCTCAGAACATCAGAACATCATTTAGGTTAGTGAGGACTGCTTCTGAAAAGTTCTTAACTAGTACATAGCAATGCTTGTAAACACGCAATAGAAAAACAAAATAGGCAAAAAATCACCTCAACTGAATCTATGACCAAAGACATAATTTAAGATTACAGAAACTGCATATTTGAGAAAAATGATTTACAAATATCCTGAATATTCCAAAACAGTAAAATTTGTAAGAATTGATTGTCATATATGGAAAATAAAAGCTTGGCTTATGTGAAAATAAAATCTAGCAAAGAATATTAAGGCAGCACGACAGTGTACGTTAATTGACATTAATGCCGGCCATTAACGCATTAAAATCTTTTGCGATTAAAATGTTAAGCGATAAAAATTTTTTTGACGAAACGGATGCTCAATGCTCAACTGCAGGAGAGGACTCAGCCAATGGAGCAGGCCAGATGTGAGCCATGACCAATACCATTGCATAATAATACTAATAATACTAATACTAACACTAATACTACTACTAATAATAATAACAATAATAATAATAATTATAATATAATTGTTGTAATAATAATAACAATAAAAAATATTTAAAAAATCAACAATCCGGTTGACAGACCGCAACCGGTTACACTGTACAATCATGCAGTTTAAACAATTCCAAAGAACGCAGATCACAGAATACACAAATCTTAACTATACTAACTGAACAGACAGCCTGCAATACACTAATGGATTGCTATGAATGGCCAACTCCCTCACACCAGATATGGGCCTACTGGACAAAATAGGCATCACTGCTGCTAACACTATACACTTCCTCCCGCATGCTAGTTGGCGCTCAAATCTTTGATCAACTGTACCAACAGAAGAAAGACTGGGTTCGTCAGATGCTCTCTATATTCTGTCGTTTTGTAGCTACAACAGCAGACGACTGGTCGTCTGTGGCCAATGACAACTACTTAGGGGTGACCGTACTACACATCCACAAAAACCGGGATTTTAAAGTAGTTAGCACCTGCAGTACTCAACATAGAAGAACAACACTTTACTTTTCTGAAGCCTGAGTTAAGCAAATCACATCAGTGACAAGGCTGTGGACTTTTCATATCACGAGAAATATAATGGCTGGTTTTATATTGCTACTTTTCAGGATTATGCCCTGCCTTTCACATAGCCTGCAGGTCTTTGCCAAGGGACACACATTCCTACATGCAATAAAAAAATGCAATTAAAAAATTTAATTATGTCATTAACGATATTAAATTTTTATTGAAATGCATCCCTTAAAAATGTATGTCCAATCATTGAACATAAAACATCTATAAACACAAAAATACAGCTACAGCTCAAGTCTAATTCTACCAATTAGAACAATTTTATGAAACGGCTTTATTCAGAATTGATTTGCTTATCTGCAGCAGAAATGCATAAATGTTAAGCAAACAGTTCTGAATAGAACTGGCTTCAGAAAAGTAAAGTGTTTTTCCTCTATGTTGAGTACTGCAGATACATGAAGGCTAGATACGGTCCTGCTCTCAAAACAAATCTAACAGATTCAATAGAGTCCTATCAGCCAATCAACAGTTCAATTCAGAACTGTTTGCTTAACCTTAACGCATTTCTTCTGCAGATAAGCAAATCAGTTGATGGGCTTAATGGTTAGACTTTAACAATCCAAATGCCACTTTGAATGTCTTCACACTTACATTATCATGTTATGAAGTGTCAACGAGACCCAGCCAAATGCTATCAGATCAGAATGCATTGTAACGTATAAAACGAATGCTATCAGATCAGAATGCATTGTAACGTATAAAACGAATGCTATCAGATCAGAATGCATTGTAACGTATAAAACGAATGCTATCAGATCAGAATGCATTGTAACGTATAAAACGAATGCTATCAGATGAGAATGCATTGTAACGTATAAAACGAATGCTATCAGATCAGAATGCATTGTAACGTATAAAACGAATGCTATCAGATCAGAATGCATTGTAACGTATAAAACAAATGCTATCAGATCAGAATGCATTGTAACGTATAAAACGAATGCTATCAGATCAGAATGCATTGTAACGTATAAAACGAATGCTAGCAGATCAGAATGCATTGTAACGTATAAAACAATGTGAAGCTTATGTGTAGCACTTACATATTTTGACTTATTGCTACAGACGACATTCACAGATTTAGGCAAATCTAGGTTTACCAGAAATTTTAAGTCTGCATATCCTATTAGTCGATCAATAGCAGCCATGTTTGTTTATAGCAGTTCACAGGCAGAAAAGAGCAGCAACAACGAGTTGCTCTCAAGTGCTCAACGCAAACGTGGACTTTCAGATGCATCGGCCATATCTGCGTCAAGTAGTGACCGACTGAACAGCCACAATAACATACTTAATATTGGCCACTGCTTTTACGTGCAGTGCATAATACATTGTGATATGAAACATGCATAGCAATGCAGAAGGTAGTTAGGAAACCGAGTAAACAGCAGCTTATGCAGACACTTGAAGACCTTTGACATATCAGTCTGCTTTGCAAAAGCATAAAGTGTTTTGATTCTAGTGAAATAATTCTTTTCACCTGGCAGACAGAATCCTTTCTATCATCCTAAGCTGTTCTATTGACAGTCAGAATAGGTTTCTTAGTTCAGACAATAAATTTCCATTTTAACTGCAATGACACATTCATCTATACTTCTATTTTGTGCACTCTAATGTAACAACATTCACAATACTCTGAGATGATAATTATATTTATAGACCAAGAATGCCTGGAGGAGACTGGCATGAACATTTAATACGCGATTCAATGGTGCACAAATCCCATGACTGGTCATTCCTAGTCATTCTTTTTGGAAATAGAAGGCAACTCACAGAAAGAAGTAATCTCAGTGAAAGAGAAAGTCCACAGATCGAAATAACTTATAGAAAAGTGATCGGAATGAACACTCACTGCGTCTAAGATTGATCCCAGACTTAAACATGCTCTCTAAGCTGCATATAGCCCTGCACTCAAAGCCACATATCACAAATTCAAAACAAAAGGCAGAAAAATAAATATTGGCCAACCACCTAAAATTTAAGAAAAGCATTTTTTTGTAATTTCCAGATTTTGAAATTTTCTGCATTTGCAAATTATTTGTAAATTTTTTTCACTGCAATGCAATGCAAATGAAGAAAATATATCTTAAAATTTATAAATTTTTTAAAGTTTAATCATCGAATTGAATGCAAGTACCCTGTAAATTCAGATATTGTTTGTTCATCCTGATAATTCTAAGTACGCACATGCGTTGCATACATTCATACTACATTGTGTTTATTGTGTTTTATCATAGTATCTTCAGCATTAGCTATAACAGAACATTACTTAGAAAGTTGTGTATGTTGCTTTATATAATATGCAAATAAGCAAACCAACAATAGCGCCTGTCATCCTGAAATTCAGTTAACATCTAACGGCATTAGCAAAGTGGCTAGAAAAAAACAGTTATTTACTTTGTCTGAATCTTGTAATTAACTATTAGTTAGACTAAACGGGAGCAGAAGATGCTTTATTGGAAGAAATTAATCAGACACTTCATTCACAGTTGGGGATTATCCATGAAGACTACCAAGGTATCAGACGCTAACTTTGTACCCACTCAACTGAAGATGTCACTCTTCTGCTGACCTCATTTCAACTGAAGATGTCACTCTTCTGCTGACCTCATTTCAACTGAAGATGTCACTCTTCTGCTGACCTCATTTCAACTGAAGATGTCACTCTTCTGCTGACCTCATTTCAACTGAAGATGTCACTCTTCTGCTGACCTCATTTCAACTGAAGATGTCACTTTTCTGCTGACCTCATTTCAACTGAAGATGTCACTCTTCTGCTGACCTCATTTCAACTGAAGATGTCACTCTTCTGCTGACCTCATTTCAACTGAAGATGTCACTCTTCTGCTGACCTCATTTCAACTGAAGATGTCACTCTTCTGCTGACCTCATTTCAACTGAAGATGTCACTCTTCTGCTGACCTCATTTCAACTGAAGATGTCACTCTTCTGCTGACCTCATTTCAACTGAAGATGTCACTCTTCTGCTGACCTCATTTCAACTGAAGATGTCACTCTTCTGCTGACCTCATTTCAACTGAAGATGTCACTCTTCTGCTGACCTCATTTCAACTGAAGATGTCACTCTTCTGCTGACCTCATTTCAACTGAAGATGTCACTCTTCTGCTGACCTCATTTCAACTGAAGATGTCACTCTTCTGCTGACCTCATTTCAACTGAAGATGTCACTCTTCTGCTGACCTCATTTCAACTGAAGATGTCACTCTTCTGCTGACCTCATTTCAACTGAAGATGTCACTCTTCTGCTGACCTCATTTCAACTGAAGATGTCACTCTTCTGTTGACCTCATTTCAACTGAAGATGTGCAGCAGTCACAGACAGCAGCTTCACTTGAACAACAGTCGCTTCATCAAGTGGGTCTTAATCTCACCATCTGCTCTATTTGATTGTGGATTTGCATTATGAGAAGGTCTGGAGCAACTTTGATGAATTTCTTAAGAAGCGCTATATAAATATGTGCTCAAAAGTGACAAAAAACACACATGCATTGAGATACATTCATACAAACATACACATATAATATATATACATATATATATATATAGATATGCATATATATTAGGAGTATGAGTAGTCAGAATATATATATATATATATATATAAAATATATATATATATATACAGAATCACACATCATTTAAGTATGCATATACCGGTACATATATATATATATATATATTTATATATATATATATATTATAATGTGATTTTTAAAACTACTTTTCTAAACATGTTGTCACTTACCATCCTGATGTTAATTAAATGAATATATATATATATATATATATATATATATATATATAACACAAGTCCTTAAATCAGATCACATATACAGCTTTTCTCAGACACCAGTTTTCTTTATTTACCAAGTAGAGCTCACTTGTATTCAATTCTAAAAAGTCACATGGCAGACAAAATCAATACAGCGCATGAAAGCAGGCTGAGATCACGTTTTCTGCTTGACAAAGGTTATGGATGAAACTCACAGCATATACTTGACACTGAGAACAGGGTAATCAAAAATAGTTTTTCAGAGCAAATTTTGAGAGAAATGAACTAATGACAACACAAGATTAGAAGAGTCACATTAAATAACTGATTTCAGTTTTATCAACCATAATTATATTACAATCTGCATCTTTGGAACCCAATATTTCCACAATTCAAATAAACAGACAATGAACATGCACGCAAATCATCTATGAACTTTACAGAAAAGTCATTATAGAAATTTAGTTCACTTTACTTAGAGATGAAAAATTACAACTTCTGATAAATAACTTTAAAAAAACTACGTCATAGTTTCAAAAAGAAAACTGAACAATAATTTGTTCAGCAAACCTACCTTTGAGCTGTATTTTGCTTTAAGATGCACAGTTGGCAGATAAGCATGCATCAAATTCAGGATCTGTATTTGACGTGCCGTAACTGTCTGTGTCGATCCCTTCGTGCGACGACTACCCTTAAATTCAGTTGACTCTACACCTACATAGTCATCTCTGCTGAGACCAACACTTGGCACAAATACCTTCGACCGGACATATCGCCGTCGAGGACTTTCCGCCATTGATGGTCGAGCAATATAGCAGATCAGAAGTGAAGAAACTCCCTAAATCCTTTCTCTTATGCATATACTTCCAGTCAATAAGATTGAAGTTCTAAGAACAACTAAGTAAAATATTTTCAAAAGCTGAATTGAAAGTTTCATATAGAGCAACAGAGACTCCAGGTATTATTCCATTTTTAGTGATGTTCTTCGGCACTTTATTCTCAATATATGTTGCGTGAAAACGAAAATATCCTGTACATAAGATGAGATTGACAATCTCTCACTGTAAACATTTGTTTTGATGTTGGCTGAGAAATATCAGAAAAGTAAGAAATGTTGACTTCATAATAAACAATCGAACTGTTAACTCAGTTCATTGCTGTCTCCTCATTTTTGCCCTTAATGTTCTGCAGTCTGAAGCTACGAAGGACACTATATGCAAACAGACGATCAGTGAGAAGCACTATGGACCAGCACACACAAGAACACAGAAATACTGTGACAGGTGCAACAAATGAGCAATTTTTGATGGAAAGCCACCAGATAAGACCAACAGGTATGAAATGACTTCAAGGAAGTGTTCTGTTCCAACACAGAGTATATTGTCTGACCACTTGAAAAAACCAATAACCAATGTGACTGCAAAACAGAATCACAATGCTAACTGCAGACACGGAAACTGATTTCTCGGCATCTACCTCCTACAACAACCTGCACATGTGTGCCATGCGCAAACAGATCACTTGTGACGGCATACTGTTTAATTATGAGCGGAAGCAGGCATGCACTGCAGTTGATTTAACATTAACAGCAGCTCAGCCTAGATATACTGTCGCCTGGGAACAATCTCGCAGATAAAACAAACATAGAGCACAGCAATGCATACTGAAGCACATTATATTAGCAAAACTATATTATTAATAATGATGGACACAAAAACACATGCATAAGAATTCACATTGGCTATAGCAGTTTGTTGAACCTTTTTGGCTTACATGCATGCTTGATACCAATTATCCAAAGTGCAATTTTAAACTTTGAATCTTGGTTTCTTTCACATTTGCACCATCATAAAATATTAGTTGTGAAAAGGAAAATGCTTTTGCTAAGTTTTTGAAATTCTACCTCAGCTTTGATACACTTACGATTCTGCCTTAAGATGAGCCCTTTAAGAAGACTGATCTAGTAAAGCTGAGTTTGCATTAGAAACATTAGCATACATGAACATGCATGCAGCCACCAATCTCTAATGGATCCAGACCTTTAGCATTAGATACTTGCAACACAGAAAAGTCTACTTAGTTTGAGACAAATTATACTCACCTCTGATATAATTTCCAGCAAATCATTAGATCCTGTCGATGCAGAACTTTCCATGATCAGCCGAGGTTCATTTTCTAGCAGAAATTAATTAAAGCAAAACAACAGTAATGTTTCATCGTTATAAGATACAATAAACTCTGAACCAGAAGGTTTCCAGAACGAAACAAGTTTCACTTTATTAAAGCTTTCGAAATTGATTATTTCATCTAGAAGCTTTTGCTCTGTCTTAGTTGGTTTAGTTAACATTGATCATCAATATTGTGTTTCTAAAGCTCACTGTTATCGCACTTTCTCTTTTTTTGTTTCTCTTTCCTTGTTCCTCTACAATGTACTTTTTCAACTGTTCTGTTCTAATTCTACTTTTGTATCAAGCCCAAAGTTAAAGGTTAACTTTATTTAGCCATCAGTTCAAATTGCACATGCAAATAGGTGTCCCTGTTAGTGGAACATTCATTCCTTAGGGCCTTCCTTCCTTGTTGCCATCTGATTATGTGAAGCATCTTGTACTATGACTATTGTTTATGGTTGATGGTTACAATAAATGAATTGAATTGAATTTGTGGATGACATAAGCAGCAAGTAAGTATGATGCTTAAGACTCCTATCACATTTTTGCAAAGACAAAAATATAATGCATAATTTTTCACATTATGAATGCAGTCAGTAGCAATGTGCGAGTATTCCTAGTTGTATGCAATCCTGATTTATCTCTATTGTATAAAACTATTGATTATGTCTTTTAAAGTAACTCTAGTCTGCTGACTGCTCAATGCACTGGCCTGTCTAACTTTTAATGGGAGTTCTGAATCAAATGCAAACTCGCCTATCATCCAACTTGCTAAATTCACCCTTAGCCCTTTACTGACCAAGGGTATGGGATTTCCCATACCATTTACTACAATTTGGTCAGTAAATGGTTAAAGCTGACCAAAGACATCACAGAGTATTTATTGACAGTTTGCATCTACAGGCCTTCAATTTAAATAATTGTTGCTCAGAGTTCAGAGCATGATCCTCTTTACATGGGTGCGCCTGCAGGCATTTTTGCAGAAGGGGCAAAACACAATGGCCACAGTAAAAACAAATTAGCAAGAGGCTGAAAAATGCAAAGATGGTTATAATGAAGATGAAGAAGTTACAGTTTGTACAAACAAAGATCATGTTTGGCTGACAATGACTGCAGTCTTTCCCTTCCCATTGTATTGTTAACCTTAGTGGCACTGTTGTTCCACTTTCATGCACAGCCTTATTTGAATCCAGTTCTTCCAGTTCCTCCCTGAGAAACTTCCTCTTTTGAGCAACTGTGTGCTATGACAGATTCTAAGCTCTTCACTGCAGCTGTCCTGGTGGATGGGGAGGGGGGAGCGGGCATATGCTGCATGACCTGCTCCCACCGGTGAAAGCTTCCTTCCACCACCTATGCCCATTGCCCACGGGTCCATAACCGCACAATCCCTGCCACAGAAAAACTTTCATCATTAGGATGATATAATTTTTATACAACACTAGATTTAGCATGATGTTTTTTCTCATTAAACTCTTTAACTCTACTTACTACTTGGCAACATATCAATTCGTGTTTATTAGTAATTCAAACTGCCAATAAATAATCTAGGAACTTTGTAAACCACAGTATGGTAACAAGTCATAGTACGAATGGATGATCGATCACAAGCCTTTACAGAGTCGATGTCAACAGTGTCCATCAAATTACTGCAAATAGGCAATAGCAACCATTTCTCTTATAATTAATTATGGCAACAAGCCAAGAATCCTACATGACATACTGTCCTTTTACTGATTAATGTGTTAAATATCTCTTGTTAAGTTTTCTGAAGACTTAATAAAATTCCAAAGATTAGAAGATTATCGAATGAACAGCCGAATATAACATGCGAAAAGAACATCATGCAATTTTCATGGATAACACATTATGTGAACATCTCCATTTAAGATTTCTTTTACATGTTTTCACCATTATTAGTTTCCATTGTTTTAATTCAGTCATCGTTTCTGGTAAGTTTAATGAGTTTCAGTTTTTATTTTATCATGTTTTTTTCTTTAGCACCATCAAAATCTTAGCTTCAGTTAACAACAGCCTTCAATTTTGTTAAACAACTGTTTTCATTATAGCTTTTGTTACCAAAAGCAACACTTATACACCAGAAGCTGTCTACCCATGGACTGACCTTCTGTGTACTGACCAAATTTAGCTTTGATACGATGCACCTTCATTGATTGTGATTGTAAAAATGCCAAACTTCTAAAGCACCATCAGAGTCAAGCACCTAACACCTTATATATTACTAGTGATACATAAATGCAGAAATAAATAGTCTAGGAAGCTGAGCTCCTAACTAATTGAATGTTACTATATGCAGACATTTGCTTAGTAAATACGTCTACAAGTATGTGTTGGCCTACCAAGTAAGTAAAATTCCCTACAGATATGAAGTGAAAGCGAGCAGTTCTAAGGCAGTGGTCCCCAAAGGCAAACTCAATCAACCAACCCACAGATAATGGGTCAGACAATGTATTGTATTAAAACATTTATAAAGCGCCTCTACTAGGTAGTACCTGGAGTCTCTGTTGCTCCACATGAAACTTTCATTTCAGCATCTTGATTACTGTCAGCCGATTCATCCTAAAAACCAAAATCAAGACCAGAAATATAGTAATAAGTAAACATTCATTCACTCATTCATTCATTTCGAGAATTTATACAGTGTCTCTTCGAGAAACCTACTCAGAGGCGCTCCCAGCCCAGCCACAGCTAAAATAATAGGTTTTGAGCGACTTATAAAACGCAGGTGAATTTAGTCTAAGCATAAGTCGCAAGTTTAGTGGGAGGCCATTCCAGATAGCGGGACCCACAGTAGAAAAGGCTCGGCACTGTCTTGTAGAAGTGCGAGCTCGAGGAACCAAAAGCTCCCCCGTTGTCACAGAGCGAAGAGCTCGACGGGCTGCAAGGTCGGAGACAGGTCGACAAAGGTTAGACAGGTATTATGGAGCACAATCAATAAGGCATCGCCAGACAAGTGCAGCAACTCGGTAGGAGATGCGCTGTGAAACAGGGAGCCAGTGAAGAACATCACGAAAATAAGCAGAGACGGGGGCATATTTAGGAATGCGGCCAATGAGGCGAGCAGCCGAACGAAGGACTCGATGAACAAGATGCTGACAACAGCAATCTACCAACTAGGCATACTTTTACGTATATTGCAATATCACTGCATCTAGAATAAATTGCATTATTTATGGTGAAAGGGAGTTACAGCAGTAAAATTGGCTGAGTTAGCAAGTTTCAATTGATACACGATACTTGTACAGTATCTGCCTGGTCTAAGAGTTCAAGGAGTCTATGCACTACACTAATTGTAGAACTACAGTAAGCTTATATCAGTAGAGATACAGATGACGATGATGGCAACACATTCATTAGAGCCTTTCAGTTCATAATAGAGTTCAGTCGCATGTTTAAGAAGTCTGTGATGGCATGGGAGACACAGTGGAGGTGGTGCATGCAAGAGTCCACTTCAGCGCAAGCTTGTCAAAGTTATTTACATGTTTTGCAACTGGCAAATTAAAGCTTCACACTGAAATGCATCATGTACTATGCTCAAAAGTTGTGAAATGGTCGTTTTTATGAAAAAGAATTTAAATGTCAAATCAGAAATGCATTTCTAGTTAGATGTGAAAGTGAGAATGAAAGAACCAGTAATAAAGCATAATAACATGACATAATTGCACTGAACTTGAGAGTTTTTTTTATTCAGAACCATTATACAGATGCCTCATCCTTGTGCTGTTTTTAAAGTATACAGATGCCTCATCCTTGTGCTGTTTTTACAAATTAAGCATGTTCATCAAAAAGTGGCCGGGGCTAGTTAAAGTCAAACGCTGAAAAATATAAGTCATGTCATGGCCAACACGTGCAGAAACCAACAATCTTATGCCATTGGAGTGGTAATCTTGTCAACCAAGTCAAAACAAAGTCCATAACAAGGTCATTTATACTAGTGAATAATGAAACAGAAAATCATACTGATGCCTTAGCAGTCACATCGTCATCATCATCATCATCATCATCATCATCATCATCATCATCATCATCATGTGGTAGATGCTGATGCATCTGCTGAGAAATTCCAGATGATAATAACGACGGCATAGACTCCATCTCTCGTTGAGCTGATGAGGAGGATGGGCACTGGTGAAACTGTGCAGTAAACTTTGCTAAGACAGATGCCAATTCTTTCTCCAATCGCCTCACATCACCTTCCAGCTGAGAGATCTGTCTATCTCGATTCGAAATCACAGACTTCAGCGCATCAACTTCCACTGAATTTCTCTTAAAACAACAACGTCTTCAGCATTGCAACTACATTATTATTATTACATTCGCTTATTTGGTAATAAAGCTGCTATCAAGTACAAAAAGCAATTGATCAAAGGGAATATATGCCTAGGATTGTTCTTGTCCATGTCCATTGAATTTACCTTATGATGAGTATAGAAAATTAAATTAATTACACAAAGAATGATCTAAGATAACTTATTTTATGCATACACGGTGAACGTCGGTGATTCATAAAAAAGTTACCCTACATAAGTCAACATAACTCATGTTGATGACCATCAATTTTAATGAAATTCAAGAATAATGACCCTTGATGCTCTAGCCAAGTGCTACATAAATTATTTCACATTCAAAGCTATAATGACGCAATGCGAATGACAAAACCAATGATGTCACGACTATCTCGACAAACAATCAAGATTCCAATGTTCTCGTCAGCCACTGAGGTTGTATCATGCATAGTTGTTTAATGAAATTTTAAATAAATTTTATTTATGTCATTTTTATTTTTTCCCATCGTTTTATCTGTTTTTATTGTTATGTAACTTAATCTATTTATTTACTGTCTGTTATTATTTTCCTTGATCTGATTTTTTTGATATTTCTTATGTTTTCAGCCTACCTTTTTTTTAATGAAACGACATTTTTCCGTTTTTTATTCTGTTTTCCATCATTTTTTACATCTATGATATCGTGCAAACTTAGTCAATTTCATCTGGTTTGGCCTCCTGATGAGAAATTGTTTACTGTAGCAGCACCCAGTAGCAACCAAAATGATCGTGTTTACGTATCTGCAGGTACACGAAACAGGGACGTTCCGGCAAATTATATTTAGCAGAATTGACCAACTTTCAGCAAATCCTAATGGCATCTGTCGGGGGGGGGGGGGGGGGGTGGGAGGGGGGTCTCTGCACTTGGTCGTACGAACATATCTATTTTATCGAACCTGGTGTTGAGCCAATGGACAATATTACAGAGATGTTCTACTAATACTAGAATTTTTGTCAGACATATGTGACATTACGGAGTAAGTTATTTCATCTTCCAGCTGAATAGCGCTCCTGCACACAGAGCTCGAGAGACTGTTGCATTACTGGATACCGAAACTACTGATTTCATCCCGCCAACTTTGAAGCCACAAAACGCTCTGATTTAAATCCAGTAGACTATAAGATATGCAGTGTCATGCAAGAAAATGTCTACAGATCTCAAATAAAAATGTTGTGATGTCAACGAGTTGTGTCGTCGAATTGTGAAAGTATGGGACGAAATGAATCAGCGAATCATTGATGAATCAGTCAAGCAGTGATGTACGGACAAAATGGTAGTGGACAAAATGCAGCCCACCCGAATAAAAGAAACATGCACACCAGAAACAACGCAACAAAATCACTCATCAAGAAAAGGGACAAGTGGTGGAGGACATGCCGTGTTGCCCGATGTGCAGACATGCATGACGAGATGGACTAAGTTCTAAGTAAGCAACCTGTAGCTAGAAAAGGGCTGTGTTTTATAAGCTGCATGCCAAAGTTTGAAACAGATTGTTTGCTGAAAAGGAAACTAATTCAAACATTTAATTATTGTATATGTGTCATATTTGACTGAAAAGGTTTTTCCTAGTCAAAATTCCAAACTTTGTAGTTTCAGCATCTATGATCTTTTGATAAGTACTTGTTTGAGTAGCAGTAGCCAAAGCAAGTGGAGAACAACTGAGGATGCATTTGCAGAAATATTCTGGCAGATATTGGAACTTTTTCTTCATCATTCATATGAAGCTTAATTGACCATCATTTAAAGTCAATTAAATGGCCATTAAACATGAATTTTGTTAACAAATGATGACGGTTACCTTGACAGCCTCAGCAACTGCAGAAGCATTTAGCCTCATGAGTTCCTTATTCTTTAAATCCAACTGCATAATGAGCTGATGAATCCTTTCTTCTTTCTCTTGCGTATCTAGTGCGAGATATGTGGAAAAATTTGCAAATAAGTATTTGAACACAAAAGTCAATAAGATGCTAGAGGCACTCATACATACACCAGACAACAATACCCATTATCAAATTTAGGAAACCTTCTAAAGTTTGAAATTGATAAATTTTTCTAATCCTAAATGCCTCTTTTCATTGACCCTAGAGCATTTTCTTTTCTCTGGATCTCCCTCACTGGGAGCACCTCTGATTTGTATGCACTGTGAGAGTATAAATTTATAGCCACAACTCCGAATTTTCAGGAATTTGCAAAATAAATCAACTCACATCTGCATGTGAGATTTATTTGTAGAATTAAAACTTGATTGCCTTAAAGTGTCTTAGATGATAATGATGATAATGATGATGACGAGTCTGTTGTCTGAAAGCAGATCTATTGGCTTTATGCCACCCACAGATGCTTTGTAGACTACGAGAAGGCGTTTGATAGAGTAGATTGGAAGAAATTGATGGGTGCATTGAGAAGGATGGGGGTCGACTGGAGAGATAGAAGACTTATTGGGAATCTGTACATGGTACAAAAGGTCAGAGTCAGAGTAGAGGGGGAATATTCAGAACCGGGACAAATTGGTAGAGGAGTGAGGCAGGGGTGTCCGTTATCACCATTACTGTTTAACATCTACATAGAAGAGTTAATAAGAGAGGCAGTTGATGGTACAGAAGAAGGAATAAAAGTAGGAGGAAAATTGGTAAAAGCTTTAAGGTTTGCTGACGATCAAGCAATGCTGGCAGGAAGTGAAAAGGATCTGCAACGAATGATGGATCGACTAAATGCGACCTCGGAAGAATTCAACATGAAAATAAACATCAAGAAGACAAAAGTTATGAAGGTCTGTAAGGAAGAGGAAACAACTATTTGTATAAAAATAAATGGAGAAGAAATAGAGCAGGTGAAGGAATTCTGCTATTTGGGAAGTTTAATATCAAGCAACGCCAAATGTCATAAAGAGATAAGAAGGAGAATAGCAATGGGCAAAGAGTCATTCTTAAAAAGAAAAGAATTGCTAAGAGGAGGGCTAAATAGAAATCTTAAGAAGAGAATGGTCAAAACATTGATATGGAGTGTGACGTTATATGGCGCAGAGACATGGACAATGAGAAAAGAAGACGTCAAGAGGCTGGAAGCTTTTGAAATGTGGGTATGGAGAAAGATGGAGAAAATCAGTTGTACAAAGCACGTTTCAAATGAAGAAGTACTAATGATGGTAGAAGAGAAAAGATCTCTGCTGGACACAATAAAGATAAGACAAAAGAATTGGGTGGGACATTTGCTAAGAGGTGACTCACTACAGAAATAAATAATTGAAGGAAGATTGGAGGGAAAGAGATGCAGAGGAAGGCCTAGACAAAAACTGCTAGACGGGATCATGGAAGAAGGATACAGAGAACTGAAGGACATGGCACAACAGCGAGAAAAGTGGAGACATTGGACGTTTGGACCTGCCGCTTGGCAGAGAACGTAAAGAAGAAGAAGAGATGAAATGAGTGAGTGGTTTCCCACAGACAGAGTTGTTTGTATGTGCACTTGTTATAGCACCCCTTCAAACTCATATCTACTCAGTGGTGCTCCCGACTACAGCGCGGACACTGCATTGGAGTTCACGCCGAAGCGCTGAGCAATTGCGAGTGAAGGACTTGCTCAAGGTCCTTACGTGGCGACTTGAGAAGGATTCGAACTTGCAACCCTCCGGCTGCAAGGCAACGAACATACCCACTACAACACCGCGCCCCACAGCCATTGATAATATCCTGGTTTTCAGCCAACTGGACAATTGTAACTCAGCTTTAGTTGGCATCATTGAGAGTGATTGCATGGCTCAGAAATCTCTAAATGGAGAAGTGCATGAGAATTGGATGGATGCCAAAGGTGAGCATTTCAGAGCTGTATGAAAGATAACTTATTGGAGAACGCAGAAAGACAGGAAGATTAAAGCGCTGGTGATCGTAATGATGGATGGTACAAAAAAAGAGGACAGCCTCCTCACAAACAATGTGTGAAGGATAGAACTGAACAAGAGAACTGAGCGAGAGAACTGAACGAGAGAGATGAACGAGAGAGCTGAACGAGAGAGCTGAACGAGAGAACTGAACGAGAGAGCTGAACGAGAGAACTGAACGAGAGAACTGAACGAGAGAGCTGAACGAGAGAGCTGAACGAGAGAGCTGAACGATAGAACTGAACGAGAGAGCTGAACGAGAGAGCTGAACGAGAGAGCTGAACGAGAGAGCTGAACGATAGAACTGAACGAGAGAACTGAACGAGAAAGCTGAATGAGAGAGCTGAACGAGAGAGCTGAACGATGGAACTGAACGAGAGAGCTGAACGAGAGAGCTGAACGAGAGAGCTGAACGATAGAACTGAACCAGAGAGCTGAACGAGAGAGCTGAACGAGAGAGCTGAACGAGAGAGCTGAACGATAGAACTGAACGAGAGAGCTGAACGAGAGAGCTGAACGAGAGAGCTGAACGAGAGAGCTGAACGAGAGAGCTGAACGAGAGAGCTGAACGAGAGAGCTGAACGATAGAACTGAACGAGAGAGCTGAACGAGAGAGCTGAACGAGAGAGCTGAACGAGAGAGCTGAACGAGAGAGCTGAACGAGAGAACTGAACGAGAGAGCTGAACGAGAGAGCTGAACGAGAGAATTGAACGATAGAACTGAATGGTGCGGGACATCGCTATAAGAGCTGACAAACACGGCGATAGAGAGACAGCGTTTGAGGATTGTCGTGAGAATGAGCATCGAACGACTACAGATGCTGAACTTATGGTCTACGACGACGACGACGATGGCACTTTTATTCATTGCACTGGTCGATATTTCAGCAAAGAATACAGTTCAAAAATGTTTCTAATTGCCCATTGCACTTTCCATTTAAATCAGCTGACTACGCTTGTGCAAGCAACTCTTATGAACAATTCAACACACTCTCTTCAGTACTGCATTTGGTCATTCTTGGCGCAGCTGGCTTGGAAGTTTTGAAATTTGTTGCCCTGATCTGTTGTATCTGTTTTGCTGATTCTTTGCTTCGTAAATCAAGACTCGCATCTTTCAACTCACTGATTCATCGTAGCCCTGCTATCTGGTTTCCTGACTAATTCGGTTGAGTCCATACTTTGACAATGGATTACGATTAGCGCTCACAATATCACTTGACACTGTCATTGAAGTCGTTAAAATCAATCAGATAAAGAAAGAGTCGCATACCATGCTGAAGGCGATGCAAAGTCTCACTTAACTTTGTAGCATCATCTTTTGCTTGCTGCAAAGCCATTTCAAGCTTCTTTCGCCCCCTACAAAATCACATGATTTTTTATATGTTCAACGTCAGTTCCGATGACCAAAGCAGTGGCACTGAGCATCAGCTGGTGACAACTGCTAAACAAAATAAAGATGAACTGCGGTTGACAATCATCAGATGAAATCCAAATAGAAGATGGAAAGTGTTGTGAAAAAGATCATGAGAAAATGCAGTATGAAATAGTTCAGGTTTTAATACGCGCAATTTAATTTGTGTGTCAAAAGACAAGCTACAGTCAAGACAGCCTAATCATAATCATAATCTTATTGCGACTGCATATATATTCTAGAACCTCTTCAAAAGAACAGATCAACTAAAGACCACCAGCCAAACAGATTCATCTCCAACCACTGACGTTATGTAATGCATGACATGCATGTGCATACATAAATGTGTGGCAGCAGTGTCATAATAGTTCATAAAATATTGACAAATAGAACAATAGCATAAATAATTAAATATACAATCTAGTGCTAAGCGTAGAGGTATACTCAGTGATTGAATTGTCAGAGGGATTCAGACTTCAGAGGTTCAACCCTCAATTCATTTTTCATCCAATCTAGTTAATTTAAGAAATTACCTTGGGCTAAGTAAAACAAACCCTAGGACAGCTGTCAGAGAATGGTTAGAGAATGGACACACACATGTAAAAATGCGCAAGTTTAGAGGACTTGCAACCACGATGTACTGACCATTATTTGTGAGCAAGACAAGCATGTTGAAAGACACACTGCAATGTCTCAAGCAGCTGTCATTGTATTTATACAAGGTCATCAGGCCAATTGCTTGTAAATGCAACTAGTCACATAAAATACAAAGCAAAAACTGCAAGGATTGACCAATATTTCGCTGGAATATTGCATGAGCACATACAATGGGGGAGCGAGGGGTGGCATTCACTACATTTGACATGTCGTGTTCTAACGCAGATGAAACCATTTTGCTGCAATCTTCAATAACAAGAACTTAGTATAAAAAATACTAATCTTTGTAACTTTTATCAAATATCATGTCTATTACTAAAATATTCTTTTTTATTATTAGAATGAGTTAAGTTAATTAAATAGCATCACCCACAATAATGACACATCATCACAGCTATAAATATAGACTTAGAAATGACGACGATGATGATGACGATATTTTAATTATTGTTCTCAAGCTGACATATTATGGGAGCCAGCTACAAGGAACAAAATGATTAAAGAAAAATTATAAAAATTCAATCCAATTAGTGCAAATCGGATAAAGTGTCTGCAACTCTGCATGGTACTCGGGATATGTAATTTCTAGATTATTCAAACTATTATTGAAACCACTGTGTAAGAAGTCACATATCAGAATTTCCTCTGCAAGAACATCTGTAAATTGTCTCTACAAAGAAAGTTAAAACCTAACAACTATAAATACTTAATTAACCCCTTTACCGTTCGCCCCGAGTTATCTCGTCCGGAAAAAATCGTATGACAAACGTTCACCCCGAGTTATTTCGTCCAATAGATGAAAAGGCTACCATAGGACGGTGGACCCGATTATGTATGTACACCGTGCCCCATAAAAAAAAACACCAAAACACTTTTCCACAAATCTTCTATAAAACTAAGCCAATTGTAATAAAAGTTTGTACGTTGTTTCTCAGATAATTTTGCCACAAAATATTCTACATTTTACTTACTCACAGAAGTGGTTGCTGTTGGAGGCAGTGACGCAGACTAGGTGTGTTTGGAAACATTTAAACAGAGATTAGTAACTTATAGGACAGCGCCCCAGCACATCGCGCACAGGACACCATGGCGTTGCTGCGACGTGAAACACCAAGCTTCATTGGACCGGAACTCTGGCCAGCAAACTCACCAGACCTCAATCCCGTTGACTAAAGAATTTGGGGTCTAATACAGGAACGCGTCTACCGGACAGCAATACGGGACATAAACGAGTTGAAGGAGCGCCTCATCGTTGTGTAGACACAGTTGAAGCAGAGTGTCATTGACAAAGCTAGTGGCGGCCAAGGCTGAGAGCCTGCGTTCAAGCGAAGGGACATCACTTCGAACATCTTCTTAAATGAGACATTACTTTTTCTTATTTAACATTAGACTTACATGCGTTTCATAACAAAGTTTTTTGGTGTGTTTTTTTATGGGGCACAGTATATGTATGTATGTATGTATGTATGTATATATGTATGTATGTATGTATGTATGTATGTATGTATGTACGTACGTACGTATACATACGTTCGTACATACGTATACATACGTACGTACGTACGTAAACATACATACTTTTGCACATACATATGTACGTACGTACACATACATACATACATACATACGTACATACGTACGTATACGTACGTACGTATGTATGCATACGTACGTACGTATGTATGTATACGTACGTATGTACGTATGTATACGTACGTACATATGTATATGTACGCACGCACGTATGTACATATGTATGTATGTATGTATGTATACGAACGTACGTATGTATACGTACGTACATATGTACGTACGTACATACGTACGTATACATACGTACGTACGTACGTGTACATACATACATACATACCTATGTACATACGTACGTACGTACGTACATACGTACGTACACATGCATACATACATATGTACATACGTACGTACGTACGTACACATACGGACGGACGGACGTACGTTCGCATGTATACGTACATACGTACGTACGTATGTATATATACGTACGTACGCACGTAAGTGCATATGTATGTATGTATGTATACGTTCATACGTACGTACACACATGTATGTAAGTACGTACGTATGTACGTACGTAGGTGCGTACGTACGTGCGTACGTACGTAGGTACGTACGTACGTTCCTACATGCATACATACATACATGTATGTACGTACGTACATACATACATACATACATACATACATACATACATATCTATGTCAGTCTGCATGAATATGTGTATATATGTATGTATGTATGTATGTATGTGTGTGTATGTACGTACGTACATACATACATACATACATACACATACATACATACACACACACACACACACACACACATACATACATACATACATACATACATACATACATACATACATACATACACACAGACAGACAGACACACAGACAGACATACAGAAAAAAGTTTAAAAAATTTATGTGACCAGATAAGGGTAGGTTTTAAAAAATTTAAGAAACGGTAAAGGGGTTAAGTGACGCTGTGTATCTAGCATAGGGTCACTGTAATATGAACTTAAATTTAATAATTATTACCACACACTCAGTCAAATGTCTTGATTTATGTCATTTCTCTTTATGTAATTTCTGCACTGTTCTGATACTGACAATGCACTGCAGGACAGGAATGGTCATGAACATTTGATCTTTATGTACAAGAATCATTTCTATGCTAGAGTGTCCACCGTGAAGAGTAGAAAAAACAATTGATTCATCAAAGGAGCAGGAACTCACTTGGCAGTCTTTTTCTGTTCAAGTTGTTTAAGACACTGAACCAAGTCATGGTTAATTTCACCCAGCCTGTTAATCAGGGATTCAGTAGTTTCCAAGGTTTCTTGCATTGCAAAGGACATATCTCCAATGTCAAGGTCATCAGTTTCAAAACTCTTGAGGTCGTCATCAAAATTGGTTGAAGATGTTGCAAAAAACTGAAGACAGGAATGCCAGGAATAAGTACAAGTATGAAGTAGGCGTGTCATCAATACCATCATCACTACTGCCACAAAATTGCAAGATAAATACACACCATAGTTGTCAACCACCGCATTTTTAGTTTCTGAATTATGTTACTACAATGATTTTATTTTCTATAAGATCATCATCATTATTTCTAGTTTATATGAACACCTATACTGGTTCTCTAGCCCTGATGACAACCTATTCCATTTCAAACACATTTACATTTTTTATCCTTTTTATGACATAACCTCTGAATGATTTCCAATCAGTTCTCACTGAATCCAAGTAAGAAGCAGCTTCTCTACTCGTCTTTCATCAACAGTTTCTTACAAAGAGATTCCACTCTGTTGCTTTCAACCATATTTCTCATAGTCTGGACAGCACGCTTACCTTTTCTGAGAATATATCGCCAATTTGATGCGATTTTCCTACTCTCATCTGAGATGGATTAGGGAATTGGATGCTACGTCTCCTCCTCTGTCTCTACCTCAATTGATCACTCCGTCATCTGCTCTTGAATCAATTACCGGTATTCTAACTCTCTTCCATAAGTTTGTCTCTCCCTCTCTTCAGTCTGTTCTAAATGCTGTGGGCAGATAAAGAGCTTGTCCCACATCTCTGCTTTCATGATTGGCCACCTTCAATGACTCCCCTAATTGCTCTGGTTCTCAACTAAAATGAATTCACATTAATCTGCCTGTCGTACACTGGCCATGCTCCCACGTATCCATCTGCCAACCTTGGTCACTTCTCTTCATCCGATATCCACACTTGACTACCATGGTTTCTTTGTCGTGTGAGCACAGACCAAAACATGAACGTTTGTCTTCAATGATCCTCCGCTTCAGAAGCAGCTTCCTCCTTTGACACATTCCTCCTTATCGACTGGCAGGTCAAGTGCCTCATTCGTCGTTGACTCAGAAGCACTTTCTTTTCTCTGGATCTCTCTCACTGGGAGCACCTCTGATTGGTGTGCACTGTGAGAGGTGATAAATAAACTTACAGCTACAATACAATACACCTGTAGAGTGTGCCCAATTGTTGTCTGTTAACTGGTTTATTGAATAAATGAAAATCATCATTATTAGTAGTAGTAGTATTGTTATTAATTATTATCATTATCTTTATTAGTGCATTTAAACATGTCAAACTGCCATTGTTATTAAGTCAGCAGTTCCTGCAACAACCAATAATATTATATGACGAATATCAAATCATTGTTAATAATCACTGACATCAAGTAAGAAAATGGTGAAATGCTACACTTACGTCACTAAGCTGCTGCAGAAGGGTGAAATTCTCTGCAATGTTAGCACGACAGCCGACCACAAAGATTGTAACTTTGTCTTGAAACTACAAAAGGTTAAATAATTTTCATTTGAAAAACTCAAGAATTCATTCATTATAGTTTCAATATTTCTCTATCCTCATTTTGTCAATGTTTTCTAAGCTTTCTGGGAACAGAGCTGCAATGACCAAATGTATAATGTACCATTTCTGTAGTGCACTGTGGAACAAAATACAGTTCACTCACGTATTAGATCAAGAATGCATGAACAACGTCAATTATAGATAAGGCAATTGCTACATCTGTTACAAATGAGGCAATTACTACATCTGTTACAAATAGGGCAATTACTACATCGGTTACAGATGAGACAATTGCTACATCGGTTTACAGAAGAGGCAATTTCCTAAACTGTGCTCGAAGTAATTACCAGTCCAGAGAGGTCGATGAGAAGATGCAGAAAGAGGAGAACGAATGAGATCCCTGAGATATTTTGGTGCAGGACTCAGTTTGGACTTGAGGACCAGAGCAAGAACTTTATATTGGATGTGGGCAGAGAGTGGAAGCCAGTGTATTTGGCTAACCATAAACAATGATAGTATGAGAGTATTTAGGGAACAGAGCAAGCAATCGAGCAGCAGCAGCATTAAAGAAAGATTGAAAAGAAGATATATGGAGTTTGGGAAGACCAATGAGAAAGGAATTGCAGTAATCAATTATTTCTGGAAGAGACAAATTCATGGACTATGGACGTCATGATGGGAAGGGAGACAAATCTGCTAAAGGCCCTCAGACAATGCAGGTGAAATAAAGAGGAACATGTAAGGTTGGTTCAATGTGTAGAGAATGCCAGTGAGCTGTCAACCTACTTAGGTTTAGAGGAGTGTCAAGCCAGATGGGTTGAATTTTTGAATATACCTTTTTCCTCATGAATTGGTCTTTTAAAAGTTCCTCCAGTTCTTTCTGCCAATAAACAATCGAAAAACTCAAATTTACAATGAAACAAACAAGTAAGTAAGTAAGTAAGTAAGTAAGAATATTCTTTATTTGACTACCAGTAAACGCACAGTAGTTTACAGAGGAAAAAAACAATATATAAACATTTATGCAAGGTTATACAACATTCGCATAATAAAACTTATTTTGGCAAAAGAACCAACTCTTGGAAGGGTTAGATTATGTGGCCTAGGTCGAGTATTGTATGGAGTAATCTTTTGAGAAGGGAGGTCGTGAAGAACGTGGCTAGGATTTAAGAGGATAGAGCGGAAAAGAGCAGAATCAGCTCTCGAACACAGCGCGTCAAAACTTGGAAAATCGGTTGGAAGGAAGCTTGAACGGGTCAATTTTCTTAAAAGACCATTAAGACGTTTACGCTCCATGGCATTGGCAAATCCCCACCAAACAGGGGAGGCATAAACTAATCTTGTGATGGTAGTAGCTTTGATTTGATTTGTTTATTTATTGCACATTATACAAGTCAAACAGAATAAACATGAGTCACTAAACAGAGTGCAACAGGAATCAGATAAAGCTAACAGCTTATACAGTTCTGACCCCTAGCTCCATGACTATTTATATAACGCAAGTTAGTATTAACACTTAATTAATTAATTAATTAGAACATAACTGAAAGTAACAGGATAAACATACAATGTAATAATAATAATAATTAATAATAATAATGCTGAAAATAATTATATTATTAAATAATAATAATAAGTAAGTAATAATACTAAGAGAATAATAATAGATTATTTATTATATAATAATAATAAGAAATATTAGCAACAACATATTATTGCAGCTGCAAATCATCACAGACTACAAAGGATTTGAGACATCAGAAACAATATAATAAACGGTCAGGATTCTAACATATTAACATACAGTGTGTCTAGTTGCTGCGAGATAAATGCAGGTATAAAGACCAAAGTTAAACAACATTAGCAATAGTTTGTAAACAGAGCCTTTTTAACTTTATTCTTGAAGGTACATACACTATTTACCCTCTTCACATCATCTGACAGAGAATTCCATAAACGAGGACCTAGAATTCGGAAGCTATTAAAGCGACAGGAGGTACGGGCAAAAGGAACAACATAATTACTCGAACCATGAGTATTAAACGAGTGAAATTGAGACACTGTCATAAAATAATTCTTAAATATGGGGGGTAAGAGATTAATTCCAAATTTGTACATAAGGACGACAATAGACAAATAGCACAGGTCATAAATTTTGAGAATATTAACAACCTCAAACAGATGTTGACAGTGGAGGCCGTGGGTGACCAAAATACGTAGGGCAAACATGGATTGCCGGGCTTTACGGCATATTCTGTCAATGTGAGCCTCAAAGCCAATCCGATCAGAGATGGTGACACCCAAAATAACCATCTGCTGGACCCTCTCGATACCCGAGATGGGGGAGGGAGAGCAATAGCTTTAGACCTAGGTCGCCTGATGATCATTTCACTGGTCTTAGCTTGATTTAGTTTTAGATTGCTAATGGATGCCCACTGTGAAATATGGTCTAGTTCAGAAAGAGTGGTGTCAATGCAAGAAGCTGGGATTAGCAAGTAGCTAATAAAAGACTGAATGCATATGACTGCAATCGAATTACACCGGATTATGGATTGGAAATAAGGAATAGGTTTGAAGTATTGGAGAGAGATGTGACGGAGGAAGATGAGGACGCGAACAACCTACGGAAGAAAATGAAAACAGTGATTCTATAAACTGCTGAGAAACATATTCCGAAGAAGAAGAAAGCTAAAACAACCCCTTGGCTTTCGAAAGAAGCTATCAGAATATTATAAACGAAGAAAGAAAAGCTGCCAAAAGAGAAGGAGATAAGGTCAAGATAAGAGAAATGAACAATTGATTCCAAAAACAAGCACGTATGGATAAAGAAAAACACCTAAATGATATGTGCAAAGAAATGGAGGAAGAGGGAAAGAAAGGAGGAACTAGAGAATTGTTTTCAAAAGTGAGGGAAATAGCAAGAAAATTCACACCAAGAATGGGTTTTTTGAAGTCAGGCGATGGTCATTGGTCACATAATCGTAGATGAAGAGGGAATGAAGAACAGATGGAGAGAATACACGGAGGAGCTGTATAGTGAAGATAAGAGAGTAATCAAAGAGAAAATTGTTGTAACAGAACATAAAAACGAACCAGAAGTATTGGAAGCAGAGGTGGAATGGGCAATCAAACAACTGAAGGACAATAAAGCACCGGGCCAGGATGGAATTCCTATAGAAATGATAAAAGCGGGGGATGAGGTGATGATAAAGACAATAACAAGATTATGTAATAACATATGGACAACCGGAAAATGGCCAGATGACTGGAAAAGCTCAACCTTCATTCCTATTTTTAAAAAAGGAGATGCGAGAGAGTGTGAAAACCATAGGACGGTAGCATTGATTTTTCACACAAGTAAAATACTACTTAAAATAATTCATAAAAGAATGGAGAGTATATTTGAGAGAGAACTTCCAGACAATCAAGCAGGATTTAGGAAATCTCGTGGAACTCGGGATCACATTGCCAACATGAGATAGATATTGGAGAGGCAAAGAGAGTACAGACAAAAAGTATACATTTGTTTCATCGATTACAGCAAGGCTTTTGATTGCATTAACCATGAACTGATGTAGAAAACTTTGATTGAGATGGGAATACCGAAACATTTGATATCACCACTTAAAGGATTGTATGAAGATCAGATAAGAACAGAATTTGGAGATACAGATAGTTTTAAAATAAGGAAAGGAGTGAGACAGGGTTGCATCTTGTCTCCAGTCTTATTTAACCTGTACGCAGAAAGGATAATGAGGCTGGCTGAAATGGAGAAGGGAAAAGAGGGAATAAGGATAGCAGGAAGATTACTGAATTACTTGAGATACGCAGATGATACTACGTTATTGGCAGGAAAGAAAGCAGATTTGTTACTACTAATAAAAAGACTAAAGAGAGAAAGTGAAAAGGCTGGTCTTTATTTCAACATAAAGAAGACAAAGATTATGACAACAGTTGGGGCAGACAATTTTGTGATAGACGGAGAGGAATTGGAGGTGGTTTCAAGCTTTACGTTTTTAGGATCCGTAATAGAAAAAGAGGGCAAGTGCGATACGGAAATAAAACGTAGGGTGGCGATAGGAAAAACTGCAATGAATGGATTGGAAAAAATATGAAAGGATAGGCATGTGAGTACAGATACGAAAAAAGACTGGTGAAGGCTTTGATAATACCGACAGTATTATATGGTTGTGAGACATGGACAATGACCAAAAAAATGGAAAAAAAGATTAACGCATATGAGATGTGGATTTGGAGGAAGATGCAGAGAATATCTTGGAAAGAAAAAAGGACAAATGAGTGGGTGCGCACAGAAATTGGTATCGATATGGATGAGTCGTTACAACAAACAGTGCTAAGAAGAAAGTTGGTTTTCTTTGGTCATGTTATGCGTTCAAATGGTTTGGAGATAGATATGATGCTGGCATGTGGGGAGGGAAGGAGAAAACAAGGGCGACCAAGGAAGAGGTGGCTGGACGAGGTTCAAGAAACAACAGGAATGAATCTGGAACAACTAAGAGAAGCGACATCAGAAAGAAAGCAATGGAGAAGGCTGGCCATGACGATTGCTAGAGTTCAACGAACTGACAGCACAAGGTGACAAGGTGTCATCCGCATATTTAGGAAGACGGTTTTCACTGAATTTAGGTTTGAGACTAGAAATGGCTATGACAAAATCAGTAGGTCCATGGCCAGAGCCTTGCACAATACTAGCATTTATGGTACAGAGCGGAGAGATTTCACCCCCAAATTTGGTGCAGTGCTGACGCTCGTGCAAGAGAGCAAGCACCCAGTTGTATAAAAAATCCGGAATGGGTTGTGATGCCAATTGATCGGCGAGGTGCTTGTGTCTAACAGTGTCGAAAGCCTTGCTAAAATCAAGGGACAGGAGTCTTACATAGGGCTCATAAACAAGCATGGCTTGGAGTTCATGAGTTATGGATATAAGCGAGGCAGATGTTGATCCAGAAGGGCGGAAAGCAAATTGGTCTGTAAAGATCCGGTTGGTGCAGGGTTCGGTGATAAAGGGATAAAAATACTTCCGTATAGGACAATTTTTTCCAAGATGAGAGAGGATGGATGTGATAGAGATGGGTATAAAGTCGGCTTCTTTGACAGGGCAGGAAATCTTGGGTATGGGGGTGATCATGCTGAGATGCCACTGTAAAGGAACATAGGAGTTAGTAAGAGAGCAAGTGAACAGATCCGTAACAGGCAGAGCTAAGAGATGGGCCATGGTTGACATCAACTGGCAATTGAGATGAGAAATTAAACATACTAAGAAATATTATGCTTAATTTTGAATCATGCTTATTGTTGCTAATTTGTGTACTGCAATAGCAGCAACTAAGAGAGATCTGCAGCAATAGGAGCACTGATAAAAGTCTTTACAAATATTGTAACCAAGTTTTATAAGCGAAATGTGTGAAAAATATTTGGGCTGATTAATTAAACTCTTGGAGTAACCCTAGACAATAAGCTTACATTTCGACCACACATAACAAGCATTTGTAAACCTTGTTTTCATCACATTCGGGCAATACGTCACATCAGATCAGCCTTGACTATGGATATGTCTCAAACCATTGCCTGTTCTCTTGTCTCCTCTCGCCTTGATTATGCTAACGCTGTTTTTGTGGGTCTCTCAGACACTGAGCTCAACAGATCCAAAACTCCTTAGCGTGGGTAGTGCTGCACGTCCCAATACACACCAGTTCATAAGCTCCATCAACTGCACTGGCTTCCTGTTCAGTACAGGATTAAATTCAAATTGGCATGTCTGACTTACAATCCCTCAGCACCAACTCACCTTTGTACCTTCAGTCACTACTAACTCATTATATTCCTCCTCGTTGCCTGCGATCATCAAGTATGGGTCTTTTAGCTGAACCTCGATGCAGAACAGTTATGGGCTCGCATGTATTCCATGCCTCTGCACCCAGGGAATGGAATCGGCTTCCGCTCTTTCTTATAAGCTCAATTTCACTTCCCTCCTTCAAAAAGCGACTCAAAACTCACTACTTCTCCTTGGCTTTCAAGCACATAGATCTCTGACTGCATCTTCCTATGGTGGCTGACTATCCGTGCCTCAGATTCACATTTCGGTGTGACCTTGCGCATGTTACAAATTTATTTAATAATAATAATAATAATAATATTCCAGCAAACTGGAAGATGGTAACTACAAGGCTGCCATCCGCCTTATCTGCAGTGATGACGAACCAGCTCCCGACACTCCTGAGACGCTGGCTGCACTAAAGACGAATCACCCGCCAGCTCCGACAGACAGGAGACAAATATGTGACCCAAAGGTTTCAGATCGGTTTGCTCCGCTACAGATCTCAGAGCGATCGATCATTGAGGCTATCTCTTCGTTTCCAGCAGGCTCGGCAGCAGGTCCTGATGGTATCACTCCACAACACCTCAAAGACTTAATCTCTGTTGGAGTCGACTGCAACCTCATCCGCCACCTGAGTGAGCTGGTGAATCTTATGTTGGAAGGAGCCTTGCCGATCGAGGTCAACGAAGTCATCTACGGGGCAAATCTAATTGCTTTGAGGAAGAAAGATGGAGGAATCAGACCAATCGCTGTCGGATACACGTTGCGACGCTTGGCAGCCAAATGCGCGAACGCCCACGCTGTGGCCAGGCTATCAAATATACTCGCCCCCGTTCAACTGGGGGTTGGAGTACCTGGAGGCGCTGAAGCAGCAGTACATGCAACCCGACGCTGGGCCACTTCGATGCAGACGGATGGTGATGTTCTGGTCAAGCTAGATTTCGCTAATGCTTTCAACACTCTTCGAATTGACTCACTTTTGGAAGCAGTTGCAAAAGACATGCCGGAACTTTACCGCTTCGCTCATGCTTCATATTCATGCAGTCCGATGTTGAGACATGTTTCAAATGTCCTACGATCAGAAGAAGGAACCCAGCAAGGCGATCCGTTGGATCCACTAGAATTCTGCTTAACAATTCACCCACTCTTACTACAGCTGAAATCAGAGTTGAGAGTGGCATTCCTAGACGATCTGACACTGGGAGGCAAGGTAGATGTTGTGGCCCACGACGTGGAATGTATAGCAAACGAGTCAGCTAAACTTGGGCTTATGCTCAACCGCTCAAAATGTGAGGTCATTTGTCAAAATCCCGACAAAAAGGTTGACGATCCCTCATTCTACGGCTTCAAGAACACGCCATTAGAAGAAGCGACGCTGCTAGGCTCACCGTTGATGCCTGGGCCTGCCATCGATAGGGTAGTGAGCAAGAAGGCAGACGACCTGGAACGAGCGATAGGGAGGTTGTCCATGCTTCACTCGCATGATGCTCTAATCCTATTACGTAATGGATTGAGTGTACCAAAGCTCCTCTACACAATGCGCACTGCCTTATGCGTCGACTGTCCTAGTCTCACTAGATTTGATGCTTTGCTGAGAACAGGATTATCAAGTATCCTGAATGTGGAGCTATCTGACGAAAAATGGCTTCAGGCGTCTCTACCGGTGAACGATGGTGGCCTTGGAATTCGCTGTGCTGCAACGCTCACACCTTCTGCCTTCTTGGCATCTGCTGCGAGCACTAGCGAACTCCAGGCAAACATACTGCCACCGGATTTGGCTGACACCTCGGACGACCTAGTGGACACAGCGCTAAAAGCATGGTCGACACTCACGGGATCCGAACCACCATCCGGATTAGCCGCCCACCGTCAAAAAGAGTGGGATAGCCTCTGGACCAGAAAGGCATGGGCAACCCTGAATGAGTCTGCAAATACAGCACTTGACCGGGCTCGTCTCTTAGCCTCTCAGGCACCACACGCAGGAGATTGGTTGCTAGCACCTCCGGTAACTGCTCTGGGCCTGCGCCTCTCAGACGAGGAGATACGTCTAGCAGTTGGGGTGAGATTAGGAACGTCGCTTTGTGAACCTCATGTGTGCCACCTCTGCCGAGGGAATGTCGACGCGAGAGGATTGCATGGATTGGTGTGCAGAGGAGGAAGCGGGAAACACCAAAGACACAGCATGATCAATGACGTTATATGGAGAGCTCTTGGTAGGGCGAAAATCCCGTCTCAAAAGGAACCGCTCGGCCTACTAAGAGAAGACGGGAAGAGACCAGACGGCGTGACGATCATTCCTTGGTCACGAGGTCGATGCCTGGCATGGGATGTGACAGTGCCCGACACTTTCGCCCTGTCTCACCTTCCACACACTTCCATCGGAGCTGGCGAAGCCGCAGAACGCGCAGCTGCGTCAAAATCTATCAAATATGCCACCATCACCAGAACCCAAGCATTTGTGGCGGTCGCCCTGGAGACCAGCGACGCGTGGTGTAGTGAAGGACAAACATTCATTTCTGAGTTGGGAAGCCGAATAACCGCCGCAACCCACGACCCAATGGAGTCATCGTACCTATTCCAGCGAATCTCGGTGGCTCTACAACGAGGGAATGCCATCTGCCTCTCCGGGACATTGCCACTACTCCCCGAGCTGTGAATGACATTCAGCTGAGCGACTTTTCCACCAGTTGGAGTGATATAATAATAATAATAATAATAATAATAATAATAATAATAATAATAATAATAATAATAATAATAATAATAATAATAATAATAATAATAATAATGTGAAACACTGCAAATGTCTATAACTTAAAAGTTGTAGACAATACCTCAGAAATATTCCCTATTGTCATGACTGTCGGCATTGCATGCAAATTATGCATACACATGATTACATGTATATCTGTATGCATATAAGTACATAAATATGCATTTATATGTATGTATCTCTTTCATACATCCATGGGCAGAGACTTATGGGGGATAGGGGTAACGGTCTCCCTCAATGTTTGTGGCGGAGGACCGTCCATGCATTTGTTCCCCTCCGCCAATACTTAAGTGTTAAGACATGCACATGGTGAATTGGTGAATATACTATACTGGTAACGTTAAAGGAAGAGATTTTTGAGCAAATGACCAAATGATGACCAGCCATTCTGGAAGGAAAAAATGGTATGTTTTCAGGAATTTTCGACCAAATGACTAAAAAAAGATCATCAGAAAATTTCGTCAATGAAAATGAAAAATGTCGACGGTTGGCGACTCAGGCGTCTGCCAAAAATGTCGTGCCTCGTCAATTGTCCTTCGGCTGCTCATTCATCCCACCCAACTTCTAGACCGAGTCTCCGCCTACGCATACATCCAGCAAAGCTCTCCACACTTGTTGATAATCTATCGTGCTCAATTCGGAGATGTGGGGCCATTGGTTCTTTTCATTGAAACCTGGACCAATATGCTTTCATCAACGGCATATCTCTTAACTCTCAATTTGACTCTTAACTTTTATAGCTTGATCTTCAAGACCTTGCTCATGAGGTGTCATTTTATTTTTTTTAAATTTCAATTAAATTTTGTTAATAACAAAATTATTCATCTGAAAATTCTTCATTTGCCAATCTGAGAGTCATCTGGCTAAATGATGTTACAGTGATGTGCAGCCACGCGGGTAGGCTATATGTTTCTTCTCTAAATAATAATAATCATTATCCAGCAATATCAAGTTCATTTGATAACAATTATTTGAAATGCGACTAAATAAAATCGTTTTTTTACTACTTTGTTGCGTTATTTTTTCGTCAAAACACAGTTGGTGAACTCGTTAAAAGTGATAGGCCTATAGCTTTTGTTCTGTTTCAATTTTTTTTCTCGTGGTTGTGTGCATAGACATGAACTACCTATATGCCTGCAAAACGTGATTTAAAAATTTCCACTTTTGGTCAAAATATTGGTAAAATTCCCTAAGGGATTACTTTTCTTGGCCCACCCTTAGACATAGGCAAATCTGTGCATCTATGAGAAAACGACAATTTATATTACCCTAACTTTACAAAAGAATGAGAAACACCCAATTAAGAAACCAGCAAAGACTAAATTGCAAAACCCATAAGCTGGGGCAGTAGAGTAAGACTGCAGAAGATCACAGCATTGGTATGTTGATGTCTTTGAAATGTCATTTCTGTTGTGGCAATTATGTCCATTTTGCATTCTTAAACAGCACAGCATACTTTGGTCAGTGATGCAGACATTGTGGAGTCTCTTAAATTAATATAATAGTAAGCCTTACCAATAATAAGCACAGTATACTTACCAAGTCAGCAAAGCATTCAAACATGTCAGGCTTAGACCTGTATGACAGAGACTGACTCAGTTCATAGTTAGCATTTATCTGAAAAAGAAGCCAGGCTTGGTGTTAATAATGTAACTGTTGTAACACATAACTATTATAATTTAACAAAGTCAATGCTCAATAGGAAGACAATTAAACACCAAGACAAAACAGCAGACAAGATTTTTTTTAAACATGCTCCCCCCCCCCCCCCCCAACACATGATTAGAGCAAGTCTCGAGAGAATTGGAGATGAGGAACCTGCTCAGGCACCTGAACATAGCAATTGACTGAGCACCAAGTGGCATCATGAGCAACTCTCAATACTCTCATACATATGCCATAATTGCATAATATATATAAGGAAGCTCAATTTCTTCGGACATGTATGCAGGATGAACAACAACCGACTAGTAAAGCAGACCATATTCGGAATGATCGATGGTACGCGAATCAGAGGAAGACCAAGTGGAGAATGGTTGGACGATGTAAGGGATTGGCAGGGCCTATTTTAACGTGCCGACAGGCACGTCCGTGCTTTGAGATTACAAAAACGTGCCTGAGGAATTGACGGTCCGTGCTTGATCGCTCAGGCACGCCTGGCACGGCACTTACTGAACTTGTTTAAAGTTGTTTTAAAAAACACCGCCAATATATTTAATTTCTTTAGGAAAGTTCGAACGGCGTTCCATACATCTATTTGGGCTGCGTCATGACGTCATGCAGCGCGTTAAACTTGTTTACAAACTGTGACTGATGTAAAAATAATAATATTTAGGCTACAGTTGAGTTTTCGTTATAATTCATAATTGTTTATTGACATTTATTATTACGATATTAGGACTATTAGGCCTTTCGGTCAGTTCAGTTGTTTTAGTTCATTACTTCATTCATTTGCGAATTTCACGATGAGTAAAAAACGGGTTGCGTCGTCACCTGGAAACGACACACAGGCCATGTTTAAACGAATGACGAAGAGGAACGCGCACGCAGGTTAGTTGCTTTGGTCCTCAACACAGCTGTAAAATTATAAATTGTTGCAGTATGTTAACTTAAAAAGTTAAGAAACGATTACATTGATAAATGTAGCTAAGTAAATGATGAACTGTACCAAGTGACCTGTCAAACAGTCTATATCATTATTGTCATATAGTATTATATTAAAGGTAAAGGTCTCCCTCAGCACTTCCGTGACTCTGTGTCATCATTGAAGATATGTAATTATGAATAGATATAAGCTACTAGCATCTGATATATAGCCTACAATAATAGTAGTTTAGTAAGAGTTATAGCATAAGCAAGTTCTTTAAAGTGGGTGTCATTTTTTCGACCATCTAACATTCTTTGGCATACTTGTGTACTTTGCAATTTCAGATTCGTTTGAGCCGAGACAGTTGACGGAAATGGATAAGTTGAAATCATTAGCTGCACAGAGGAATATGATGGTTGTCAATGTGGCTGCAGATGGAAACTGTTTATTTAGTTCACTCGCCAGACAGTTGACTCAGCTTGGACGCGGAAGCTCAGCGACAGCGACAACTGCTCATGATGTACGCATGGAACTGGTTGAATGTCTGCAGTCGCACTCACAGTCGCAGATGATCTTGGACAGTGGAGCTATGACAGAGCAGGAATTGCAAGTATATATCGACAACATGAAGAAATGTGGCACATGGGGTGATGGTGTAATTCTTTCTGTAGCAGTCAATCTGTATCGACGACCTATCATCATTTTAACTGTGGAGGGGGAACAGCGTATTGATATGGCAACATTACCTACCTCATCTCAAGCATCGTCATGTGAGACTGAGTCTTACGCTATATATCTGGGGTTGGTTGGCACAAATCACTATGTAAGTATTGAAAAACAGAATAGTCAACACACAGCGGAATCAGACACAAACATTTCTGATGACGAATGTGGCACTGGTCATTCAATTTCAACAAGTACTGCAGCTAGTAATAGTACCACAACCGAAGAGCAGTCAAGGACATCCGCACAGTTAACATGTTCAGCGTCAACCATAAGTGTGACAGCTTCGCTATCTCCAGCTGGAAGTAAACCGGTGGATGTGAAAGTCGATGAGTTTGAGGAAAAGGTTCACGAGGCAATTTAATTTCAAGGGGTTGTACAGTCAAGCAAAAATCAGTCAGGACGCAAACAGAAGGTTGAGGCTGAGCATTGGGCAGAGTACAGAAGTGAAGCTCGTGGTGGGTCTGGTAGAAGGAGGATTGTGCATTGCAAAATCTGTTGTGCACATCCTGATCTGGTGAAGATCCACTGTCAAAGGATCCCAGCCATATGCACTGCAAATGGTGCAGTGTTCAGGCAGCAGATGTATGATGAACACTGTGGATCGACAGTACACAATGCTTGTTTGACACGTAGTCGACAACAGAAGGCTCTTGCCGAGGGTCGGATACATGAGGGAGAAACTGTGTTGGAGAAACAACTGCGATTTGCTAACACTGCATTGGAACAAAAGATAGCAAGAAACATGATTAAGGTATACATGGATGCCAAACGCGGGACACTATCTGCGTGGTCATTTCCAGCTAGATACGTGGCGTCATTGATGGCTGAAAGAATAGACTTGAACAACCCTGAAATTCCGTTTTCTCCTACTAACACAGATCTACAGTATGTCACTCCTGCAAGCCATCGCGACATGCTACTGACAATCGCAGAAACGGACCGTAAGGCATTTGCACTCCGATTTAAAGATATCCTTGCGCTTTCTCTCAGAGTTGATGGTGCTGTTGACAAGCAGCGAATAGACAACAAGCATGTTATGGCGCAGGTTGTAACGGCGGTTGGAGACATGGAGACTTGGTACATGGGCTTGGCTGAAAGCGAGAAGCGAGGTAGCGAGGGGTTATTGGAGGCACTCAGGAAGGCGTCTGCAAAGTGTGGAGCAACATGGCCAGAGATATTTAAGCAAACAACCTCTATTGTCACAGACGGCGCGTCAGAAAATACTGGAAGACATCATTCGCTATGGACACTGCTCGAGCAAGAACGCAAAGACAACACCACTAAGGACACGTCAAGTCCATGTAAGGGCCCTAGCCCTCTCCTCAAAATATGGTGCAGTGTTCACCGTTCTCAGTTAGTGTTCAAAGACATGACTACAGGTGTTCCTGAAGCACGGCGTGTTATAGATGACTGTAAAGCAGTTACGCGTTTCTATAACAGTTCAGCATGTAGAACAAAGGAATTCAAGAAGCATGCGGAAGAACTTGGCGTCACAGTCAGACAGTATCCATCAGTAATCGACATAAGATTCACACAATATTCTAACAGTCTTCTGTCATCCATTCTGGACAACTACAGACCGATGATGCGACATCTGCAGACTTTCTCCCTGAAAGACGCTGAAGAATATGGCATGCTGAAGAAGTGGATTAATGCTGACACTGTTCACATTGCAGCGATCTTGTGTGACGCGCTGTACATCTACTCTAGATTTCAGAAGAAGTTGCAGGGCAACCAAGTGACTCTGTTTGACGTCGAAAGTGATCGTGATAAATGTGTGGAGGACCTAAGGAAATTATTACAGCGTCCGCACCCAGGTGGATATGAGGAGAAAGTAACAATTACAGGGAATGAGGAACAAGCCGATGAAGTTATCAAGAGTTACGACACTGTTAAGCTCACAGTCGTCCAATTAAGGCACTGTAAGAGAGAGCACTCTCTCGTTAGCAGTTGCGGTCGCGATGTGTATGCCATCAAGACTGAGATTATTTGTTCGCTGTGCAACTTTCTGACCAGTCGACTCGGAACTGACAAAGGTGCCAGTGATCTTCGCTATGCACTGGAGTTTCAGGCGCTTTCTCCACCAATGCTTCTGAACGGCAATGCATCTGATGAAGACATTGAACGGGTGTACACTGGCCTCGCATCAGACTTTGCGAAGCGTGACTTCTACAGTAGCTACGGAGAGCTGGTGAACGCTGCAAAGAAAGCGCAGATGTCCAACACAAGCACATTGCAGGATTTCCTTAAGATCAGTCTGACTAATGCAGACTGGCGTTCTGTTTCTGTAGCTGTCGCCAGACTACTCGCAGCAAAGCCTCATTCATGTGACGTGGAGAGACTTGTTAGTGCATACAATCTCATGAAGGATGATGATAGAAGCAGCCTCAATGCAGAGACAGTTGATGCACATTTACATGTCCGAATGAATATGCCGGTTACATCAAAATTTGATGTACGCCCAGCACTGCGAGCATGGTTTCAAGCTTGTAACCGACGTTCGCGACCAACTGTGAAGGCCAAATCCCAGGAATGGTTCAAGGACGTGTTTTAATTATCTGACTGCGACTCAAACTGACCAGCCGCAAGACGGCGCCAGTAACTGTTAGTCTGTTAGCTTAGCTATAAACTTTGCCTTTGTCTTGAAGACTTGACCCATGATCAATGATACCGTTAAGACATGTGTCGTCCATTTCGTAACTAATAATTATAATGACAGTGTTAGAATAGTATAAGAAACTATTTGGTTCATGCAAAAATTGGAATGTTATCAAATTCAATATCAAATTATCATGTCGTTTGACTCATTTCAAGTTCTCAGCTAATTTGAAAATTTTCATAATCTAACTCATACTGGAGAGACCTTACAAGTGTGATAGATGTGCTAAACCATTTACTTATTAATATAAGCTAGAAACGCATAAGCAAACTCATACTGGAGAAAGACCTTACAAGTGTGATAGATGGGCTAAAGCACTTAGTTATTAATAAACAGGCATTTGCAATTTCACAATTTTTTCTTAGGGGGGGGGGGACGTGCTTGGTGAAAAATTCTTTAAAATAGGCCCTGGGGATTGGTGTGGCATGGACATACACGGACTCAGTCTAATAGCACTGGGGCCGTCCATAAAGTATGTCACGCTCGAGGGGGGGAGGGGGTGTAAGAAAGTGTGACAGTTTGTGACAGGGGGGAGGGGGGTCAAGCCATGTGTGACGTCACACATTAATTTTTTTAAAATGATGTGTATTATATGATTGTCTAGTCTAATTTTTGCAATTTTTGTTTTCAAATTCAATCAACATTGAGTTGCTGCTTCAATGAATGACTGTGACAACTGTTGACAATTAACTATTCTACTATTAAAGTCATTTTAATATTGTGATAGTTCTTTTAAGTGGAAACTTTACAGTTTAATAGTGAAGTGTGTTTTAGATTAAATTTGAATAAGGTGTTAATTTTAAAAAAATTCGAAAGTGCGACGTACTTTAGGGGGGGGGGGGGTCCGAGAAAGTGACGTACTTTAGGGGGGGGTCCGAGACTTGTGACAGTTTGTGACAGGGGGGAGGGGGGGTCAAAAATGGTCAAAAAAAGCGTGACATACTTTATGGACGGCCCCACAGGAGAAGAGTAAATGGAGAAAAACAGTGAAACTTGCGATTGAAACCAACGGGTGTTGAACCCACGGACGATGATGATGATGATGATGATATATATATAAATTATGCATATATGGCGGGTACACGAAAGTAATATATACAGAGTGGGCCAAAAAGACCCTTAAAGTTTTTTCCTAATAGCTTGGTCAGAATTAAATTTTTAAATCATATTTACAGGCTCAAAGGCAATTCATATTTACATATAGGGCGTCCAATAAGTTTGTGAACGATTTTGCTAGTTTGTTAAAACAAAAATACACAACAAAAATCAATAATTATTGTACCATTTAATAGGCAATAGTATTGCTTTGCTGGCTATAACAGCTTCCATTCGTCTGGGCAAAGATTCGATGAGGTTGTACAAAGTTTCAACCGATATCGAATTCCATGCTTTTCGCAAACGACGTTTTAGCCGAACAGGAGTTTTTGGTTCAGGATCTTTGTAGTCTACACTGCTTGAGAGTATACTCCAGAGATTTTCAATCAGTGAGAGATCAGGAGAGTTTGAAGGCCAGTTTTCAATGTAGTTAGGAATATTTTCGTTCAGCCATGCTCGCGAAACAGCAGATGTAGGCCCTATGTGCTCGCGCATCATCCTGCTGGAAAACGCTAACAGCGTTGTCAGTGAATAGTCGTCGCTTCGAGATCGTTCCAGAAGTGTCTAGTCTGTCGTAAACTTGTTTTAATTCCTTCTTTAAAATGTTATTGATATAACACTCCGAGTTAATTGATGTATGCTGAGGTACAAAATGTAGTCACGTTAATTCTGAGGCTGTCATACCTAAACTTGACCTGCGAGGCGACAGAAACATTTTCTCTTGCTTGTTTCTTTCAACCCATTTTGCTACCCAACCTTTCGATCGTCCTTATTTTTCGCCTATAACGGACTAAGAATAGGCTATCCTTCTTCAGCAAGAATAGCAGCTTTCAAGCGTACGGTAACGAAACGTCTGCTATTTTGCCCATTTTCGAGTTTGTTCACGAAAAACGATCGCAAACTGCATAAAATTCGCCCTTCAGCATAAATTGATGACATCATTTCCTTGTTGCAAAAACTAACACTTTTTACACTTTTTTGTTTCTGGACATAAATCTTTCAAATGACATAAGCATTATTAATGTTTGTTGCAAAAATTTTCTGCTTTCTGCAAGCAAAATCGTTCACGAACTTATTGGACACCCTATACAATGGCTAAAGGTCACCAAATTTTTTCAAACAGAACAAAAGTTATATCACTTTCAGTGAGATCACCCTCTTCAAGAACATAACGTAGCAAACAATTCATTAAGTCGCATGTCAAATTATTATAATCAAGATCATTAACACCATCAGCCACAACAGAATCATTGAACGGTGCTCAACATCACCATTAACATCCTTGAGCCTAAACATTGTCACATAAATTATAATTATTGGCTATTCGTACAACCAACAATGGTCCTTTAATAAAAGCCACAACTGCCAAAACGCTTTACTATCAGAAAGTATGTGAGTCAACATTAAGGCAAGTTTATATGTTCGTGAAACTTACAATTTCAATTCTTTTCATAACTTGTTCCAGTTCTTCTCTGTTCTCGTCAGCTCTTCTCTGGGCCATTGCACAGGCGATTTTGTCAAGAACTGCTTGTGCATGCTTCAATGAACCACTCTGTATTAAATTGCAGTCCATCTTCTTCACGTTCTCATATGGTTGGCAGCCTAAGCACACCAGTAAATGTGGCTATGTATTATTCAGCCAATTCGAATATCAGAACTGCTGGCAGTACGTTGCCAAAAAGCAATGTCAAGATTCAGTTGGACATATAAAGTAGAAATAAGCAAAGCTTTTTGAAAGAAGCAAAGCGAACTCATATTTGGAGTGAGAGTGGATATCATGACGGTCGTCTTGTAAACCACCTAAATCTATCAAGCTGCATCAAAATCATAGAACTTTTAAGAAAACATATACATTTAAGTCTTGTCTTGTCTTTAACCTTTAAACCTTTAACAAGACTTAAATGTATAATTTTTTATGTTTTCACTATTAATGCTGCTTATAAAAGAAACCTTAACATGCTTTGGTGGAGACTTCCTTAGACACAGCTCCGGAGCATGGCACAAACATTTCGTCAAAGAACTGGATACCTCCTCTTTACATATACTTCAATTCGCCTTTGTATAATTAAATTGTATAAATAATTAACCTTAAAAAACTGAGTTGATCAGCCATTCAATAAGGCTCAGCATTGCTTAGCTTCACAGCAATGTATTAAAAAATCACACCAATCTCCTCACCTATCCTTCCTCCTTCTCTTTCTCCACCTGTTCCATTTGGTCCCATTGACCGTCCCTTCCTCCTCCTCCTCCTCCTTCTCCTCCTACTCCTCCTCCTCCTCCTCCTCCTCCTCCTCCACTCTCCTCCTAATCTTACTCCTTAGTCCTTCTCTCAGTCTATAACTGTCGCATATCATATCTTCTGCACGTAAGAAAAAGTAATATGCTCAAGCACACTGCATATTATGTAACATGGCCTTAAAATTCACCAGATTCTTTTAAATTATAAAACAAAATTAAAATGTCATAATGAATGATGAATGTCCCCCCCCCTTTGCATATCTGGATTAATTTTAATAGTAGCCTAATAATTATGAGCTCTCATCTATGAATAGACTGACACATTTAGCAGTAACTTATTTATTAGCTACATCTGAAGTTCAGAACTCTTACTCTTACTTGGCCTGAACAGTAATGCAAGTCCAAACAAAAGATAAGGTGCAACTATAAAGCACCAGCAAATGCATACGTCCTACTAGCTTTTGCAAATTAAACTCAGCCACATGTACGGGTATAATTATATTATAGCAAGAGTCCCTTCTCAGGCAGTGTTCCATTGACCTAATATGAAAGTTTCATATTGGCTTACACAAGATTGTCACAAAATGAACTTCAAATGTGGCATGCATACCGGTATTAAATAATACTAAATAACTTAACAATAAATATCATGAAAATAAATAAAAAAAACACAAACTTAAATCTATAGCATTGAAAGATTGAAGTACCATTAGGAATAGATCTCAAATCAGGAATGAATAAATGAATGAGATTTATGTACCAAACACCAACATGCTAATCTGGGGCATGGCCAGTGACTAATGACTAGTGTGTTCACAAAACAGAAAGTTTAAAGTTGCTTCTTCAAAGATGAGGTTGTTGGGATAGACCTTATATGCGAAGGTAGTTTATTCCAAACAGTGTTTGAGGCTGAGCTACAAGCACAAACACTGGTGGCCTTACCAACAAAAAGTTGAAGAAGCTTCAGAAGTGGATCATAATATATAATAGGCCAGAGGCGTTAGAATCACTTTTGGCTCAGAGGTACAAATTTACAAATTTACACAAAATGACAACCACTTCAATTCAATATAGGCCTACCATGAGATATTGAGATAGGAAGACAGTGGAGCTGTGATAGAAGACCAGCAGGTGGCAGTTTGTTAATAGGGCAAACGAAATGAGTTGCCAAGCTCTACACCATTGCAATATTTTAATATTATGAGGAGTTTTAAAGAACCTAAACCAAATCAGAAGCTGACAAACAGATAAATTCACCATGACCCACTGGAATGCAGCACTGATTGCTGTCAAATTTTCAGGGTCTCTATAAACTTCATTACGGAGCATCTAGAATTACCGTAGTAACCGTACCGCACATTATTAGGAGTAGGAAACCTTGGTGCACTGCGAGTCTGCGAACCTTATCCACTGGATTTTAAAATAAATCAAACCGATGAACTCCTGGGCAATAAACATACTTAAATTATCAAGGAGCTGTTAGGTGCACCGCCAGCAGAGAGGGTTGGAGGGAGGCGGTGAACAGCCGCTCAAAGCTATTCTATAACCAGACTCTATAAACCTGCAAGGCTGGTTAGTGGCTGGATATAGTTTTTATACGACCTTGGATTACATTTTCTGAAGATTTTCAGTAGACAAATAAGACAATTAAATATTTTACTCTTTTCCAAACGGTTAAGATGAATAAGCTTAGCATACATTCGTAACTACGTAACTAACATAACTACAATATAGTAGCCTGCAATGCTTAGGCTACATGCAGTACATACAAACATAAACGCACAAAAGGCAAAAACTTAGAGCAAAGCATAAATCCAAATAGCCTACTAGTAGGCCTAACTTCGCTTTACAAAAGCGATCCTGAGGTTTACTGAGGAACTGCTATTGTAATCACTTTATGTAAAACTACGGCATCGGTCACCGCTTACCGATTTCCCGTCACAAGACTTTTGGCAAACTTTCCGTTTATATTAATTGAATAGGAAGTTTAAATCAAAGCCCACTTTTCACAGGGGTCTAGGCATAGACTACGTGGATCGAAGTGTCGGTAAATAAGGCTAAAACGCAATTCCTGATCGTTATCTCGTCATTAAAACTTGGAAACGAAAGACTTGATAATTATTGCATGGAACCATGCACCTCTCTACAGTCTACAGTCTCTAGACCAACTGCGTATAGGGTACATTGACAAACTCGTAAACTCAGCACTAGCTTAGAATGCACATAGGCATAATAACCTATGCAAATAACTGCCCTAAAAGCATGCTAAAAGTAAACAAAGCTTATCCCAGAAGCGAACAACAATGACGACATAGGCATGGGCGCCCGCAAAAAATTTTGCAGGAGGGGGCAAAAACAATGGTCACGGAAACAATTTAGCAAGAGCTTGAAAATGCAAAAGAGAAATTAAGAACACGGTTTTTTCACAGAGGTTTCTAGCTATAGGGCCTATTGTCAATTTATCAGTTTCACGTTGTGTAAAAAGTTTAACATTAGCGCTTTAGTGCGAAGAAATTTGTTAAAAACCAAACAGTATAGTAGGCTAGTTAAAAATAGGAAATCGATTTTCCAGGGGGCAAGTTCCCCCTGCCCCTATGTACGGGCGCCCATGGACATAGGCCTAGCTATAATAGGTGTTTCATGAGAGCTGAAGGCATGTATACACAGCGACAAAACACGGTGCATTCAATGTCCGCCTCAAGCTGACGATAGGCCTCGAGATCGCGGTTCGGTGCACAATGTTTGATTTGGTAGGCCTACCGTGGCCTAATCCGATTTCTTGGTCACACAACACACCTACACACCCACACCCACCCACCCACCCACTCGCACCCACACACACACACACACACACACACACACACACACACACACACACACACACACATTTGATTATAATAGTTGGCCTAATAATGTCTTCTTCTTCTTCTTCTTCTGGTTCTCTGCCCCTAGGCAGGTTCGGCTGTCCAGTGTCGCCACTCTTCCCTCCGCTGGGCCTTCTCCTTTAGTCTCTGGTAGGGGAGACCAGGGTTGGTTGCAACATTTTTCACATTTGTGTGTGTAACATTTTTATCTTTAGAGCTATCTGCAAACTGTTTAGCCCATATGAATCCTTTATATCTCAGCATCAAAACAAGCTATAGTGACGATCTCTGTGTCCAAGCATTTAGCCACAATAACTAACTGAACAGAGGGCTCCAAAATGTTGCAACCAGCCCCGGGGATGGTTGCAACAGTATTAAAAGTAGTCACCTTAAATTGTATACGGGCCGAGAGTGGAAGCCAGTGAAGTTGTTCAGTCACGAATGAAGAAATGTGGGAGAATCGAGGAAGGCGGGCAATGAGCCTAGCAGCAGCATTGAGTACAGATTGCAGAGGAGCTAGGCGAACCTTGGGCAGACCAATAAGGACAGAATTAATTTGATTATCTATTTCCGACAAAATGCTCTGTTCTTGGAGTAACCTTGGATTATTTTCTTCGTCCACGTGACCATGCATGTCATTATCATCTCCATGCATGCAGTCTCCACTGCTCGCAGACTCGCAGTGCTCGCATAGGCCTATACAACGTTTTGCCATGTTGCGCTCAAACTTGATTCACGTCACGATGTAGGAATTAACATGGTGATCTCACTCACGTCTCGAAATTGGCTAATTTAATTACATTCGCCAGATGGCAGAGGTGGCGATCTCAGGTTGGCTTTATCCATTACATGTACAGTTAACGCATAGACTCAGTACGTTTATGAAGTATTCGGAAGTGCGATTAGTAATATATTACTGCCTCTGATACGCCTTTATACCACATCTGAACTAATATCTTGTCACTAAACCGGTACTGTACCATAATTATATACACGAAACAGTACAGCCACAGACTGCAGCAGCCAGAATGCCACCTTCACCTTTATTATGCAGACGTGACCATAAATGTAGACTCGTTAGAAATCTAATAATCCTGAGCAGCACAGAACATTTAAGCAGAGTACCAATACAATCCCAATACAGTACAACATAGTACCAATCCAGCACAGCACAGTACCAACAAATACAGTATAATGAGTAGAGTATTAGTCTACTTTATTAGTCTTATCACAGTATGACTACAATACTGGAAATGCAGATGTAGGCTATAATTATTAGGCCTACAAGTACAGCTAGTCTGTGTCCGTGTCTGTCAAAGACTCTACCTATTCATGTGTGTCTGCAGTCTATGTCTTTCTGTGTCTGTCTATGCCTGTGTGCCTATGTCTGTCTGTTGCTGTATGTCTTTATCCAATCTTATCTGTCTGTTTGCGTTTGCCTATATCTGTCAGTCTCTATCTCACCCTGACCATGTATATGTCTATAATCAGTTTGTCCGTATTTGTCCGTCTATCTGTCTATATCTGTCTGTTTATGTCTATCCATCTATGTCTGATTGTCTATGACTCTGTACGCCTATGTCAGTTTTTCCGTTGATGTCTGCCTTTCTATGTCTGTCTGTCTGTTTGTCTTTCTATGTCTATCTGTATATATATATATATATATATTATTACACAGGTAGACATAGAGAGACAAACAGACAAACATACATAGACACACATAGGCAGACACATACTTCTACAGACAAATATCAGACAGACAGAGACACAGACAGGCAGATATTGACATGCACACGCTGACACAGACAGACATAGACAGACAAGCATACATGGACACAGACAAAAAAAGATAGACAGACATAGGCAGACAGACATACATAAATAATCAGACATAGACAGACAGACAGACGGACAGATATACAGGGTGGCTAAAAAAAATGTCCCACCGGAAAAAATGCGATAACTTCGCAACCGATTGAAATTTTTCTACGAAAATTTCCCAATTTGTAGGGGAATCAATTTCCAACAATCCCTGAAAGTTTCATTTGAGACTTTTCATGCTTGCAAAAGTTACAGCTGTTTAAACTTTCAATTCCGTTTTTCAAATATCCGCGGAAAAATAAACATCATTTGTAGATTTCCATGCCAAATAATGTCACGCAACGTTTGAATTCCCATTTTATCTTCCGCAGAAACTTTGTCCATGACGTTCAGTATGGGATTCACAAATTCAGACCTTAATATATAAAATATCACCAAATACTAATAGCTTGCTTCATAAACAGCTTCTTTATAGCTCGTAGTGAGGTCATATGACATCATCATCACTTTGTTTGCTGTAATTTGCAAAAGAAATCTTAAAGAAATCGCATGTATTGGAACGTGATTTTGCGGAAATTCGAAAAAATGAAAAACTATTTTTGCACAGCTGTAACTTCTGAAGTAATACAGATTTATTATTGAGATTTTCAGGGATTGTTGCAAATTCTTTCCTCTATAAATCCTGCTATTTTCATAGAATAATCTCAATTGGCTGCGGAGAAATTGCATTTTTCCTGGTGGGACATTTTTTTTGAGCCACCCTGTATATGTGTGTGTGTGCGTGCGTGTATGTCTAACGTCAACGTCTGTCTACGTCTTTCTATGTCTGCATGTATTTGTTTATGTCTGTGTCTATATCTGTTTGCCTGTGTTTGTCTATCTGCCTGCAAGTAGCAATAGTCACACACACACACACACACATATCCACACATACACACAGACACACATCCACACATACACACAGACACATGTCCACACATACAGACACACATGTACACATATCCACACATACACATATGTACACACATACACACATGCAGACAGACGCATATACACACACTTGCACGAATACATACAAATACACCCATATACGTTCAGTACACATGCACGCACATACGGTCACCAATACTCACAAACATGCACACACGCATATACACACACACGCATGCATACACATACACACATACAGTCACTTACACAGACACGAAAACACATGCGCGCGCACATATTTAATCATTGTAGTACGATTTCAAAACAGCGTTCATATCAACTTGTAGTAAACACCTGTGATGCGCCAAACTAGGAGCGACTCTAGCGACACCATCGACAGAAAAAAACTCTAGCCAAAATCAATACACATGTTAGATACGAAGTGCGGTCACCATCCTATTTCTTACATCGTGATTCACGTCTAACGAAAACGTCGGAAATAGATAATCAAATTAACATTGTAGCGAGATAAGCTTACTTGGTAATCGCATTATAGCCTACTTCCTGCAAACTGTTTTTGATAATTAAGCTTATTCTGCTCTTTACCTTAGTTAGACATAAGACTGAAAGAATAAAAATTGACTTCGATTTTACATTGCTTGCTTTGAGAACTGTGAATAGGCCTACGTAGGCCTAATAATCATGAAATGTTTTAACGTTATAATTATATTATAATTTAACTTGTGATTTTTAATTTTCACGTTTTTATTGCCTATTATTACTTCTATGTATTATAATGATGTTCTGTGTCCCATTGTGCGTTTGCAAGTGGAGTAATATAGAAAATACTTACTTACTTTACTTATTTTTATAAGTTCAATGCAGAAAGAAAGTCAAAGTCATGCAATAGAGATCCTGCGTGGCCGAATGGGTTGTAGCCCGCTCGCCACGCCGGAGGCCCGGGTTCGATTCCCGGTCAGAGATTAATATCTCGGATCTTTACTGCGGGTGGCTCGGTCGCAATCATAGATTGAATATTCGTGACTTTAGGTTTTAATATTCGTAAATATTCGTGAATATTAAGATTTTTTAATATTCGTAAATATTCGTAAATATTCGTTAACGAATTAAGGTGAACGATCGAAACCGCAATGTTACTCGGTATTAAGCAGTTTAAGCTTCTGTATGTCTCTATGACATTCACTCGCATCCAGGGCACGGTTGAATTAAAATATGCACTGCGCTTAATATGCTGAGATCACGATACATTTTGCTTGTAATCTGGCACTATTATTTTCTGCGTTGGCATTTATATTTACTCATCCTGCTACACTGATATAAAACTACTTTATCAATGTACAGTTACTATTAAGCTTATAGGCATAATAGGCAGTTAAAGTTTATTTATAATTTAGCCTACTATTGCTCCTACTAGTCTTTCCAACTGCCATCTGTGAGGCAGTTCAGGGGGCAGAAGTCAGACAAAGTGACTTACATTAAGTATTGAATGTGATATGATTGCTGCATGGCCACATTGACCAGACTCAGCAGAGACCTTGAAGGTTTTTTACAATAAAATCTATTAAAGTTATTGTCACTTACTGGTATAGGTCTATGCGTAGACTAACTCAATTTTGTACAATTCATTAAGTAAAACAGTTAAACATTTTCATAAATAGGCTAACTAAATAAGAATTAAGAATTAAGAATTTCTTGAAAGAACAAGAATAAATAATTTTTTGAATATTATGAATATTAAGTTGGCAGTTTTAATATTCGTTAATATTCGTGAATATTTGAAAATCTTAATATTCATAATATTCGAATACTCAATCTATGGTCGCAATATAAACGTGGAGTGTGAGGTTGTACTCTGCCTCCGACTGTAACGGCCCTTTGGTCATACACGGTCGTTAAACTACTTTCCCCAGTTAAAGTCAACGCCTATTGGCCTATGTGATCACGTGGATTTGTCCTGACGACAGTCAGAACTGGATTGAGCAGCGTAGCCATGAAGTCAGATGAGCTGCAGACCGTTCGTCGTCGTTCTGGATGATCTGCTACAGTGCGCGACTTCTGCCGTAGCGAACGATGGCCCGCAATTAACCGGGCTTCATAGATAAGCATCGGAAAAGAGAGTTGAATTCGAACACGTACGATTTGAAGGAGATTCGATATTAGGCCCACGAGAAAAGTCTGCGAGGCTTTCATGTTAATCTTAGGTAGCCTATAGGCTAGTGCGACCTGGTGGCGGACCGGTAACGCGTTCGCTCACGGAGCGGAAGGTTGCGGGTTCGACTCCAGGTAACGACCTTGGGCAAGTTGTTTACGCACACGTGCCTCTGTCACCAAGCAGTATAATTTGGTACCGGCGTAAGCTGGGAAGTAAACAGCAAGTCCTGCTATACACTGGCCCTGTGTCCAGGACCTTGGGATTCGTCCATTGCTGGCTCAGGGCTATGGAACAGGAGATGAGCGCCTCCCTGTGTTCCTCATGGAACGGGATGGGACTTTACTTTACTATAGGCTAGTATATAATCAGCTGTCCACCTAATGCCAATTTCACCGTCATATCTCCCTCAGTGCACCTAGGCCTACTTGTCACGCTCTGCAACCATCTGAGTGTTGTGCTGGATAAACGCACTGACCCCTCGTTGATATGCAGGACCCTTGCAGAGTGGTAAGGAGTGGACTTAACCAACGCTGTAAAAAAAACTTCTGTTGAAAGTTGAAACACATGATCTAATGCACGCTATCGTCATTTTTTAATATGGCAACATTGGCAATGCTAACAACATCAACAACGACGACGACAACAACAACAGTAGTGGTGGTGGCGGCGGCGGCGGTGGTGGTGGGGGTAGGGGTGGCGGCGGCGGTGGTGGTGGTTTTCGACGGCGTAAACATTGATAAACTCATTGAATATATATAATATATAATATATTATATTATATAATTATATACACGTCTACAAAGTATTATACAATTATGTGAAGGATAAAGGTGGTGAGGAATCCTATGAAAGGTTTAGAAGGGAAAATGCAGATAGTAATGCGATATGGATCGGTAGAATGCAGTAGAATGCCACTGACCAGTAGGCTATACGTCTCTGTCCCATTCGGACTTTATCGAACTGAAGTCCGTTCAAATAGGTATACATATACGCTATATATAACGACCAAATTAATTTCCATACTGCCTAATAATATTTGTTGTGCGCTTCTATATTGTCTGAAGCAGCATTATTAAGTGACTAAGACTGGTCTTCGGCCGTCGCTGCAGACGCTGAGACGGTGGTGGTGGTGGTGGTGGTGGCGGCGGTGGCGGTGGTGTGTCCTTTGGCGACGGCTCCAACGATCAGCTTCCCATCTCTCGTAAGCCCGCCTCTCAACGTCAGCGTTTCTATCTTCTCTCCGAGCTCATACTCCTTGCTGAACTTATTCTTCGACAGTCGGTCGGACGTCTTAACGCGATGCTTCGCTCTCACCTGGATTCGGTTCTCTTTGATCACCTGAATCGTGATGTCTTCTGGTTCAAAGACAGACCCGAGGTCCACCGTTAGGTGCATCCGCCGCGTTCCATTCTCATCGCGGAACACCGGAACCCCAATCTTCTCCTTCGATGCGGGGGTACTTGATGGGCTGCTAGATGCCGGTGGGGACTTCGACCCTTGAGATGACCTTGACGTGTGGGAACCGTGTGAAGAGCGTGAAGCACTGTGAGACAGACACCGTCCATCATCCACGTCCACCGAATTCTTCTTCTTCTTCTTCAGTGCGGCCTCGACCAGAAGTATGCCGTCTGCTGTTATGTATGCCTTCAGCTCCGCGTGGTCGATCTCCTTTGGTTTGTGGATCTTCCGGCAGTATTCTCTCTCCGTCGTCATTCCGTATTCGTTCTCTTCCAGACGCACTGCGCAGACGATGATCCTCATCTCGTCCGTTGTCACCCTCACCGTTTCGCCTTCGAATTCGGATACATTGAATCTCAGTTGGTATCGTTTGCCGCTGAATGATACAGCAGCAGAAGAACTGCTGCTGCTGCTGCTGTTGCTGCTGCTGCTGCTGCTGCTGCTGTCCTCCTCACGATGAATCGCAATGTCGTTGTCGCTGTCGTTGTCGTCGTGCTCTGTAGTAGATGAGGCCAACGTCGACGTCTGTGGCGTCTGTTTGCGAAGTGGTATATAAGTTGGATATTCAAAGAACATCGTCTTCATCTTGAGAACGTCGAGAACATCGGTGCTACTGCCAAACCCCCGATTCTTCACCCGATCGTCGCCGTCGTCGTCGTCGTCGTCTTCGATCGTAGCTTCTAATTCCTCCGTCGGACGGCTTGCAACGTCGTCCATCCTCCCACGATGATGATGACGACGACGATGAGGATGAGGATGATGATGATGATCATCTGACGGATAGAGATTGAGGAATTCCTCGCGCATCTCTTCAACCTTCTTTTCCCATTCATGTTCCTTGCGTCGAATTTCATCCATCATTCGTTCTTCCATTTCCTTCAGCTTCATGGCTTGTTGACCTTCAAACGACATCGTAGCTGGAATGACGGGCACCTGTTTCATCGACCTCATGACCTTTGTCTCATCCAATTCGAAAGATGCTGCTGCTGCTGCTGCTGCTGCTCCATAACTCGTCGGAGACAGAATCTCCGGCGTTTCCATGTTTCGTGAATATTTCCTTAGCAATAATCTTAAGAGAATTCAGTTTGTCGCTTGTTGCGATGTGTCTCTGTTAGATGCGACGCTCTTCAAAGTCTAAAATAAATTATAACCGTCGCCAATCATATACTTTTAATTAAACGAAGTTTGTCTTGATTTTTGTGTCGCTGCTAATAACAAAAGTGACTATACTATAGGGCATAGGCTCTATAACTTGCTGCGATGTAATATTCTGTTAAAGATTCAATTTCTGATTGGGTGATATGCGTTAAATTACTGGACAACTGCTACTGGCAATTTGTTCGGGCCGTTATGCTACGATACATTGAGGTTTAATTGTTGTTCTGGTAATTAGGAGTTTATATTATAATAGTCAATTACTCAATTAGACAGAAGCACCTAAAAGGCTCTTTCATGCTTGTAACACAAAATTAATCATGATCGAAAAGATTGATTTCATGTGCTAAGTGATAGACAATAAGAAACCAGTAGCCTAATAGACAACTAAGTCTCTGTAATATTGTATCTAAAAAGACATAAATCACAAACCTTGTACAGGGTGGCTCAAAAAAATGTACCACGTGACGGATAAAATGCAATATCTTCGCAACCGATTGACCTTTTTCTGTGAAAGTTTCCCAATTTGCAGGGGGATGAATTTCCAACAATCCCTGAAAGTTTCACCTGAAAAGTTTTATGTTTGCAAAAGTTACAGCTGTTTAAACTTTCAATTATGTTTTTCGACTTTCCGCGGAAAAATTAACGTCACTTGTTGATTTCCATGTCTAATGATAGGGCCTATCACTTTTCACTACGACCTCAGAATTTCGTTTTGCAGTTTATTGTAAGGTATGATGAGAGTGCTTTAAAACACGGGTTCGAATTCTTTTAGTAAAGCTCAGTATGGCCTTGTTGATTGGGTCCAGCGATGCGTTTGACATTTATCCTACTGAATGGGATTAAATGCAATATTTTCTTGCACCCGTGACACACGCCAGCATAGCTGATGCTGAAACCATGATGTGCTTTGCAAACTTAGCCCTTTCGAATACCAAGCGAATTTCCTGAACATGGCGCTCTTTCCCCGTCAGACCAAACGACAACTTCCTGCCTCTCTTCCAACATCTGACCTCCGTTACAAAACACGTTTGCAGATGACCTTCACTGTGCACAGGCTCCACTTTTCACTGGGTCTTTTGCTATGACCGCGCGATGTCCCAGTCTCTGTTCACGTAACGTCCGAGTTCCAATTTTGTCATCTGCAGAAACTTTGCCCATGACGTTAGGACTCACAAACTGATACCTTAATATAAGAAATATGACTAAATACTAACAGCTTACATCATAATCAGCTTTTTACGGCTCTTAGTGAGGTTGTATGACATCATCATCATTTTGTGCGTTGTAATTTGCATGAAAATTGTAATGAAATCACATGTATTGGAGCATGATTCTCCGGAAAAAACCAAATTGAAAGTTTAAATAGCTGTAACTTTGCAAACATGAAACTTTTCAAGTGAAACTTTCATGGATTGTTGGAAATTCATTTCCCTGCAAATTGGGAAATTTTCGGAGAAAAATTTCAATCGGTTGCGAAGTTATCGCATTTTATCCGGTGGTACTTTTTTGAGCCACCCTGTATATAACTACCTAGCCCAGGTCCATAAAAGTCACTGGGCCCATGCATGGCAATTGCCCCTGACCCTATCGGTGGCCTGGCTGATGTAAGATATGCAGTACTCAAATCGGAGACTTTGACTTAAGGAAGACAACTCGAAAAGCAGGTCTGCAGAGGAGAGGCTTGTGAATGTAGCACGTCAATAAAATTATTGATAACGAAAGCTAAAATCAGTTAAACAGAAGAATAGAGTCTATAGGCTTTGTATTCTTCGAACGTTCTTGAAGTTTGAAAACTCATGGTTAGAAACCACGTGCATTTTGCTCTGGTCGAGAAATTATTTTGCGTGGCTTTTGTGGGAAGGACAGTTGCCAGGGCTATGCCTGGAGCTGATATCGGCGAAGCTGCATTCACTGACTTTGATTTCGCCGACGATGTATCTCTATTGGCCCAAATTTGTGATCTGCTGGCATCAACCCTTACAATCTTCGAGGAGGAGGCATCAGAGTTGGGTATACACGTCAATTGGCAGAAAACAAAGGTGCAGAGTCTGAGCGATTTCCTTCCTCCGCCTTCGGACATCATGGTTGAGGGGGAGGTGGTCGAGTGTGTTGAGGGCTTCAACTATTTGGGCGTGCTCACTCATGAGTCCTGTCGGAGCACCCCGGAGATTTCAAGACGACTGGGAATGGCAAGCGGAGCATTTGGATCCCTAAAAAATAACATCTGGTCCACTCGTATCAGCCTCAGTACCAAGATACGACTATTCAACTCATATGTCATTCCAGTTCTCCTCTACGGCTCTGAAACATGGTCCTTCGAAAGGCGGGATCAGCAGCGCCTAGACGCATTTGGCACTAAGTGCTTGAGGGCCTTATCCGGCATCAAGTGGTCCGACTTCATCTCCAATGAAGAGGTCTATGCTAGAACTGGACAAAGAACAGTATGTGGTACTATTAGACGAAGGCGCCTGGGGCTTTGTTTGGGCACATTGCTCGTATGTCGGCAGACTCTGATTCGAGACCCAGACTCTGATTCGAGACAGGCACTACTGGCGCTGGCTCCGCCTTCCTGGAAGCGTCCTAGAGGGAGACCTAGATCTACATGGATCGGCATGATTGATGTAGACTTAGCAGGGTTGGACATGAATCTGAGCATGGCCATCACTGTGGCTGAGAATCGAACTCTGTGGAGACATTTAATAAACTCATCGTGCAACGCTCCCATTGGTGGAGTAGGCGGCGAATGATGATGGCTCATCAGCAAACTTGTCTTAGAAAATTTCGTATAAAATGTGCTGATTGGCCAGAGCAAAATGCACATAGTGAATGGAGTCAATAATAGGCTATAGCGGAAAATAGTCAATATTAAAAACACAGCCAATGGGCCTAACATACACGAATCAATCCCAGTTAAACACCAAATGTGCTTAGAGTTATGTTACTTCCGTGCACCAAATTCACGCATGAATAGGTCTAGTAACAGCTAGCCTACAGTGCATTTCGCGTAGGTTATAAAATATATTAGAATAAAGTGTGTAGCGTCGAACTGGTCGGTTTTATTCCCACACGCTTGGTGTCCTTATGCAAACATTATGGAAGGAGCAACAACTCCATTTCTAAACTATTGTTCTGCTATCGCATTAATTTTTGCACCTGGTCCAGTCAATTTAATCAGTCAATAATATTCTCGAATGCCAGGAGAAACACGATATAATGTGACAAGCATAGCTCACAAAAACATCTCCCTTCTTTTCCTCCTCCTCCTCCTCCTCCTCCTCCTCCTCCTCCTCCTCCTCCTCCTCCTCCTCCTCTTCCTCCTTCTCCTCCTCCTCCTATGACATTCAGAGAGTGGCACCTGCCACGAGCACCCGTCGAGAATTTAAACTCATATTAATAAATTTATCAGCAGTCAGCGGCTGCAACTCAACCGCCGTCCCATGCGGTTCGTGCATATACCCAGACAGACAAACACGCGCATATATACACCGTGGTTCAAAAAATCTAAGCCAAATTGTTTTGCATATATCTTTAATACCTGATGACATACCAAGCTAATATTTTCCAAATATTAAGGGAAGTGGTCCAAGAATATGATTCCAAAATTTCACGAAACAAAGTTGAACGGATAAAAAGATATGAATATTAAACTTCATATGCCGAAATTTCAGTTCACAAGCAATTTTCTGTCAGATTCAATCAAATGTTTTCTTATATCTCTAATGCCTGATGATTAATCATTCTAAAATTTTCCAGATATTTAGAGAATTGAACTAACAATATGATTCCAACAGTATGGTTTTATTATTTAATTAAATAAGATGCTCAAAATGTCCTCCTGCTTGCACGCAAGCCTGGAAGCGCTGGCGCCAAGCATTACGCAACAGCATCGTCAATTATCCTCTGGTCCAGGCCTTCCCACGCTTCCAACAAGCGTTGGTTGCTTCAGATCGTTTATATCATGGATTGTTGTCTGGTAGACTCGGTCTTGCATCACGCTCCACACTTTATAGTCGACAGGATTCAAATATGGGCTGTTCGGAGGCCATAATGTGGGAGAAATGAAGTCTGGCGTCTCTCTTGTCTGCATTTCGATGGTTTCCTTGGCTCTGTGGTCTGGCGCTGTTCTGATGAAAAAGACCTTCTGGAGCTATAAATTTCTGATAACAGGTGGAAGATGTTGTGACAGCAGAATATTGCGATAATATACTGCGTTAATTTTACTCCAGAATCCCTGAAGACCAAAATTGGAAACTATCAAGCATCGAAACCGCAACGAACACCATAACAGACTTGCTGAAAACAGACATTTCTGGGAATGATGGTTAATTATTCATATATTTTTCTCCGTTCAAATTTATGACATGATATTTTGGAATCCTATTCTTGGTTCAATCCTCTAAATATCTGGTTTGGTATGATTAATTATCAGGCATTGGAGATATAAGAAAAACAGTTTAGCTTACTTTTTACTGAATCTGCAGAAAATTGCTTGTAAACTGCAATTTTGGCATATGAAGTTGAAAGATTCGTATCTTTTTATCCGTTCAATTTTATCTCTTGTAATTTTGGAATCATATTCTTGGTCCACTTCTCTAAATATTTGGAATTTTTTAGCGTGATATGTTATCAGGCATCAGAGATATATGAAAAACAATTTGGCTTAGTTTTTTTAAACCACGGTGTATATATATACACTGTGCCCCATAAAACAAACACACCGAAAAACTTTTCAAAAAATCTTCTATAAAACTAAGCCAATTGTAATAAAAATTTGTACGTTGTTTCTCAAATAATTTTGCCACAAAATATTTTACATTTTACTTATTCACAGAAGGGGTTGCTGTTGGAGGCAGTGACGCAGACTAGGCATGTTTGGAAACATTTAAACAGAGATTAGTAACTTACAGGACAGCGCCCCAGCACATCGCGCAAAGGACACCATTGCATTGCTGCGACGTGAAACACCAAGCTTCATTGGACCGGAACTCTGGCCAGCAAAATCACCGGACCTCAATCCCGTTAACTACAGAATTTGGGGTCTAATACAGGAACGCGTCTACCGGATAGCAATACGGGACATCAACGAGTTGAAGGAGCGCCTCATCGTTGTGTGGGCACAGTTGAAGCAGAGTGTCATTGACAAAGCTATTGAACAGTGGCGGCCAAGGCTGAGAGCCTGCGTTCAAGCGAAGGGACATCACTTCGAACATCTTCTTATATAAAACATTATTTTTTCTTATTTAGCATTAGACTTACATGCGTTTCATGACAAAGTTTTTTGGTGTTTTTTTATGGGGCACAGTGTATATACACCGTGAGTCAAAAAAAAGTAAGCCAAATTGTTTTTCATATATCTCTAATGCCTGATAACATATCACGCTAAAATTTTCCAAATATTTAGAGAATTGGACCAAGAATATGATTCCAAAATTTCATGAGATAAAGTTGAACGGATAAAAAGATATGAATCTTTAAACTTCATATGCCGAAATTGCCGTTTACAAGCAATTTTCTGTCAGATTCAGTAAAATGTAGGCCTAAGTCAAACTTTTTCTCATATCTCTAATGCCTGATGATCAATCATTCTAACATTTTCCAGATATGTAGATAATTGAACTAGCAATATGACCCCAACAGTATGATTTGATTATTTAATTAAATAAGATGCTCAAAATGTCATCCTTCAGCTTGCACGCAAGCCTTGAGGCGCAGGCGCCATTAGGCAGCAGCATCGTCGATTATCCTCTGGTCCAGGCCATCCCACACTTTGCTTCAGATCGTTTATATCATGGATTGTTGTCTGGTAGACTCGGTCTTTCATTATGCACGCTCCACACTTTATATTCCGTAAAATTTTACTCCAGGATCACTGAAGACCAAAATTGGGAATTATCAGGCATCAAAACTGCAGCGAACACCATAACAGATTTGCTGAAAACTGAAATTTCGGAGATGATGTTCAAATATTCATATCTTTCTATCCGTTCAAATTTATTACATGATATTTTGGAATCCTATTCTAGGTTCAATTATCTAAATATCTGGAAAGTTTTAGTATGATTAATTAGCTGGCATTGGAGATATAATAAAAACAGTTTAGCTTACTTTTTATTGAATCTGACAAAAAAATTGCTTGTAAACGGCAATTTTGGCATATGAAGTTTACAGATTCATATCTTTTTATCCGTTCAATTCTATCTCTTGAAATTTTGGAATCATATTCTTGGTCCAATTCTCTAAATATTTGGAAAATTTTAGCGTGATATGTTATCAGGCATTAGAGATATATGAAAAACAATTTGGCTTACTTTTTTTGACTCACGGTGTATAATGTATAAATAGGCTTACATTGCATCATAATATATATATATATATATATATATATATATATATATTACAAACTATAGCCTACACATACATACACATTCTGGTGTTTGCTAGGCCTCTGCAATCGGTCTTCGCGTACACCGTCCCAGAAGTGTCATCATCACCGCCATCATCATCATCATCATCATCATCATCATCGTCGTCGTCGTCGTCGGCTTTCAACTCTATTTCCCCAGTGAATTTCATACCACGGCTTGCTGCCGAATCTGTTCGGCATTTGGGTCTGACAGCATTGCAAAAATTAATTTCGTTAGAAATAACATATTAAATTATAAAGCAGCCTAGGTCATGCGAGCAGATGGAGGATGCAAACATATCCTATAGGGCAGGGGTTCTCAACCTTTTTTGGCGCGCGACACACCTAAACTTGCAAACAAATTTCGCGACACACCATGCAATTTTCATGCGAATATCGTAAAAAAATTCAATTAGGCCTCCTAAGTCAGCTTACCTATAGGAGTATAATTGAAATTTCTACAAATTTTAATAAACGAATGTTGATAGGCCTACTGAATGCTCTCTATTTTCTAATTATTCTAAAGTTCAAAATTTTACTAATCTAAATTTTACGATTATACGACGTTTTATGACTCTTCATTAGCCAAATTATATGTCCTAACAGTTAGGCATAATGAGATTTGTGTTCCAGGCTGTTCCTGGATTTTCCTTGGATCATAGTTAGATGAGGATCCACAGGCTTTGTGAGTAGGCCTGCGCTCTACTTACAACTGAGACTAACGACTGAAAATAGCCATATAACAGTGGTGTAGTGGAGGGGGGACGCGGGGGGACGCCGTCCCCCCACTTTTTTCCAGGGATAATGGAATATTAATAGTAATACTACTACTAATATTATTATAATAAAGAGCGTCCCCCCACTTCATAAAGAGCGTCCCCCCACTTCATTTTTTAGGACTACACCACTGCCATATAATTATGAGTTATATGAGATTTAGATTTTAAAAGGCATAAAATTTATTTTCCATAGTTCAAACCATCTGATAGCTCAAGACAAAACAGGAAAACATGGGATAAAGGTAGCTGAACACTACCGAAACTATAAACGCCCAGGGTTACGCCCTTCAAAACGTCGAATAATTGTAGCGGAAACTGGAATGCGCAGGCCTACAGTAATTTTTTAGTTAAAAAACGGGCGATTGGGACTTCTGGGTCCTTGGACCTTGTACACCTTTCTTATAATTATTGTAAATTGTCACTCTCTGAATACGCAAACAACCTTTCCGTGTCATCAATTTTAGAATTTCCCCCATTATTTTCGAAGGTTACAGCATTGGATATAATTTTAATCGATGCGCTCGTTGACGTCTTATATAGACTTACTGTCTATGTCATGCAGGCCTACATAGGCAGTGCATGTGGGCTTATAAGGCAAACATTGTGGCTGCTCCCGATTGAGATCAAATGGAATAGAATGAAGTCCTTCGAATTGCCTATAGATATTCTCACAGCCTACGCCTGCCAAACTGCTAAAGTGAACAAGTCAGTGTAATGCAAGAACGACGGTTGTGTGCTGTGAGGATTGGTGTGTCGCGACACACCAATTCTTCGCGACACACCAGCGACACACCACTTTTACGCGACACACCTCCGGACGCTTCGCGACACACTAGTGTGTCGCGACACACCGGTTGAGAACCCCTGCTATAGGGCAATGTTAGGGCTGCTAGGGCATACACGTACCAAAAGAGCCTAGAGACTTAGGCCTACGTTACCGATAGACTGCGAGGAATGCGTGTATAGGGTGAGTGCATACAAACCGAAACACTTTTGCTTATTTCGATATTTCTCGCCTTTTTCTAGTCCGTGTGGTATAGTTTATATACCATTCGATGCGGAATTTTTTTCTGCGTAGGCCTATAATACACGTCATTCTAGCCGAAACAGTTGCACGTAGACACAGAAATCTTTGAAAAACACTATAAAGCCTAATTTGCATAAATGCAGGTTGACCGAAGCACCAGTGCATACTGACCGAAACACCAGTGAATACAGACCGAAACGCGTTTCGCTCTCCCTGCACGGCAGAAAGCATGTTAATGGTGACCGAAACAGCGTGTGCAGATTGGCCGAAACACATATCTGATTAACTTACGTCAGCTACAACAGGCCTACCGCCAATGGTAGGCCTATAAGAAAAGGCAAGAGTTCAACATGTTAGATAGGCTTAAAGTTAGATAGGCCTAAAAAGGCTAAGACTTTTTATTGGTTCATATGCAAACAACACACAGAGTGAAGATAAGCACACAAAATGATGGAATCTCATGGGTCACCAATGCTAAAGCATTAGCAACTTTAGTTTACTTAGGTTATTAATTAGAAAAAAAACTATTCACAGGCTTTCAAACATAATCAAATAGGCTTATGCATTGTTAGCTTACATAAATCTATAAACTTAGGCCTAGTTATCAACAAGGAGAAAAAAGAATGTTTGAGGTTAACAATTAGCTTGTTCAGCATAATAATGAGACTATAACATGTAGTAATTCCATGCATTGTAATTATCAATGGTAGCCAATTTCAGCAACCATTTATCTGGAATATTGTAATTTGATTAATTTTTAAGATGTTCATTCAGATAAACAGCTGATTATTAGGTTATGTGTCACATAACAATAAATTTTGTTTGCAAGATTATTAGCCTAAACAATTAAGTCTAAATTATATGAAATTAGGTAAAGTAACCCAATTGTAGCACAGCCTACTTCTCTGAAAGTTCATTAGGCTACAGCTTTTATAGTACTTAGAATGTTTCCCTCCAGTAGGCCTACACCATTTATTTCTGCACATCGTAATATCGTTTGTGGCAATATTGTTCTTTATGGCAACTATAGCACCTGAAATCCAACATTAGCTAATTTTTATATTTTCTGTTTGCCCATAATTAAAGTTGCCATGATCATACTTCCACCGCTCTTTTTTTGTCGGTCTTACTTGATTAATTTCAGCCCACTGGCTCGTGATTTTCTCTTCTTCTTCTCGGTGGCATGCTTAACTCTCTCTCCTCTGTCTGTTTGCTATTATTTTATTTCTTCATGCATCATTCCACAAAAATGGTCAACTTCCTTTCTCTTTCTGCCATTAAATGATGATTTAATTTATCCTTTTTTCCCCACATACACTTTCACAAAGATGATACGAGCATCTCTAGTTAGATGATGCGAAGGAAGCTTCGTACGCTGTGTTAGCTTCTCTGTATCTCTCCTTAACAGGAATTGGACACAAAAAATTTGTGTGGTTTGAACTGGGATCAGGTTCAGCAGAAGTAATAAGCTACTACAATTATTGACACCATCAATGCTAGTTTCATGGTCTGTAATGGTTAATGTTCTATCAGATTCGACGACTATTAGGCCTACTGTTTACGTTAGTAGGCCTACAAATAACTCAAGTCTTTTTCTATAGCCGTGGCTGGTCTAGTCACGAGTAGGTTTCTGGAATGAGTGTTATACAACTTACAAGTCCCCTAAAAGAATGAATGAATAATGCAGATTATTGTCAAAGCATTTCACATCGAAGCAGAAGGGATCCAGAGGGGGGGCAAATCCGGCCATGACCCCCATTTAGAAATGCCCATGTATCGTGCCCCCCATTTGGTTTCGACAAGCTTTCAAACAATGTAAGCTTATATCTTTCATATTTTCCTGTATTTTTAAGGCAAGTTCTGTTTAGGATCATAAAAATTTTCCTGACCCAAGTCAAATTATTTTGGTCCCCCTCAAAAATTTATGTAGGCTTATCCGCCTCTGCATCGAAGCATATGGCCAGTTTAAGCAGCAATGCACATAGAGCGAAACGCGTTTCGCTCTGCATGCACGTGTTTCGCTCAACCTGCAACACCCGTTTCGCTTTACCAGCATAGTGCATGGAGACCGAAACATGCGGCTTTTTTGTTTATTTTAAATTCTCTGTTGTTGCTCAAACTAAACTGTTTATAAATAACGAATAACAATTGATATGCATTACTTATTAGCAGCGAAAATATGTGCAAAGTCAATCCTATCATCAGTTTTTATACAAAAGTTGAGCGTGCTGTCCCGTCCGAGTTGTTACTAGTACCGAGACATTTTACAAGTAAATACGCGACCGACGTTCGAAAACAGCTGCTCTACAGCGTAGACTGGTTCCCTGCGTTACAAATGAATATGTATAAGATAGTCTGTTTCTCTAGCTTTTAGAGCAACTTAACGTGATCGTCATTATACAAGTAGAAATTGAACGCCCCTCGCCGAAAGACCAACTGTTTCGGTCTGCCTGCTGTTTCGGTTTATATGCACTCACCCTACATTGAAATCGAAGTCTGCATGTGAAGTTGCTATCATTGCTGCTGTCGAAGGGACCAAGGTTTCTTTCGAGCTTCGGTTCTGTTCATTGTAGACACATACGAATTCACCTCGCCGCGTAAGGACCTTTCATGGGCAAGTCCTTCACTCACAATTGCTCAGCGCGTCGGCGTGAAACTCCGATGCAGTGTCCGCTCTGCATTCGGGAGCGCCTCTGAGTAGGGAGCTTGAAGGGGCCTTATAAAAAGTGCACATACAAGCAAAATACAAACAAAGTACGGCAGAGCCTATAAAATGTGGTTGACTATAACTCAATTACAGTAATACCGGTACTCTTGAACCTTAATCGTGAATGATGATTCGAGTCAAATGTGAGCTATTAATTATAAGTAATTCAACTCTAACATATCGTAGAATAACTCTAACTCTAACATATAACATATCATATATAATATTATATGTTTAATTTTATATAGATGTGTTTAATATAGGGCTTACACGTGTGCGACCTGGTGGCTGATCGGTAACGCGCATGCTTGACTCCGGGTAACGACATTGGGCAAGTTGTTTACGCACACGTGCCTCTGTCACCAAGCAGTATAATTTGGTACCGGTGTAAAGGTTTCAAATTACCCCCTCCTAAACATTACCCCCTTGAAAACTGTAATTTGCATCAATCATTGCATTTATTGCACTAAAAAATATCAGAAAAATCATCCCGCTTCTTGTTTTGGTCTGAAGATTTTCATCCGTCATCCCACTTCGCGGTTTGTTATCAATATTTTCATCTTTAACTAAAATACTAAATCGCGGCTGAAGTTACATGGAGAAATGGCTTCGAGGCTATTATTTTTTCCGATAAAAATATTGATAACAAACCACGAAGTGGGATGACGGATCAAAATCTTCAGACCAAAACAAGAAGCGGGGTGATTTTTCTGATTTTTTAGTGCAGTATTAGCGATGATTGATGCAAATCTATTTTCCGGGTGTAAAGGATGTACAATAGAGTTGTCCAATAGCGATGCAGCTACACCTGTCACACCGGGGGGTAATCTGAAACCGGTTTCAAGTTACCGGGGGGTAATGTTTAGGAGGGGGTAATTTGAAACCTTTACACCGGCGTAAGCTGGAAAGTAAACGGTAAGTTCTGCGATACGCTGGCCCCGTGTCCAAGACCCTGGTATTCGTCCATTGCTGGCTCAAGCCTCAAGGCCATTGAAAAGGGGTTCCATGACACTTAATCCCGCGACACTTAATTCCGCGACAGTTAGTAGGCTACCGGCGACATTTTATCCCGGCGTCACTTAATCCAGTGACAAATTAATCACGCGACAGTTAATCCCGGCGACATTTAATCCCGCGACACTTAATACCAGGAAATTAAAATAACATTTAAGAAAGATAAGTTCCATAAAAGCAATATTCACAACATTATTCACTATTGTTCAAAAGAGTTAAGCCTTTGCAGCTAAATATTATAAAACCAGTCAAATGCGATCAAAGCAATATTTACTGCAATATTCATTGTTTTTTTCATAAAAGGGCTCTGTTGGCATTGTCGCGATGTTTAATGTATTCGTACGGTAATTTCCATGTATCACAGCTTGTTTGCCTTTGCTACTGCTGCCAAAATTCGCCTCCATGTCATTGCCTTATCGTAGACTTAATTTCGCAAATCCTGTTTAAAATCCTTTACAATGATCGTTTCATGTACAGATGTACAACAGAAAAACCTGAACAGAGAGGTAGGCCTACATGTATGTGGACAACAATAGTCGCACAAATATTCGTACTCACGTGTGTACAGGTAGGCCTATTAAGTGTCGCGGTATCAAATGTCGCGGGATTAAGTGTCGCCGGGATTAAATGTCGCCGGGACTAAGTGTCCGGAATAAACTGTCGCGGTATTAAGTGTCGCGGGATTTAATGTCGTGCTACCTGAGAAGGAGATGAGCTCACCTCTGTGTTCCATAGGCGCAACCACCCTATGGGACCCACGGGACGCGTCCCCCCAACTTTTGAGTGGTCCCCTAACTTTATTAGCAACACGTCGGCCCCCCCCCCCAACTTTTAGGGCGTGATTCATTATGGTCCCCCAACTTTTAGGACGTGATTGCACCTATGCTGTGTTCCACATGGAACTAGATGGACTTTACTTTTTACTTTAATATATATGCACAGAATATACACTGTGTCCCAATAAATCGAGACCCCTTTTTATAATGTGAATAAAACAGGAAAATATTAATCGATTTTCAAAATTTTAAAACTGTTTTTATCCTGAGATAATTATCTTACATTGATTCAAATATGAAGTTTCTGGCATGAATATTGACGTCACAATTACGTCATTTGCATCAGAGAATTCCAATGTTAAGTACCGAAAAAGTTGCGTTCGATACTTAACATATGAATTCTCTGATGCAAATGACGTAATTGTGACGTCAATATTTATGCCAGAAACTTCATATTTGAATCAATGTAAGATAATTATCTCAGGATAAAAACAGTTTTAAACTTTTGAAAATCTATCAAGATTTGCCTGTTTTATTCACATTATAAAAAGTGGTCTCGATTTATTGGGACACAGTGTAGATATAGGCCGTACTGTATTACTGTATAAAGACGACTTTGCAATCATGATTCATGATGTCATGCATGTGACAGCGAAGGGGAAATTTACGATTTTCGTTGTTCTTTAAGAAGCTAATAATTTTCGGTGTGCGTACGTACCAATATATGTTGCTGATTCACGAGGTTGAGAGTGGAAGCTATAATTCGCCTGCTCATTTAGTAGATTCTTTAATTGCTCTTTTATAGGAAGCAGTCATATTAGGCCTATACATAATCCACAACGACATTCATCCACTTCCCGTTGCAACACTATGCAACACTATGCAACACTATGCAACACTATGCAACACTATGCAGCCCTATGCAACACTATGCAACACTATGCAACACGTCGGCACCCACGTCGTCCTTGCTATAGAAGCAATAGCCTGGAATGAATGTGACAGAGATGAGAGTGATGCAGCTGCTCCCGCCCGTCCACCCACTCACCCGGATGGTGGCGACGCGGTTGGTAGGGTGGTGATGGTGGTGAAGGTGGTGGTGGACGGCCGCTGCTGCTGCTGTCATTCCTGATTCGGTTCATTCAGCTGCTTCTAATGGTCACACGTCGTTTCCATTAATTTAGCACAAGTGACGACCAGCATCGACAATAATTATTCGACATCCGATATGCCTAAGTAGACATACATGTAGGCTACGTGTAGGCCTAAATATTGTCTTTCTCCGTCCGGTCCTAACCATCGCCCAAGATCTTCTTCTTGCCACTCTCTAGGTGACAAGTGACAACACAGAATGCCACACGACTTCGTCACGCGACCTTTCTGTCAATTCTAGACGCGGAGGACCACCATTTTCAGATCCACTGAACGTGTAGTGCGTAGACGACTATACAATGTACATGTATGTATGCTAAATCAGAGCTCGGCGCATAGCTTTTAGATGCACTCAAATTCAGAGGTGGAAACACGGCTGTTTTAATGAATTTTAACTGCACAACTCCTTTCCTTTCCCATCCTCCATGGTAAATTACTTCAAATAGGAGTATACCATAGTTGTAAAAAACGTTTTTCCCGTTTTTTATTATCTCTCAAAAAGCGTCGTTTTTTCGTTTTTTAATTTTTCCATCGTTATTTATCGTTTTTTAATTTTTTTATGTAGGCTAACTATATTTATTTATTAGCTGTCTATAAATATTTTCCTTAATTTAATTTTTGTCTAATATTCCATAAGTTTTCACCGTAGGCTACTCTCAAAGATTCAGCTAACTATAGTGTCATTATGTAATAATTTATTGTTTAAGTCATCATTTAAGAAATACGTAGGCCTATTTGCAGTTAAGATAAACTTGTATAAGGAAGGTTTTTGAGTTTAAAATTAAGTTTCACATGTACCAAAGGCAAATTATTTTCCGTTTCCGTTTTTTATCGGTTTTTTGTCGTTTTTTATTATTTTGAAAAAACGTCGTTTTTTACCGTTTTTATTTTTATTTTCATCGTTTTTTTTTACATCTATGGAGTAGCCTATACAGTGACCTTTTTTGCTAGTTTTAGCTGTACAGAAGTGCTTCTATACGACTTCACAAATCCACTTAGAACTGCACATTTTGTGTACAACTGCGCGTTAAAAACTGGGTGGAACATATTGCACTAATAAACTTGGCCTACGGTAGGCCTACTGCAGACATATAGCCAATGCAGCGGATCAACCGAACGCTTTTTTCATGACCGGTAGAATATAGGCTTCGCATGTTCTAAAGTCTAAACTATAGGGCCTAGACCCCTATAATAAGACAATGAGGCGCCAGATGCAAGTATCATATACTTAAGCTTATAGACAAATTCTTTTAATTTCTATATATTACTTAGGAATATTAGGTTACGCCAAGCTAACGAGTTCACAGTTTACATGATGTTCCCATACGAAGATTAATTCTCAGCAGTTGCTGCGGTCACATGCCTAAATATTATTGTGCGTAGACCTAAAAAAGCTAAGCGCATGTCCGCCTTCTTGTTTCTCTTTTAATGCCTATAGGCCTACGTCAAGTTGGATTGATGAAAAGAATTCGCGTTAAGTAGAAGTCGGATTGATACTAAATCATTTTTACTTGAATGGAAGCTGGATGGATGAAAATGTTCACACTTAAATTGGAGTTGGATGGATAAAAATGTTTATTTACTTAAATTGAAGCTGGATGGATGAACATTGTCATCATCTCAGTCCGAGGGCTCAACGCCCGTTGGTGTCGATCGCATGTTTCACCATCATCTTCCACTTGTCACGATCTTGCGCCAGCAAGCTCAGTTTTTGTAGGCCTATGTCCATTCTCCACTAGTATTTGACATCGTCCAGCCATTCCCTGCTTGGCCTCCCTCTGATCCCCGTGCCGTCAATTACCCCAAAGGGCCCAAAGCCCCAAACATATACATGTAGCTTGCTTCGCCAGTCTGCTGTTGTCCATTCTGCACACATGTCCAAAAAGCTAAGCTTCCTTTCCATTATCACTTGTTCGATGTTTTTATTGCTTTCTACTTTTTTCCGCACCATTCCGCTGCCATCTTATGCGCAGTATCCTTCTATAACATCTCGAATGCTAGGAGTTTGCTCGTGTCCTGCTTCCGCAGAGTCCATGTCTCGCATGCATAGACATACATGTATGTAGTAGTAGGCTATGCTAAATACACGGGTTTGATGATCCCCATTTTCGTTTGTATGATAATTTCACGACTTCTCCTAATGTTCCCAAAACCCACCATTGCCCCTGCAGCTGCCTTCGCTATTCTTCTTCTTATCTCTTTACTGCATGCAGTCGTTGTACCAGGTCAGTAGTAGGCTTCCCAAATAGACGAACTCTTCCACATTCTCCAGAGATTCTCCGTTCACCTCCACTGCTACTGGGCTCTCTTTCCTCCCGAATACCATTGTCTTTGTTTTGTTGTTGTTGATTCTTAGTCCTGATCGCGATGCCTTTCCTTCCCTGTACAGAGTCTCCGCGTGCTCTTATATGTTCTTGATGTTGTCCGCTATCAAAGTCTATTATCGTCCGCGAATAATAGAATGTTTACATTGTCCCATGTATGGATGAAAACGCTTTTGCTTAAACTGAAGCTGGATTGATGAAAAGAATTCGCGTTAAATAGAAGTCAGACTTATACTAAATTATTAATTTTTAATTGAATGGAAGTTGGATGGATTTAAATGTTCTTGCTTAAATTGGAGCTGGATTGATGATCAATAATTGTTACTAAAATAGAAATTGGGTTGATAAAAACAATTGTTACTGTTTAAATAGGCCTAGAAGCTGGATCCACTGGTTAAATAATTTTTTGCTTAAATGGAAGCTGAATTTAAATGTTCTTGCTTAAATTGGAGCTGGATTGATGGCCAGTAATTGTTACTAAAATAGAAGTTGAATTGATAAAAACAATTGCTTCTATTAAAATAGAAACTGATTGATTAAATAAATTTTTACCTAATTGGAAGCTGGATTGACGAAAAATAATTATAAGTTGAATTAATAAAAAAAACAATTGTTGCCATTTAGACCTAAATTGAAGCTAGATTATTGAAACGCGTTTTATCAATTAACTACAGAAAAGGCTATTTGTACAGGGTTTAGGAGTTTGTCCGGTTTTGTCAAACGCTAAATGGGGAAGCTTTCCAGTTTGCTTTTTCCTATAGGTTTTGTCTAGGGGTATTTTTTAACGGGTTTTGTCCGGGGTTTTTTGTCCGCGGTTTGTGACCGTTTGTCTGCGGGTATTTTTGTCCGGGGGAGGGTTGTTCGGGGGCGGGGGATTGTGCGGGGTAGGAGTCAATGTACTCTACAACTCATAGAAAGCAATGATCTTAAATTTGCAATCACTGCATCACTTTAATACATATTTTATTATAATTATGCACAGGTAGCAACAGCGTTGATAATAATTAATAAACGTCACGTTGAGTTGCTGACAGAGCTCTCTGTTCATTTCGGAAGTTCGGAAATTGGCTGCGTAGGCCTATTATAGGTATTATAGGTATACTGATTTTGTTACTGTCACTCACCTAGCTAATAACTGAAATACAGTAGTTAAACTATCGCTATAGTTTTCCAGTTAAAATTCTGCCTTAGCTTAAAAATTAGGCTAGTTTAGCAACAAGTTTGCAACTTTTTAGTTAACTTTTGCCCATCACTGCTAGTGCCTTGTGTTTTGGGCGGCGCGTGTCTATGACTCTATATAAGTCTAAACGTTCAGCTCTGCCTGTCGTGGTGACCAGCATCTTAGACTAGTTTTGTTATAGGATATGCGCCGTGGGTAGCTGCCAGCTTTGTATTTTGTTTTCTCGCGTTTTTTTTGTTACGCACCTTCGTGGAAGATTCCCATTTTTAAGGCGCGCTATTAATGTTTGTATACGTGCACTTATTATAGCGCCCCTTCAAACTTTCTACTCAGAGGCGCACTCGACTACAGAGTAGACACGGCATCGGAGTTTCACGCCGAAGGGCTGAGCAATTGCGAGTGAAGAACTTGCCCAAGGTCCCTACGCGGCGAATTGAGGTGGATTCGAACCTACAACCCTTCGGCCGCAAGGCGACGAACATACCCACTGCACCACCGTGCCCCACAACTAATGGCAGTTTAGCAGCAGCAACAACAACAACAGCAACAATAACAACAACAGCCAGCAGACTTAATGAGAGATCCTGTTTAGAATAAAAATAATAAAAATAATAAAATAATAATTAATGACGACGATGACGACAACGACGATGATGACGACGACGATGATGATGATGCCAATGATGCTGCTGCTGCTGCTGATGATGATGATAGCAAATATGTCTGAAGATGTAGACTCAAGCGTTTTGCTGAGTCGGTTAGACTCCGTTGTATTTTTTGCTTGAATCTAGATTAAAATTTAATAAATGGTCGATTAATTTGTGTTTAGTCATTTTAACTGGAAGTCTGGAACTTGGGTTTAAGATCTGTTTTTATTGAGACGAGTGGATCTCCAGCTGAGACCAGAGACTTTTCATAGCACAGACAATAATAATAATAATAATAATAATAATAATAATAATAATAATAATAATAATAATAATAATAATAATAATAATAATAATAATGTGTGAAACGATTATTTACTCGTCTGTACATGTTTGTGTCAGTTTTTGAAGAAATAAATGTGTTATAATAATAATAATAATAATAATAATAATAATAATAATAATATTAATAATAATAATAATAATAATAATAATAATAATAATTGTTGTAGACAGAGTCGACCAATCCTTCGTCGTCGTCGTCGTCAGAGTAATTAATATTCTTGGTGTGAAATGTGGATTGTCTATCTGTTCGACTAGTAGGCTACAGCTGCAGATGATGATGATGATGGAGATTAGGTTTCGAAGGTCGATGTCGTCGCTGCGTGTCATCATTATTCACGTAGACGATCGCCGCCGCCGCCATATCTTGTTCAACAAAATGCACAAGTTAACGACTGAACATTGCCACGTGTGAACTTTATAATAACTTGCTTTGTTTAAGACAGAAACCATCGCTCCACATGTCAGTTTATAATAAATTAGCGCGATATATGCACCTACACCTAAAATAAAATAAAAGTAGCCCTCAAAACTGCACGACAGTCAGCTCAAAACTGCAGAACTCTTAGCACCTACCTCAATGCCCGGGCCTGCGTTCGTTCTTGCTGTCACTGTGCTACTTCTCTGTTGTCTTGTCATGTAAAGAAAAAACCTCAAGAAACGCATCCTTAGGTAGCCTAGCTCATATTCACTAGCAAAACTAAACATGTTATAAATATGTGCACGGTGGATCGGTGGCTGACACATATGACAATGTTTCTGTTTTCATATAGATTGTCTAGAAACATTGGTCAAACGTCAGCAGCTGCTGTTGTGTAGTTTAGGATTTCAATTATGCTATGCCCTATTCTTTCAGAAAGTAGACAATGTCTCTGTCGTATAAAAACACAACTTTGTTGCTCTACTAAACTTTCGTAATCCCACTGTAACAGATTTTCCCCTAAGCACAGCATTGTCTGTAGGCCTAATATGGGCCGGTGATCGAAGAGGCCTATGTAATAATTAATTAGGCCTAATTTGAGTTATCTTCTATAAGCTTTGTATTTAGAACACATTATTTTAAACTTTACCATGGTGGTCCATATTACGCATAGGCCGTGTAATATGAACCACTTTCCGTATTTGTAAAAAAAATTGTTTTAAAATTTATTTGCACAAGCTAAGGAATTATTGCTTCATTATTTGATCGAAACTCATGCCAAGTAGGCCTATAACAGGGGCGGATCCAGGGGGGGGGGCCAATCCGGCCATGGCCCCCCCCATTTAGAATTCCCATGTATCGTGGCCCCCCCCCCATTTGGTTTCAGCGGCTGGTATGGTCAAGTTTTTGGGCGGATGAAATGGTATGATTTTCCGGAAAAATTTGTCAGATGACTAAAAAAAAAAAAAAAAAGGTCGTCAACTTTTTTGGCGGATGAAATGGTATGATTTTCCGGAAAAATTTGTCAGATAACTAAAAAAAAAAAAAAAAAAAAAGGTCGTCAACTTTTTTGGCGGATGAAATGGTATGATTTTCCGGAAAAATTTGGCAGATGACTAAAAAAAAAAAAGGTCGTCAACTTTTTTGGCGGACACGAAAGAAAAATTTTCCAGACCCAAGGCCTAGAATTTTTCCCGAACCCAACACCAAGATTTTTGGCCCCCCCCCCCCCGTCCAAAGTTTCTGTATCCGCCCTTGGCCTATAATGCATGGAATAACAAAACTACACACGCTCAATTTTTCTGTGTAAAATATAAAATATAGGCTACTAAACTATGAAATTGGAAAAGTTTCTTAGGGACCCATATTACAATCCTTCCAAAAATGGGGCAAGGGTTGGATACGGATACGGTACCAAGTAACTTGACCTTGGATCATGGTCGGTAATTTGAGGTATTTAAGAAAAGAAAGTAAGATACGTTAGGCTACATTTATGGCAAAAGATATCCCGGAAATATAAAACTGAGAACTGAGCTTTAACTTCTTTTCACCCATCTTGCCACCAACCTGAAGCCTTGCTGCCCTGCTTGTAGTCGTCAACGCTGGGTGGTGACTCCTCCTCCCATTCGACAGCTGCTGCAGGCAGGTCCTGTTGGAAAGTGACATCATCAACATCGTTGCCGCCTCCTCCTCCTCCGTCGCCGCCGCTTTTCTTGTTGGCCGCGCGTCTCACATGAGATGAGGCAAATGAATAGAAAGGCAGAAGACATTTATCGAATGGAGGAAAGCAGCGAATGGATGAAAGATCAGCCAAAGAGGACGGCGGCGGCGGCGGGGGAGGAGGAGGGGGAGGAGGAGAAGGGGACCTCTTAACAGACGATGACGACCGAGATCTCCTAAACACAAAAGACGTTAAGACTACATCGTAGGATATTTATGATCAATCTAATTACGTATGCATCCCAATCATTGTCAGTTTCTCTCTCTCTCTCTCTCTCTCTCTCTCTCTCTCTCTCTCTCTCTCTCTCTCTCTCTCTCTCTCTCTCTCTCTCTCTCTGTCTCTGTCTCTGTCTCTGTCTCTGTCTCTGTCTCTGTCTCTGTCTCTGTCTCTCTCTCTCTCTCTCTCTCTCTCTCTCTCTCTCTCTCTCTCTCTCTCTCTCTCTCTCTCTCTCTCTCTCTCTCTCTCTCTCTCTCTCTCTCTCTCTCTCTCTCTCTCTCTCTCTCTCGCTCTCTGACGCGGTTTTTGTGTGGTGCGGGGAATTTCGGAGATTCACATTACATTTCAAGCGGCAGGATGGATCGATCCCTCGACCCTCTGTCTGTGCATGATGGAAATTGGTCGAAGAACATCCCTGCAAAGCTGTTTTTAAAGGAATTTTTAGAACTGCACAATTCATTCTTGCCTTTCCCATTCTGCATGGTAAATTACTTCCGATCGGAGGACAATTACCTTTTTGCTAGTTTTAACTGTACAGAAGTGATGTACAACTGCACGTTAAAAAGCTCTGCCTCCCCAGCAGCTGTGTGATATCAACGTTTGACATCAACCGATTGATACCTGTGACCTCTCTTCATCGTCGCAGCTCTGTTCCAAAAGGCAACGACTTGCACTGTTCTGGAAACCTATGTAATTATGTATCCTTCGAAGTTCGAAGAGTTCAAATTAATTTCAATTAGGCGCATGCATTGATTAACTGCGAGAAAATAGGTCTACCGTTCAAACATGCAGAAAATCACCACTGAAGTTGAAGAATGTAGCTGCAAAAAATGTACGTATTCACGGCCAACACAGTCTGATAATTATGGGTAGAAATATTGCGTGCCTCTGCATCTACACTCTAAAGAAAAGCGGAGATTTGCTTCCGTAACAGCCTAGGGCCTAGGCTATTATCCAAGCGTAGGAAAAGCTAATGTTGTGGTTCTGTTTTGACGCCAACGGTGTGAGTGTGAAGTGTAATTACTCTCACCACATTTGATCGCTCAGAGCATGTACGATGTGTCACTCTCGCAAAGAAACACGAGAGCGGCTTACTTTGTTAACACTCGCGAAACATATACACTGTGCCCCATAAAACAAACACACCAAAAACTTTTCAAAAATCTTCTATAAAACTAAGCCAATTATAATAAAAGTTAGTACGTTTTTTCTCAAATAATTTTGCCACAAAATATTTTACATTACTTACTCACAGAAGTGGTTGCTGTTAGAGGCAGTGACGCAGACTAGGCGCGTTTGGAAACATTTAAACAGAGATTAGTATCTTATAGTTAAATTCTCCAGCAGGACAGCGCCCCAGCACATCGCGCAAAGGACACCATTGCGTTGCTGCGACGTGAAACACCAAGCTTCATTGGACCGGAACTCTGGCGAGCAAACTCACCAGACCTCAATCCCGTTGACTACAGAATTTGGGGTCTAATACAGGAACGCGTCTACCAGACAGCAATACGGGACATCAACGAGTTGAAGGAGGGCCTCATCGTTGTGTGGGCACAGTTGAAGCAGAGTGTCATTGACAAAGCTATTGAACAGTGGCAGCCAAGGCTGAGAGCCTGCGTTCAAGCGAAGGGACATAACTTCGAACATCTTCTTAAATGAAACATTACTTTTTCTCATTTAACATTAGACTTACATGCGTTTCATGACAAAGTTTTTTGGTGTGTTTTTTATGGGGCACAGTGTAATTGTATAGGCCTAGAGTCCCTAGACCTAGGCTACGCATAAAATGAATTCGGATTGATTCGAATTCTAGGGTGCACGCTATGAGATTGCTATGTCCAACCGCTCAGAGTCTGTTCTCGCAACCTTTCCATATAATTTAATATTCAGAAATAAATGCAAATGATCCACTCCTATTAAAACGTAGGCATACAGCATTAGAGTGGGCATATAAAACACGCCCATGACACACAGTTTAAATATTTGATCAATTTTACAATTTTAAATAAATTTGCATATCCAGTCTTGAAGATATCCTTCTACTTGGGGGGGGGGGGGGGCGGTAGAGTAATGGTTAGCACGCTGGCCAAGAGTGCGAGAGGTAACAGGTTCGAGCCCCCGTTGGGCGGATTTGATTTGTAGGCTGCTATTAGCGCCATTGTAATTGCAAAGCTGCCTGCTCAGTTGGTAGTTAAGTTTAATTAGGATTACTGCATAACTTGTAAATTTATTATTAATAATAATAAATTTAATATTTGTTCTATCGCTATCTCTATGTGCTATTTTTCTATTTCAATTATGTCTCTTACTTTCGTCTTTTATTCGGCTTCTTACTTGAATTGGCGCACATTCGCGGGTAGCAGTTAGCCTATGTTTGGCTTACTGATACAATGTCTCATGTAGCCTACGTTAACTAAGAGAGCACCTTTGCTTTTTTCGCTTTACTGTCAAAATTTCTCATGTAAGTAGGCCTATGTTAGCCTACTTCAGAGAGCGCCTCGGAATTTTTCAGTGGCACTATATTGAAGTTTGTTCATAATAAAAAAAATACAATTAGAGATAATAAATAAATTAATTATTGCCAATCATCAACACCTACCAGTAGAAGTCTGGTGGTAGCGCTATGCAGCTGCAGCAGATGAAGCCGACCGTAATCGCAGATCGGCAGAAACCACCGGTCAATGACGTCATGACTTCTGAAGACTCTTGAGCGACAATTCAGTAGGTCTACTTAAATTGTTATCGTGCAACTGTAGCACAAGATTAAAAAAACCGGTATTTTACACACAAATATTTAGATGGAAACAGCATGGACGTCTTTCGGAATATGTAATTTCTTCGCTGCATAGGCCTACTTATTTTAAACAATCAGGGCCGGCGCCAGAGTATTTGGCACCCTATAGGCGAACCTGTCGCACTGCGCCCCGCGCCCACGGCAACTAAGATTTAATTAATATTAACTTTCACAAGGGAATGCTGTGGTGCCTTTTGTTTTAATTCGTATTTGCATTCAATAGAAAGAAGAATATTCTGAATAGAATAGAACAAACATGTGTAATCTATATAATGGTATATTCGTTTATACCGGCCGGTAATGTAATTTCAAAACTTCCTTTTTCTCGCTTTTGTTGTAGCAAATGTAGAAACGAGTTCCCTCAGTTCAATGTCTTTGGCAATGTCATGTTCAATTGACAGAGTAGCTAGTCCAACATGTCTTTCTTGTAGCATGGACGTTCACAAATATGTTTTTATCAGGTTGAGCTTAGAGAAGCTTCGCTCACCACTAGCCACAGAAACTGGAAGTGTCAAGAGAATTCGCAGAGCTATAACAGTGTTGGGGACACTATCTGTTAGATTATTTTTCAATATTAAGTTTAGTACATCTTGTGGCGATGTACACCTTGCAACTCGTCTTGAAATGGCTTTCAGTTCACTGCTTAGATCAACTGCATCAATATCTTTGGAGTCTCCATGTTGCAAAGCTTTTTCAAGATTCAAGCAATGTTCCATAACTTCCTGACTAGTTTTATTCTGCAAACTGTGAACATCATAGAGGAAACCAAACACAGAACTAAAATTTTTGCATCAGAGTGAATCTTTCTTCAACCGATTGTATTGCCGTGTCAAGAACAGCGAAGTAAAAGTTTGCTTTGAATTTGTCTTTTAATATAAATTAACTATAAATTAAAAACAAAAAATTCCATGTTAGTGCCGCCCCAGAAATTTGCCGCCCTATATATTATATTTACACCGTTTACACGCCAGATTTTGATTTCGAAATGACGTCACCGGATGTGGCGTTATTTCCTATAACGTAAGTAAGTAAACTAGTGATCAAATTTATACTATGCAATTCGTTTCATCTAGCGGGAAAAATAAAATGTAATATATTGCAATAAAACTTTAAATATTAATATAAATTAACTATAAATTAAAAACTAAAAATTTCATGTTAGTGCCGCCCCAGAAATTTGCCGCCCTAGGCGGCCGCCTAGTTTGCCTAGTGGTTAAACCGGGCCTGTAAACAATCAAAGTGACTAGCGGACCGCCAGGCGGCCGTCCAATTTCAATTACTAGAGGACCGCCAGCCCGGTTGAGGGGAAAACAATGTGGAAGAGGCGATGACCGTAGGGGGAGGAGGTTGTCGAGTACAGTTTATGACCATCCCTTTGCAAACTGTCAAGAGCACGTGCTTGTCGGCAGGCTCTCACGATTTTACACGAATTGCAATGTAAAACGTTAAAAATTTCTTACAAATGACCCAAAGTAGGCCTATGGAGGAACATTTTGCACAGGTAATTATGTCTCACTTTAGCGCTCTTTATCGTTAAATTTAAGCATAGCTATAGCATAGAAGGCCTATAGGTGTCGTTCGCGTATAGGGTAAGGTTTCGCGTCGTGAGGGTCGGTTAGGGTTAGTATTAGGGTTAGTGTCGTCATTAGATTCTTAAGATTTTTGCGTCGTGAGGGTCGGTTAGGAATAGTGTTAGTGTCGTCATTAGATTCTTAAGATTTTTGCGTTGGTTCTTTAGCAGTTGTTGGTCAAGCTAATAGCCTACAGCTTGACCAATAACTGCTAACATCAACTACCTTCTCCTCCCTATGGTCTTCGCCTCTTCCACGTTGTATTCCCCTAACCGGGCTGGCGGTCCTCTAGTAATTGAAATTGGACGGCCGCCTGGCGGTCCGCTAGTCACAGCCTTAAACAATAGCGAAGGAATACGAGGAGGAAATGCAATTCGAGAGGACTGCAAGTGTTTGATTGGCCTCATACTGGTCGCATTGACTGCGCCCTTCTTAGGTAGACGATACTGTTTGATGGTCCGGTCGATGGATGATCACCTGTCAAACAGCTGCCACTCTTCAATCAGACGCGCCCTACGGTTATCGATGTCATGAATACGGGAACGAAAAACGCGTAGGCCTACATGTTCTCCGGATTGAGGTCTCGACTGCTGGGCGACCACAGCTGCGGGCTATGAAGCCGCGTGTCTCCCGGGACAGCTATTACCCTATTTCGTCTATGGTCTTGTGTCCGTGTACAAGAAGGACATTTTGAACACCATGTATAGCCTAGCTGAACTTCACTTCCTTTCCATCGTGGAAAGTTCCATTTTTAAGTGCTGCATTTTAAACACTCATGAACCTGACAAAATCACGAATATTTCTATTCGGTTTTAGGCATTGGTAGTAATAATTATGGCCATTGTTGCTGCGTTTAAAATTTCAGACAAATCCTGGAGGTTTGGACCGAATTATGACACTTTGTGTTACGGTCTACTTTTCATCGGGACATCGTTTATATTAGAGGTCTATTATAATAGGTCAGCTCTTCGTTATTTTTGGTTGCGAAAATTGCAGATTGATTAGATGAGGCAAACTGAGCACCGCATGGTACGCTACAATCATATATCCTAAGCATGTTCACGTGAACGATGTAGACCGCGAAAAATCCCATTAATGATGTAGAACTGTAGATCAGAGGTTCTCAACCTTTTTCTGCGCGCGACACACCTAAGCTCACAAATAAATTTTGCGACACACCATAGGCCTACAATCGTCAGTATATCAAAGTCTTTAAAATTAAAATATGCCTATGTTAAAGTTAAAATAGGATAGCCTATCAATTTTAACTTTTTACAATTTCTAATGAATGAAAAAGTTGACAATGAATGCTTTTTAGTTTCTAATGATTATAAAATTCTCAGAGTAAAATTCTAAATTCCGCGATCTAAATCTACGATTCAACATCGTTTTTATGACTTTACTATTATTGTTTGACCTTCCAGTTAATGGGATTTTGCTCACAAAAAAATCAATATTTTCAGTTATAATTTCACTTAACATTAACGAACATATTACTGGTCTGCTTTAACGCTTCAGACCCGTGGTGCAATTGAAGCGTGACGTGTTCCACTGAAGTGTGACGTGTTCCACAATTTCTAGTAGGCTAACTGTTGTCGCCGTAATGAGAAGCCGCGCGGATGTTTTGGCAAAGCAACGAATGAAAGTTTTGAACTATTGGTAAAAGAATCGCGTACGATAAACTCACGCGATGCCAAATTTGACGCACAATTGAATCATTAGGCCTATTTGTAAACATGACGGCCTACAGTGTTGGAATGGATTTGACCAGATATGAATTTATAATAGAAGTTGAGTAATGAAATGTCTACGTCTGACTAACTTAGTTGGACTGCTCTGTCATACTTCCTGTTGCGCTTGGAACTCAGTTGAACAAACGCAGCTGTGCAGTGGACTTTCATAACGCGAGCGAACGGTCTTTTAAAGCAGTCGTTGGCAGCATGCAGACGCTGGCGGCCCCTCTCCTCCCTTGCATACATGGGTCGTCCGCTTATCCTGACGGCAGCACAAACACCGGCGGCGGTGGCGGCGGTAGCGTGTCTCGGTCGACGGAACCATCTTCTGCATGCATGGGCGAGTGTTTTGAAGTGAGTTTCTGTAGACGGTGTACTTCTCGGTTAGTTGACTTATTCGGGGTCTGGCCATTGCTGATCAGTGAACTGTGAGGCTGATGGTTGTCTCCGCAGCCCCACATAATATCCTTTCGGCGGCGGTGCTTAGGTCGCACGCTGTTTAATAATTCAACAGTAGCCTATGTCCAGCTATTTTCGTATGGAATGATTGACAGCGTAATGACATGACCGAATCTTTTATGTATTGCGTTTTCGTTGGGTTTATTTCCCGTTCGAAGTTGATGCCAAGTGTTGTCACACGGCTAGCAGAAAAACACCGACTCCAATGCAGAAGGAAATTGCGGCTGTCCGATTAGGTTTTCAGCATGATCCGTAAATGTCAACTCAGTTGCAGCGAAACAAACTGTTTATAGCGAGGGAATCGGTGCAAAATGAGAGTGGCAATTTCTGCGTATGCAGAAGCTTGTGTTTCTCAAGAGTGACACCAGAAGAAGTCAGCGGTGTAGGCTAGGGTGCATCACAGATGCATTGCAAAATTTTGAAGTATATAAAACGAGCTGTCTGGGTTTGGGTTTTGTTCCATTGTGATCAAGATTAAATTGGGTGAAAAGATTTTTGAAATCTGCATATATTTAGAGGTCCCCCACCCCTGTGTTTAAACAATGGTTTTAACAAACCCGAACGTCCAAATTTGAGCAAATCTTTTGTGTGAAATTAAACATAATTGCTTCATTTCAATGGCTCTATGACTAGAACAATGTTAAACATCAAATTCAATGTTGCTACAATGTTTTTAATTAATATTTAGAAATAACATTAAAAAAACAAATTTATTCAAACAGATGGAATTTCGAATTACCTCATATTACATTTGTATGTCAAATATACGAAAGCAGACCATTAAAAATAAAATATTGATAGAATATGTAGCTACTAACCAGTGCTAGTTTTTGACTAGTATACTCTTGTAAGAGTGTTTAACTGTTGCAGATATGTAATAGGCCTAGTTACTTCATTTTTGCCACTTAGTTTTTAGATGATTTTTTTCTCAGTCTGATCGAGTGTCTTCGACAATTAAAGTCTTACATTACTTTGACGCCTCGTTCCGCCCCATCATTCACAACACTCACTGCCTCTACAGTTTCAGCACTTGAAACGTAAGCAGCTGAAGTACAACACTCATTGACAGGAAGGTTAAAAAGCTGGTATCAAACTCAAGATGGTACACTGCGAACCACGGATTCACTTGAACAGGGTTGTGGCACAGTTGTGTTGAAAAATTAATACATGATGGAAATCGTGGTTTGGATTCAACCATTTCCCAATAGATTGATTTGGACTTCCAAATAAGTAATTGTTTGAACTTGATTAAGGCATCTGCTAGAGTGTCTCGTTCCAAAAGGTACACACTCACTGAATAATGCCAGAGGAACCATTTCAGCATTTCAGAACCAATTTCTCACGTGTAAGTAAGATGCCAAAGATGTTGATTTACTCTACATGTAGTGCTCGAGTTGCAAATTGAGAAATAACCTTGTCAACAGCCTGATACTCCAGTAACGGCTTGTACAGGTGTACATCATTCCAAGGTGCACATAGAGTTTCTTACATGTAAGACACCATGTGGCAAATACATGAGTGATGAAGGTTGAAAATGCATGCATTCTGGGTCTTTGAGAGTTATTGGTTATAGTGCATCACACAGTTTTGCGATGTGCGACACACAAAGAGCAATGCTAAGGTCAACACAGCCATCATGTATTATGCATTGTGTAGAGCACCAGATCTTCTAAAGGTCACTTCACTTTTCAAAGGAGACAAGCAAACAAGTGATAACTCAGCAAACTCATGATGCTCGTCACATAGAAATTCAACTTGTTCACTGGCTAAGGTGATCACTTGTTTAGGTAGGCCTAATTCCTTGGCTGTTGAAAATCTTGGTGTTGACACAATAGATCATGGGCTCTCACTTTGTGCTGCTAGATTGCAATGGTACATCGTGCATATACCTTTGATCATAAACCCAGATTGCAGAAAGTGCTCTACCCTGTCAGGCAATCACAGCAGCATAGATGATTTGGCACTGCTGTCACCAGTCTCTCAGCTCCCGCTACCTTGTCTTCAAAAACCTCGGAACTCTGCATTGGGGCCTGGTCAAAAAAGAAACCACAGACCCACCTGAGTACGGAGTTATTCGAATTGGGTCCTTATTGCAGGCTGTGAAATGGCTTTGATAATTATGTACAAGTAATAAACCGAATGTGTAATAAAGCAATAGATTCCATTGATTTCTAAGCCTAAATCATATTTCGTAATCGATTAATTAAAATTAATATTAAATATTTAGCAGTCCCACCTTTCAGACAGTATTGTTAAGTGAAGTAAAATAAACTCTATTTCAGTTTAGAAGTATTTTATATGTTTATTTTATTAATGCAAATTAGAGATGGCTATCGACTGAAAAATTGTCATGTCTTCCACAATACGTTTTCCACAGTACAAGCAATGGAAACCAAACAAAACTTCAAAGGTCTGGGGGGACCTCTAAATATTTTTGTATTAAATTTTCTTTCTCACCATAATGTTTCTGTAAGGTAATGTAACATAAGTAAATGCCAGACAACTGAAATTTTAATAAAAAAATTTTTGATGCACCCTAGTGTAGGCCTACCATGTACCAAGATTCAAGATTCAAGACACCACTTTAAATGAATAAGGAAACACAATCGTTTCAATGTACAGGCAAGGACGGAGACTTAGAGGGACAGCGGGGGACGGTCCCCTCCAAAGTTTGTGGAGGGGGAACGGAGATGCTTATATCCCTTCCCAATATTTCAGAGATATCATTGTGAATTTCTGCAGTGTTACCCCCTGTTTATCCATAGTCAGTAATTTTTCTTAAGATGACAGTTTAAAATGTTACCCTTACAGTTTGCAATTTGAAAATATTTTAAGCAATGGGAGGAGACATTATTGAAGTCTTAAAACATGTCTATGAGCACTGAAATCATGAATAATTTTGTGAAGATTACAGTTTAAAATGCTACCTACAGTAGGCTACTTAGGCTACAGAGTGGAAATCCAAAAATTGCAAACAATTGGAATGCGACACTCTGAAGTCTTTAACTATGACTATCAGCATTGAAACTGAGCGATTTTATTAATTAGACAGCTTAAATTTCTACAATTATGACATGGAAATTAAAAAATATAAACACTTTGGAGGAGACATTTATTCGGGTCTTAAGTCATGTCTTTCAGTAAAAAATAATGAGAAAATCTGTTGACATCATGGCCTAAAATATTTCCATTACAGTGTGAAAATTTCAAATATTTTCAAGATTAGAGGAAAGTATTGAAGTCTTAAACTAAGACTATTAACACTGAAATGATGAGCAATTTTGTTAAAATGACAGCCTAATAAATTATGTTACCATTGCAGTGTGGAAATTCCCAAAAAATTATATATGGGGAGCGGCACAAAGCCCCTCCCCCTGCACGGAGCATCCGTCCCTCCCAAAGTTCGGGCCAAGTCCCCGCCTATGTGTACAGGAAGTAACATTCGTTTTTTAAAATAATGCGCGATTTCATCATAGCCGGAATGTTCCCCATCAAAGAGGGGAACATTCCGAAGGAGTGGAGACAGGCGAAGATAATCGCCATCCAAAAGCCGGGGAAGGATCCGGAAGAGGCGGCGAGTTATCGCCCCATCTCCCTGTTGTCTGTATGTTTCAAGACACTGGAGAGGCTGATGCTGAATAGAATCAGGCCGATCCTGGACGAGGAAATAGTGGTGGAACAAGCTGGCTTCAGACAAGGACGATGCACGTGGTATCAGGTGCTCGCACTCACCACGTTCATCGAGAACGGATACCATGAAAAACTAAAGACAGGCGTGGTTTTCCTGGACCTGACAGCGGCCTATGACACGGTGTGGCATGCCGGGCTACTGGTGAAGATATCCAAGATTCTACCATGGTGGTTCACCAGGACTGGCGCGGTTTTCCTTGCAAATAGGCGCTTCAGGGTTCACTTGGGTAATGGTATGAGCTCGTGGAGAACACAGAAGAATGGGCTCCCCCAGGGGTCGGTACTTTCGCCGTGTCTTTTCAACGTGTATGTAAATGACCTCCCTGCCACGAGGTCTCGGAAGTTCGCATATGCAGATGACATTGCACTAGCGGCCGAGGCAGCATCACTGGAAGAAACGGAACGGGTGCTAAATGCAGATATGGAACTACTGACGGAATATCTAAGGACCTGGCGACTAATTCCGAGCACTACAAAGACTGTATCTTCAACCTTCCATCTCCACAATGCGGAAGCTAGCAGAGAATTAAACATCTTTCTAAACGGACAAAGGATGAGACACGAAGCACATCCGGTCTACCTGGGAGTGACACTGGACAGGGCCCTCACATACCATGAACATCTGAGGAAGACGGCCGCTAAAGTAGGTGCTCGAAACAATCTAATAAGTAAGCTTGTGGGAACGAGCTGGGGAGCCAAAGCCACAACCCTACGAAGCTCATCCTTGGCCCTCTGCTATTCGGTTGCCGAATACTGTGCTCCGGTATGGGGTCGCTCTCGCCATACTCACCTTGTCGACACAAAGTTAAACGCAACTATGAGGATCATATCGGGGACACTGCGTCCTACTCCGCTTGCGTGGCTGCCGGTTCTGAGCAACATCCCCCCTCCACACATGAGAAGAATGGAGGCAAACACGAAGATGCTGCGAAAGATCCGGGCAAACAGAAATCTCCCGCTGTATATGGACATTACATGCCACCCAGTACTACGCCTCCCATCACGCCGACCTATATGGAGGGATCAACCCGAGGAAGACATTACAGCTATTTCGGCCTGGAGCATCGAGTGGTCAGCAGCTGAAGTTGTTAACCGCTCGCTCGTGGCCGAGCCGTCTGTATGGCCCCCGGGCTATAACCTCCCGCGGGCTCAGTGGGTCACACTGAACCGCTTCAGAACGGGCCAGGGGCGATGCGCTGCCAACCTGGTCCGTTGGGGTCAAGCCACGGATCCCCTTTGCAGCTGTGGGAACATTCAGACCATGGAGCACATTGTAAATGACTGTATAACAACTCGCTTTCCGGGCGGAATGCCCGTCCTACATGAGGCCGATGAGGCTGCTGTTGAGTGGCTCTGCTTGAACTGCAAAAGCGAAAATAATCATAGCCCTGAAATAAAACTAACTTTGGTCGAAGCGCCTGATATGCCATCTTGTAAGTTAGACTGCCAATTATTTTCTATTTCTGTAAAATTAATATGTGAACTTTCTGTGTTTGTATACGGTAACCAACAGCTTTTATATGACCCTGTAAATTTTCGTCTGAAGATCGCATCCAAAATTTGCACTTGGGTCACCATGATGTTGCAATAATTATGTGATGAAATCTTTGCCACCACAAGGTTTGTAGGCTTTGTGAAAGACCAGAATGCATCCTGCATGACGTTCCGAAGAATAGGCAAAGCCGGGAGCAAGTTTTTCTGGGCCACAAGCAGGTGTGAAACAGTCTGGGTTGGTGAGAAAAATCCTCTTTTTGCTAAACTTCTTCCTGGTAACACCATATTGCATTATTTGCACCATAAAAAGGCTTATACTGAAAGGCAATTGACCAGGTTATCCTTGCTTTTAAAGCACTCAAGCTGTATAAAATGTTATGATCCACATAGGCCTAAATGGACCATGCATGTTGCTGCATTGGAAGCAGGGTAATCTAAGCGTGTCATCATGGAGTCGACAGGCGTTTGAACTCCAAGAAAGTGGAGAGTCCAAGCACTGAACTCTTGCAGCCAGCATCGCAATGAGTTATTTGGCTCCAACTCATATATTGCGCAATTCATGTGCCCTGTTGTTGTGAGCGCGACATTTTCAGCCTCTGTATAGCCTAGTTCTGGCCCCCTTCTGGGTAGCCTAGGTCTTCCAACCGACTCGGACCTCCTTCGAACAGCCCCTTTTGGACAGGCCCTCTGACTTAACGCAGCGCTTGGCTTTTGAGTGGCGCTTTAGAAGTTTGGGTATAATGATTACTATCACGAAGTAAGAACTGCTCAAGCAAGATCGGAGCTTTCAGCAGTAATGCAGAATCGTCAAAGCAGAGGTGTAGGTGCTTAAGTGCTTTTGAGTTAGGTAGTCCATGGCAAGTACTAATTTTCTTATTGCTTCTCCTTCAACGCTGTTGAATAATGAAAACGGTGTAATTAATTTTGTGTAATATAATGTAATGAAAGTTGAAACTTTCTTAGCGCCGCTCACAGTAGGGACTAGACGGTAGACATTCAGTATACAGGGTGCGCCAAAAAAGACCCCCTAGTTTTTTGCTAATATCGTGGCCAAAAGTAAGAATATCGAAATGAAATTTTACAGTCTTATAGCCAATTCATATCTACACATGAAGGCCAGATTTCATCACAATATTTCAAACCGAACAAAAGTTATGCCACTTTTAGTGAGACCACCCACCGTTTTTCCATGATTCAAAGGCGAAACGCAACAAAAAGTAACAAAAACACGATTTTATTAAGTCTCATCTCAAATAACAGTCACCGTTGTCAAATGAACTTCGTAGTGCTTCACAACTTGTGTTCAATGTGCCCACCACCAGTGCCAAAACTTCCTTTGAGTCTCTTTGCAAAGTTCTTGATGGACCTGTTGATTAATCTGACAGATACCTTATTTACCAATTTGATTGTCATCTTGCTAAGTGACTTCTCAGTGACGCGCAGCTACGCTGGTACCCTGTTTCCTTTTTAAATAGTTATAATAGTGATTATCTGGCAACATTAAGGCTATTTGATATCAATATTATTTGAGATGAGAAAAAATCGTGTTTTTTGTTACTTTTTTGTTGCGTTTGGCCTTTGAATCGTCAAAAACGGCGGGTGGTCTCCCTAAAAGTGGTATAACTTTTGATCTGCTTGAAATATTTTGATGAAATCTGACCATCATGTTCAGTTATGAATTGTCTTTAATCCGGTAGAATTTCATTTCGATATTCTTACGTTTGGCCAAGATAATTCGATTGTTTTTTGCTTCTGTTTGTTGCGTCGCGTTTTTGAATCATCAAGAAATGGTGGGTGACCTCACTAATAGTGGTGTAGGCCTAACGTTTGTTGTATTTGAAATATTTTAATAAAAATCTGGCCATCTGGTGTAAATATGAATTGTCGTTAAGACTGTAAAATTTAATTTCAAAATTCTTACTTTTGGTCAAGATATTGGCAATAATCTTATGGAGGTCTTTTTTTGGCGCACCCTGCAGAGCTTTCAGTACAAGTACCCCGCGAGAAGAAATAGGTCTGAGGAGAGACAGAGATGTAGACAGAATGGAGACAGTCAAAGAGGAGGAGAGAGCATTCCAGAGGGCATGCTCATGATGTGGCACTAATAATCAATGATCGGGTTTGGGCCAAAGTGAATTCATTGATCGTGAGTCTAAGATATCATCCCGGTTTGGATGTAGCTTAATTAACCATTGAGGAGAGTAAATGAGATGCCTTAAATATTTCTGAGCAAAAACCAGTTTGGACTTGTGGACCAAAACAAGGACTCTAAACTGAATAATAGAATACCGACTGTCAGAAGAAGCCAGTGCAGTTAATTAGCCTCGCACAGGAAGAATAAAGATGCGCTAGAAAAATTGGGGTACGGTGCCCTGCAGTTCAAAAAGGAGGGATAATGGGTAGACCTACTCATCGCGCCTTACGTGTGTTGCTAGAAGGGTTCGTTATCAGCAGCTGCAGCTGCTGCTATCGCTTCAGCCTGAACGCCACACGTGTACCGACGATTGTGAAATAGCAATGCCAGGATTAATTCATGAGAGATAATTATTATCGTCTAGAGACGAAGACTGACTGAACAGCGGCGCTTCAGTGGTCAGAAGCAATCGCGACCGACGAGATTCCGGACAACTGCAGTGGAAGGACGACGTCCATTCCGGTAGTTTTGATAGAATAATTAGACATCACTTTATCCTACATTCTCCTTAAATTGTTTTGTGTGCAACAAGCACCCTCTTCTGCTGCTGCTGCTGCTGCCAAATCGGTTGCTGAGGCAAATAAAGATCGGATGTTAAGATTTCATGAGGCAGCGGCTGCGCGTCTTTCCAGTAAGTATCCAAAGGAGATAAAGCTTGTGTATCTATCCTCATTTCGTGCGTATACAGGGTGGGCCAAAAAAGGACCCCTTAGGTTTTTTGACAATATCTTGGCGAGAAGAAAGAATTTTGAAATGAAATTTGACAGGCTTAAAGGCAATTCATATATACACATGATTGCCAGATTTCATCAAAAATATTTCAAACACAACACAAGTTATACCAGTACCACTTTTAGTGAGGCCACCCACCGTTTTTGACGATTGAAAACCGAAACGCAACAAAAAGTAACAAAAACGTGATTTGATTAAGTGTCATCTCAAATAACTGTTGTCAAATGAACTTGGTAGTGCTTCAAAACTTGTGTTCAATGTGCCCACCACCACTCGTCCACCAGTACCAAAACTTCTTTTGAGTCTCTTGCAAAGTTCTTGATGGACCTGTTGATTAATCTCACAGATTCCTTATTTACCAATTAAAGGGAGTGGTGTTGCAACAGGTAGATAAGATGCAGTATCTATAGGAGCCCCAAAAACTGTAGATGGAAGATGTGAGGAGGATATAAGGGCAAGACTGGGAATGGCGAAGGGAGTAGGCTATTGTCAGTCATGAGTACGGTGTGGGAAAACAGAGGCATCACCTTACCAACTAAACTGCGACTGTTGAGGACACTAATAATGGCCAATTGCAACATATGCAGGGACGTAACTAGGATTTTTCGTTTGGGGGGGCTTAAGCCTTAAGTATGACCAATGGTTAAAGTGTAAAAGAAGAAGCGCCAAGACGCTGCATGTATTGTAATAATTGGTCTTGAGTGGCGGCGCCGAAGGCGCGAAGTTGCGAGTGCCGAAGGCACGAAGCCCGTCCCGGTTAGGGGGTCTGGGGGAGCGTCGTAAGCTCCCCCAGCGGGGTCTGGGGCGGAGCCCCAGCGACCAGCGCATTTTTGGCTGTGTCGACCTCAAATGGAGCCATTTTAAGGCTCTTGTTTGCCAGCTATTTGTGAACGGAAAAGTTGCGAAAACTTTAAGAATAAGTCGTTTTTCAGTGTCGCATAGCTCAAGCTACCAGGATAACAATAAAAATAAAACTGCTACTGTAAAAGAGAAGGTTTTTGCGAATTTTGTCTTTAATAGACCGGTCGGAAGGCTCACCATCGGGGTCTGGGGCGGAGCCCCAGCGACCAGCGCATTTTTGGCTGTGTCGACCTCAAATGGAGCTATTTTAAGGCTCTTGTTTGCCAGCTATTTGTGAACGGAAAAGTTGCGAAAATTGTAAGAATAAGTCGTTTTTCAGTGTCGCAAGGCTCAAGCTACCAGGATAACAATAAAAATAAAACTGCTACTGTAAAAGAGAAAGGTTTTGTCTTTACCGTAAGCTCCCCATCGGGGTCTGGGGCGGAGCCCCAGCGACCAGCGCATTTTTGGCTGTGTCGACCTCAAATGGAGCCATTTTTAGGCAGTCATGGCCGGTCGTCCGTAACTGCATGCACGCCGTCCATGCGGTAGTCTATTTAAATTAGCCGTAAGCATACAACGGCTTGATTTCATTTGGGGGGGCTTCAGCTTCGTTTGGGGGGGCTTAAGCCCCCCCAAGCCCAACGCTAGTTACGTCACTGAACATATGGAGCGGAGTCGTGGACGTACAGGAAGAGTGAAGTGAGAAGAATAAAGGCTTTTGAAACGACATCTTACAGAAGAATATTAAGAATACCGTGGACAGCTAAGAGAAGGAATGAGGAGGTGCAACAGGAGGTAGGTGGCGAACGGCTGTGGGGAGAGGTGGTAGGGAGGAAGTTGAGTTACTTTGGTCACATCATGAGGAAGCAGTGGCGTCTACCAATGGAGGGGTTGGGAGAACGTTCTCCCACGGCTTCTGAAAGTGTGGGGGGGTTTGACGTTTTTCGGCTGTAAATTGGGGGGTTTGCTGAATTCCTATTAAATAAAGGCCTGGAATACGAAAATTATTGTCGAAAACACATGTTGCCTCGAACTAACGAACCCACGGTTCGCTTGAAGTCACATATTTCAACAACTCGTAGACATTAGTGTCAGTCAGGTCTAGCTGGCATACAAGGGTGGATCACAGTCATTCGGAATTGACCTCTTATCCCTTGTCAGTTGTCATGATTACTGACGGAGCCAAGCTGAAGCCCACGCTACGGCAGGTGATGAAGGGAACAAAATTAATGATGCGACGGTCACGCAGCAAGAATCAAACGATCGTTAGACACTTGCTGTGCAAGTGCAGCCTGCCTCAGTCTTCTGATACTACGGACAGTGGTCCCTTCTGTAAAAGTTGCCTAAGCCTAATTAAGCTAATAACAGATGTTTCGTATTAGATTCCCAGCCATGCAGCAGAGCGCTGAAATGGATAAGCGCAGGTCTGATCATACTCTGATGTAGGCCTACATGTGAACAGAGTCTTTCCATGCTAGAGATGCAGCCGTAAAGTGCTAGAAGCGAGATGATAGTCATTATACGGTAGACAACCGAATTTGACTGTTTATGTGTTAAGTTTTTCTTATTTCGCGAAGAGTTGCATCGACATCAGCTGGAGTTTTCAATAGCGAAAGGTCTGCCTACACAGAATTTCTGTGGAGAATTCGAATTCTTAATTTCGAGCTTCTAAGCGCATGGACGGAGACTTAAAGGGGGAAGGAGCTGCTTATAGCCTATCGTCCCAATGTTTCAGAAATATTTATTAAATATTATAATTTACTATGTAGCCTACAGTGTTATCCACTGATGTAATAACATCTATAATAATGTAATAACATCTATAATGAGAATTTGTATAAGATAGCAGCTTAAAAGCTACCATAACATTTTACAAAAAAAAATTTAAACAATGGGACATTTATTCAAGTCTTAAACCACATCTATTAGCACTGAAATCATGACCACTTAAAACTTAAAAGGCTACGGCTACAATGTGCAAATCAAAAAATTGTATACAATTGGAAGTCAACACTATAAAGTCTTAAACCATGGCTAGGCTATCAGCATTGAAAAATGAAAAATCTTACAATGACACTGTGGAAATAATTCAAATAAGCTTAATTTAAGTTAAAAGAAAACTAGAAGTAGGTGATGTCTTTATTGAAGTCTTAAACCATCTCTTTCAACAATTAAATTATGATAAATTTTTGACATGACGGCTTCAAGTGTTAGCCTACGATTACAGTGTGGAAATTTGAAAAATTTTAATAATTGGAGGGGACAGTTTTTAAGTCTCAAGCACTGAAATGATGAACAATTTCGTTAAAATGACAGCCTAATAAATGCTACCAATGTTGCAGTGTGGAAATTCAAACGTTTTCAACATTGGGGAGGGAAATAACTTCCCAAACCCTTTCGGCTTCGGTGATCGTCCTTCGGCCGCTCGTTTCTCTTCCCCCCCCCCTCCCCCCAAGATAGGACCAAGTCTCCGTCTGTGTTTAAGAGCAATATTTCTTTTCGGCTACTGCAGCAACAGGATATTTCGCAGTGGTGAGTTTTAATTATTTAGAATTGTACAACTTTTCTACTTGCCTATTAAGCATACCATTTTAGGCATAACCATATTGCGTCTTGATTTTGCTTAGGCCCTTAATCAGTAAGGAATGCTCCTAATTCCTAAATTCCCTGTTCTTTGCTCAAACATTAATTTTGCGTTTGAAATTCATCACAGAATTAAAAGTCAGACAATATGACACGTTATCGGTCAATTGCAGTCTCTTAATGACCATCCATATATTACATATGCAAACAATTGTATTTTCGACCCCTCCCCGTGCATTTTGTTGACACCCCCATATCCTATTATCTTTGCTATTATCCTATTAGCCTAATGTATACGTCATAATCAGACATTTATTTGGCATGCGTACATTCGGCCGAACCCCCCCCCCCCCGTACGCAAATCGCCTAAATTCCGTGATCCCTCCCCTCCGTGCATACGTAATATAAGGACAGATTCTCATAAAAATTTAAGTCGGCGAAAATGGGGGGTTTGTTCTCCCACTCCAAGTGGGGGGGGGGGGTTAGACGCCACTGTGAGGAAGGAAAACTGTCTGGAGAAGGATATAGGCCTAATCACTGGAGAAATGGAGGGAAAGAGGAGACGCGGAAGACCGCGTAGGATGAGGACATCAACAGACACAAATGTGAAAGAATGGACTGGGATGACGATAGAGCAGGCGGTTCGAACAGCGCAGCAGAGATCTTCTTGGAAACAAATCGTCCTTTGTGCCGCCAAAGTTCGACTTCACGAACGACGACAATTAAGTAGGCTAGGCTAATCCAACATAAACAAACTTCGCATATTGGCCAACAGTCCCCAACACTAAGTAAAAATATTGTGCTCCAGACGCTTCTAGTGAGGAAAAATGTGCATAAAAAACTCTCACTTATACCAATGAAAATCACAATTTTGAAAAAATCACTAAAACTGCGACATCAACAGACACAAAAGGGAATCCATCGACGGAATCATAGGCCGGATGCAACATTTAATGTAACGCTCTTATAGAGGCATACATGAATATTCATGACAATATTCAGGTTATGACGTCATTAAGCTTATGAATATTTATGTAACGCCTACGGGTAAACATTAGCGTAGGGCACCAGTGCTGTCCAACGTGCGGCCCGCGGGCCGCATGCGGCCCGCGAGATGATTTCAAATGGCCCGCCGAGGCTCATTAAATTTGTGCTCTTTGTGTAAAGTGAAATAAAATTAGTAAAGGCTAAGTCACAAGTCGAGTTCAGCGTTTATTTTTGTCATTGATTTTGAGACAAATGCCGATTTGGAATGCTATCAGGAAGATCAGTCCGAGAACTCTTGTTTCTTTTCATGGGGTTAGGTTCCCGTAGTCTACAATGCCATGTATCTGGAGATTGACACACGACCTCTGGTTTTAACAACTCTAAGACTTATTACTGTACTCAACTAAACGGACCTCGCAAACCCTCCCAAACTGTTTAGTGTTTACTTCTAGTCAGTCCCTGAGATGTGTAGACTACATGCAGAGTTAGGCTACAAGCACCTCTGCAAGTGACTGCGACCAATCCTTAGAGAGATAGTCGAGTTCTAGTTCTTAGGATTAGTAAGAAACAATCAATAAGAGACACAGGACCGACGATTACTGTATTTTTTTTTGATGTGTCGGCTTCTTCTGGTTCGACGACCATGACTAATTGACTGTTAGCTCCTTAGACCAATACTTTGGCTTCGACTTTTTTTTATGAAAGCCAGGACAGGAGGACAAAAATTCGCCCCAGTCATAAAGTTGATCTTAGCACAAAACAACTTGAGGGGGGCGACTTAATGAAGAGCTGAACTGGCCAAACTGTGTCTGGCTGATGAAACTGAGTGCAAGGCACGGATACACATTTTGGTGCTCAACTATAATAATTGTGAAGCATATGACAATCGTTGTTTGTGTATAGTCCACATGCTATTAGCCTTTTTTTTAATTCCTGTGGGACTTGTCGAACTCTTCCATAAACTGCTCAAGACTTTCCTCTTTGGCCATTCCTGGGTCGGGAGCATCTCTGAATTAATAGTAGCCTATATATTGAACCAGCGGTATATAGCCTAACGTTCATAAATCGATAGCTCGATTGATAGATAGATCATAATTATTCCATATTAAATTTCAATACTATTTTCAGTGTTAATAGGCCTATGCCCTATAGCCTAATTATAATAAAGTATCAATAAATTTAACCACTGCTTTTGATTTTACTGTTGCGGCCCGCGGCTTCAAGAATATCTTGCTTTTGCGGCCCGGAGTAGCAAAAAGGTTGGACAGCACTGCAGCGTAGGCTATACGTTAAATAGCAGGGTCATTCATTTATCGTAGCGCAGACAGGCCCGCCGAGAGGGGGGGACAGGGGGGGCAAATGCCCAGGGGCCCGGCGACTTTTAAGGGGCCCGGGCCTACACTGAAAATAATTATTATTATTTATTATTAATATTTATTATTATTTCTTTATATTTTTTTTATTATTATCATTATTATATTTTAATATTATTATTAGGCCAAAAATTATTTTAAAAACTGTCATTTTAACGCTACTAAGCAAAACAGAATCTTGCACTAAAGTGCGTTGCAGGAAAGTCTGCTCAAAATGAATCTTAAACAAACAAGTCTTCGGGGTTATCCTGAAGAGTGATATAGAAGATGATTTGCGCATAAAGTCCGGAAGTCTATTCGATTCACTCGGGCCACTGGGCCAGCTAGCAAAATATTTTTCATAAGATGATTGCTGGCGGAGGCGGGCCCAACATATCACTTCTACAAAGTTTGTTGCTGTCACATATATAGGCCTATAGGTTAACTACAACTGTTTTGCGTCTGTCCGATTTAAATCATCAAATAAACAAATTCAAATGATAGCCTATATTTCTTTCGTAACGATAGAACAAACATAGCCTAATAGGCTTATTTATCTACAGCATAAAAACCTGAACGAAAAAGCTAATACGAACGTTGAAAAGGAAAGGTTCAGCATAGTCACACACTATTTCAACTATAGACTATAGCAGTGGCGTCTAACCCCCCCACTTGGCGTGGGAGAACAAACCCCCCCACTTTGGCCGACTTGTATTTCTAATACACTCGGTTCTTCAGAAGGCACACAAAACTGTACATTAATAGGGAATATATGTATATAATTATATATGTAATATATATATATATATATATATATATATATATATATATATAATGAGCAGATCATGATAAAAGTGATTATAAGCAAAGAAAATCAAATATCTTAATTATAAAATAAAAAATCTATTAATTCGCAAGTTTACATCATTTACAATTTATTGGCTTGGTGGCATAATTTAATTTTTTTCCAACAGACAGACTAAAGGTCCTATTCTACAGATGAGTCTAGTGACCATTAGGCTACACACAGTTTTATTCTGATTTCAGTCTTGAGTAGTAATGCAGATTTGTAACTACCAAGTTGTGGCCTATAAATATCTTAACGTTTGGCATAGGTGCCAACATAAATTTTTGCAGGAAAAAGACAGATCCTTCTGCTAAAAAATTATAGGTGCCTACATCATTAACCATAGATCACCATTAGCATACTTAATTTTGGGGGGGAAGTGGGCTGTAAAACCTACAGCATAGCAACAAAATTGCAATCATCCCAAATGTTTACATTTTCAGCTTGTACTCACACAACTGTTTTAAGTGACGGTGCTGCCATAGCAGGTCATGGGCAGGTCATAATGACCTGCCCATTCAGCTCTTGACCTGGGCAAAACTTCTTGGAATTTTAATGTAGGCTATTCCTTGCATATTATATTTCATAACAGAACAGGGTCAGGGCTTAAAGAAATTTTAATTTGAACAAAAGTCACGTCAATGCGCTGTGCTCGGGCTTCGGCCTACCTGCAACTAAATAATCAAACAAATTTAGATTAGCAGAGAATTGTGCAGTTCTAATTAATTATTGTTATGACTCACCCGCGGAGAAAGTTCATGTTTCTGGTACCTCCGAATAGGCTATTGTGCCTAATAGTAAAAACCTAATGTCCGAAGTCTCCCCACGGATTGTCTGCAGGCTATTATATCCCTCTGGCTGGCTGTCAAGAATTTTCCGTTGATGTGCATGCTTAATTATTGCATCTCTCGGCGAGAAACAATGAAAGTCCCTAGTCTATGGCATAATAAGGAATATCCGAATATCACCTTCAGAAACCAGTTGCCCCTTAAACTCCAGAGTGCATCATTCTCTAAAACTGGAAGGCTCGTGTTTACATCTTACATGTACATTAATTTGAGCTGATCTCCTACAGAGCTTGCCGGGTATCTAATTCGAATCATCTGTAGTAACGTCATTAGCTTCACAAAGGGAACCACTGACCGAAGACTGGGGTATACAAGCAAGTCAAGCACAGCAAGACGCCTATGCTGTCTAATGACCCTTGGCCATCCTGGTCATTTGTGGACTTTATCACCTGCCACCCAAGATCATTCCAATCTTGCCTGCCACCGCTCGGCTGGACTTCGTCAGTAGGCCTAGGTGTGACCTGAAGCGATAAGAGGTCCACCTCAATCTATGTGTTCCACCAGGGTCGTAAATGCAGGGGTGGGAAAGGAGAGAATTTCCCACAGTTTCTCTCAGCTGTGTCACAAAGCATAGGGTCGGCAAGCTACATTGCTCGAATCGAATCGTGAATACTTGAAAACTTGCCCTCTGTGATCAAAGGCTACACGAGGTGTAAATGATTGTGTCCATTGAATCTCGTCTTCATTAATACAAAGTGGGAGGAATTTATGATGTGACATATAAATATATATAATTATATATATACATATTTATAGCATACAATACATACATGTAAACTCAAAATGGGCAAGCTCCTAAATACCTTTGTGGCTTGATGCACAAACCCCTCTCCGCAGCCCCTTCCCGCCCTAATCGGTCTGCTGATCGACTTTGATCTCCTAAGCCTACTATAATTATGGCCAAACACCGAGCCTTTGACATTGTGTATACCCTTCTATGTGGAATGACCTCTCTTTCTATCCGTATTAAGATCTCATTGTGGGTAACTCCTTCAGCACTTCTCTGTTTGAAGTCTTTCTTATTTCCTGGGGGCTGATAGGGCCTCTGAATAGCTAGTACGGTAAGAGGCGCTTTACAACTTCTCAAACACAATACAACACATAACCTTCATTATTCATGCCTACATAACAAGTAGGCCTATAAGTATATGGGCAAATCATATTGGGAGTGTGGGCTCTCTGATGTGAGGAGAAATACTCATATCAGTTCATCTCAAGACCACATTATAGGCCTACAGCATGGTTGTTTACCTGTGTTCCTGACATAAAAGGCTATGTCCAGTAATGCAAGCCAGCAATTAACACTAACCTATGGTGTCACTGAATTCAATGGTGGGCTCCTTGAGGGAGGCATACTACGCCCAATTCCAAACTAGGAAATTTCCTTCCCCACATCTGGAAACAGATTTACGACCCTCTGTTCCACCACTGATGTCCCATTGAGTTGGCAATTACTTCAAACGAATCTTGGATTCTTGGTCCGAAATAATACATTAGAAATCGACAACCCCCCCAGTTTACGTCCAAAACCGTCAAACCCCCCCATTTCTGGAAACCGTGGGAGAACGTTCTCCCAACCCCCCCATTGGTAGACGCCACTGGACTATAGTTCACCAACGAGGATATTATAAACATTTTTGCTGCAGTTACATAAAAAATGCTTTTGACTAGGTATACCATAAAAATTATAAATTTTTATTCTTAGTATTAAGAACTGAGTAACATCATAAATAGCCTATGTAATTATATAGACTATATATTATCGTAATTCGTCCCACACTTTTGTTATTTCTATATGTTTTTATTTGAAGTTGTTCAGAAAGTTTAAAGATAGTTTAGGGCCCGTGACTGCTCTGCCCAGGGGCCCGGAATGTCTGTCGGCGGGCCTGAGCGCAGACGAAGTTCTGAAATTTTACTGCTATAAAGTCATTCATTCTCAAGATAATATAATAGTCTACGACTCTAATATCTTTGATATTATGTCGAACTTTTCGTTCAACGTTTGCTTCGAAAACAAAGAACACACGTCTCTGAACGCCATTTCGCAGGTGCTATTAGATAGCCTATTCCATGAATTATTAGTCAGTTTATACAAAAATATTTACTAGATTTTTTATTATTGTTGAAGTTTGGGGAGGCTATTTTTAGCCTACGACCCCGACCTCGGAGGCGTGGCCTAACGACCCCGACCTCGGAGGCGTGGCCTAACGACCCCGATCCCAGGAGGCGTGGCCTAACGACCCCGACCTCGGAGGCGTGGCCTAACGACCCCGACCTCGGAGGCGTGGCCTAACGACCCCGACTCCAGGAGGCGTGGCCTAACGACCCCGATCCCAGGAGGCGTGGCCTAACGACCCCGACCTCGGAGGCGTGGCCTAACGACCCCGACCCCAGCAGGCGTGGCTTAGCGACCCCAGGAGGCGGGGCCTAACGACCCCGACCTCGGAGGCGTGGCCTGACGACCTTAGCCTACGCGGTAGCGTATATAAGAAAGCTCGTGTCGCTGTTGCGGGGCAGACGAATGGCCTGGTGAAGAACGCCTAAACCGCGTAGTAGTCGGGCTAAATGATCTGGCTTGACGGACGGTAAAACGTTTGTTGAGTGATACTATTGTGAAGGGAGTAAAGCCTGAACCTGAGCCTCGAGCTTTGAACTCGGCCTCTTCGGGTATTCCTTCACGGGACTGAGGTGCGGCCTCCGACTACCGCAACCTAGCTGACGGACGGAGCTGCTACGACGACGGTCGACGCGCAGGGAGACCGGGATAGAGGAAAACGAGTAAGCCGAGAACGGACGGTCTGTCCTGCCTTCGGCGACGGTCTGTGGCGGGCACTGCAGGGACGGAACTGACGGTCCGTCCTGCCTTCGACTTCGACTACGAGCTGCGGTTGGTGCCGCAGGGACAGAACTGACGGTCTGTCCTGCCTTCGACTTCGACTACGAGCTGCGGTTGGTGCTGCAGGAACAGAACTGACGGTCTGTCCTACCTTCGACTACGATTCGCGGCTGGTGCCGCAGGGACAGAACTGACGGTCTGTCCCGCCTTCGACTACGATCCACGGCTGGCGCTGCAGGGACAGAACTGACGGTCCGTCCTGCCTTCGACTTCGACTACGAGCTGCGGTTGGTGCTGCCGGAACAGAACTGACGGTCTGTCCTACCTTCGACTACGATTCGCGGCTGGTGCCGCCGGGACGGAACTGACGGTCTGTCCCGCCTTCGACTACGATCCACGGCTGGCGCTGCAGGGACAGAACTGACGGTCTGTCCTGCCTTCGACGACGGTCTGCGGTTGGTGCCGCAGGGACGGAACTGACGGTCCGTCCTGCCTTCGACGCCGGCCCACGGCCGGTTCCGCAGGGACCCCTGTTGTTCCGTACCAGTACGCTCAAGCCTAGTCGGCTAGTCCTTGGTTTACCGCCAAGGCCTTATCCAGCGGACAATTTCACGATACCCGAACGACTGGAGCTGAAACTCGCATCCTGGTGAACTTTCGCTCAGCCCTAGTCCGTTACGAACTGGTACCATCGAGTGGGGTCTTTGAAAAGAACGACAACTCGTGAAACTGCAACAATGTGGAATTCCGTGTTCGACGACATGGACGGAAATGCTGCTGGCTTCCCAACGACCTCTTCACCCGCCGCCGGACGAAGAAAGGACCTCCTCGTCGACTACGAGGTCGAGTCCAGCCGATTTCGGGAGAAAATCGACTTCGACGACCTACCGAAGAAAGAGCGCAAGAACTTCCTGCTTCCGGAAATGGACGTCGGCAAATTGGAATCGGAAGTCATGGAAAAGGTCAGTCGCCTGGCCAGCGAGAAGAAGAATCCCATGAAGCCCGGAAAATTCGACGGAACTGGATCCCTCGAATCATTCCTGGCACAATTCGACGTGTGCGCAAGACACAACCGATGGACTGCAGCCGATAAAGTCGACTTCCTCCGCTGTTCCTTGGAACGGGCGGCAACGCAGCTACTCTGGGACTTCGGAGCCAGCACCGAAGTCACGTATGAACAGCTCGTCGAGAGACTACGCCAACGGTATGGATCGGAGGGTCAGGCAGAGACCTTCCGAGCGCAACTCTACTACCGCCGGCAGCGAGCTGACGAAACTCTCGGCGACTTGCTGCACGACATCCGGAGACTCGTCGTCCTTGCCTATCCGGTCCCGTCGAACGGAACGACAGAAATTCTCGCGAAAGATGCCTTCCTCGAAGCAATTCGCGACCGGGAGCTGTCTCTCAAGGTGAGAGAACGAGAACCGAAAACCATCGACGAGGCGTATCGAACAGCTCTACGCCTGTCCGCGTATCGACAGACGTCGGACTTGGAGGACCGCCAACGGCCAGCCAACCGGGTGAGAGGAACGCAAGAGGGCGACGCTGGTGGTCAACTCCAGTCGCAACTGGACAGCTTCTTCGCTTCGCAACGTAAGTGGCAACAGGACATGGAAGGAAGGATCTGCAGACAGCTGGACGAACTCCGAAGCTCGCAGCGGACGAGCTTCGGCGCGGGACCGACTGCTCCACGGACGGTTCCATCTACCGTTCCTACTCCTCCGTCTCCGCCTCGAGGAAATCCTTCAGGTGGTCCCGGACGCGGGATAACCTGCTTCAACTGCGGACAGGTGGGCCACGTGGCTCGCCGGTGTCGCCAGCGCCAGCAGTTCTCCAACCGCCGTGACGACACACGCACATCGGACCCACCGATGTCGGAACAGAACGGAACAACCGTCACGAACCATACCACGAGAGTCAGAGCTTCGGGTGTGACGAACAACGCGATCTACATCCGTGGAACGATCAACGGACAACAAAGAAATTGCCTAGTGGACACTGGGTCGGAGGTAAGCCTCGTTCCCTCTGCTGATGTTGATGGTTTGACGCTCCAGCCCAGCGCTCGCATTCTTTTGGCTGCTAATGGGACGCAGATTAGAGTTTTGGGTCAGCTTGATACCCCGATTGTGATTTCTAGAGGATTTTCCATTGGCACTAGTTTCCTTGTCTCTGACCAGATTGGTGAACCAATGCTTGGCATGGATTGGTTGAGGCAGCATCGTTGTCGCTTGGGTTTTGGACAAGGCGCACTTTTTATTGGTCGACGCCGCATTCCTTTGGTCAAGGGCAATGGCTCACTTTGGTGTCGCAGGGTTATGGTTGCCCAGGAGACCACTGTTCTTCCTCGTTCGCAGTGTGATATACCTTGTAAAACTCAGTATCGTAATTTGACGACTTCGGCATCGGCGTGGATGACTGAATCTAAGGAGATCCAGCCCGGTGTGCATGTAGCCCGAGTTGTATTTGGTGATGATGCTGATGTTGCTTGCATTCGTGTGGTGAATCTAAATGAACAACCTGCCCTGTTAGCGACCGACCAAATGTTAGGCGACTTGCACCCCGTAGAGGTCGAAGTAAAGAATGACAATGAAAGGCCGACAGACACTGCTGACTCTTTGGTTGGGACGTTATTGGACGATATCTCTGAGGATGTCCCGGCGAATGTGAAAGAAGGGCTGAAGGAGTTATTGGTCGAACCTGAAAGCATTTTCCCGACGACCGACCATGACTTGGGGAGGACCATGATTTCTCAGCATAGAATTGATACTGGAGACTCTCGTCCGGTGAGACCGTCTCTGCGTAGACAACCGCTTCCGTGTCAGGCTGCTAGTGACGCACAACTGGACCAGATGTTGGCTAACGGTGTTGTGGAGCCCGCTGTTAGCGAATGTTCTGCAAATGTGTTGGTCGCCGTGGAGACAGTTGGGTCTTCGCAACTTTGTTCTGGTCACGGCGAGTTGAATAGATCTGATCTGGCGCGGAAGGACTCTAATCCTTTTTCCGGAATTGTTGCCTGTCTTTGGGTCTACGCATACGCTGTGTTTTTCTGCACAATTGATTTGTATTGCGGATACGCCCGGGGTTGGATGAGTTGTTGTCATGCGAACGAGACCGGTCTGTCTACACGTGTGTTGATTCTGTATTGTGGATGTCTCCTGGGAATGATTAGTCTTGTCCATGTCGACAGTATCGGTTTCGCTATCTGTGAATGGTTTTTGGTCTGTGGATTTGTGTCCTTTGACCCCGGAGGAAATCAGTTTGATTTTGTTCGACTGATTCGGGAGAGACTCGCCTATCTGGTCTATGTGGCTGAACTGTCGGGAGGATTCGAGGAGGCAGCAGGGGTGAATAACAGACCTCCCGCTGAAGCAGCGAGCGATGCCACAGCTTCTTCGAGCCGTCGGCCGCGACACCGCTGGAAAGAGAAGCCTACCAAGACAGAATCTTCGGAGAACCAACAGGGCACCGTTAACGACGACGCGACGACCGATCGGCCAATGATCAGGACTTCCGCATCGAGAGACGGAATGCGCGAAGGAGAAACGTCGGGAAGGGATTCGGACGATGAAGACTTCGACGGAGCAGCGGCGGGTCTAAACCGTCCTCGTCGGACCGTTCGCCGGCCTACTCGTTTCCAGTAGGCGGCGAGGCTGCGGCGGCGCACGAGTTGGTCTCGTTGGCGTTTGCCTCTGTGACGGCGCGCGCCTCTTCGACAGCGCGCATGTCTTCGTCGGCGCTCACGTTTCCTCGACGGCGCAGGCTTCCACGTCGGCGCACGAGTTGGTCTCGTTGGCGCTCGCATCTTCGTCGGCGCGCTCATCTACGGACGCGGATGCAGAAATTCTGAGTGTACCGTTTTGATGGAAGCGTTTTCCTTAGTGCACGACGACAGCGACCTTTGTCGCTGCGGACATTCCGTGCCTAGGTAAAAGGAATAAATTTTGGGTTAAAAGCAGTTCTTTTTATCGCCAAAAGGGAGATTCTCTTTGCAATTTTCGAGGAAAATTCTTATTGAAAAAGAAGCATTTTTTCTTCTTTACTGCAAGAAAAAAAGGGGGGAGTTTCGTTAAGGGGCGAATTTCGAGAAAAGAGAAGCATTATTTCTTTGTAAAAAGGAAGCAGTTATTTTATTGAAAAAGAAGCATTTTCCTTTCTTTATTGCAAAACGAAGCATTTTGTCTTAGGATGGTATGTGACTCGTGTATTTTATCGAGCCGTTTTATGCTTGTCTTTACCGGCTAGTTTTGCTAGCATTCTGTGTAAACGTAGGTCTAGTGTTTTGATTTGATGTAATGGACACTTTTGTATAAGGCTACCCCATATTGATCTGTTTTGTCCAATGACTTGTGAACGGGTCTGAAACCCCGTGGCCCTTAGTTAAGACTTTTAGTGTTAATTTTATTAATGTCATTGTTTAAAGTTGTTGAAAAAAAAACCGAGAGGGGGTTGTGCACAAACAGGCACTCCGCACCCAAAGTCAAAAAAAGAAAAGGCCGGGGGTTGTGCACGAACGGCACTTCGTACCCGAAAGAAAAGAAAAAAAAATCAAGGGGTTGTGCCCAGACAGGCACATCGCACAAAAAAAAAAAAAAAAAAAAAAAAAACAACAGGGGGTTGTGCCCAAACAGGCACTCCGCACCCAAGAGGAAAATAAACCGGGGGTTGTGCCCAGACAGGCACTCCGCACCCACAGTGGCGAACTTTGGGCCGCTGCGCTTAATTGCGCTTATTCGGAAAGCAGGATGCTGGCTTTTACTTTTCATTGTGATAACTTTGTATACTGTCATTCTACGCTGCATTGTAGCGAGGGCTGGTTGCCAGTTTTAATCACGCAGCCTCCGTTTTATGTCGCTTATTCGATTCATTATTGTGAATGCAATTTTTGTAAACAGTTTAGCTTTAATGCCGCACTGGTTCTGTAACGTTTTGCTTGGTCACATCCGAGCTGCGGCGGATGTCTGTTTAATTAAGTAGTTGACTGTTATCGTTGTGTACATGGCGCCACATGCGCTATATAAATGTAGTACTGTATTGCTTGCCCGATTAACGCGCTTACTATGCTTAATGATATGCGCGTACACGTCTGATTTTTACTAGCTAATGTTACCAGGCGCTAGTTAAATGTTGTATAGGCTCTTTAGCGCTGTGATTCTGCCAGACCGTAGCAGCGATAAATTTAGGTTGCATTGAATTATACCGTAGGCCTATGTTAGCCCTCCAGCCTAATTTTTTTTTTTTTTTTCTCTCTTCCCACGGGCCCCACTGTCCGTTTATTTCTTATTTCCCCCCTTAGGGCGGGGCCCCTGCTTACTTCGAGGGGACCTCGAAAATTTGGTCAGGGGGGGGTGTTGAAGTTTGGGGAGGCTATTTTTAGCCTACGACCCCGACCTCGGAGGCGTGGCCTAACGACCCCGACCTCGGAGGCGTGGCCTAACGACCCCGATCCCAGGAGGCGTGGCCTAACGACCCCGACCTCGGAGGCGTGGCCTAACGACCCCGACCTCGGAGGCGTGGCCTAACGACCCCGACTCCAGGAGGCGTGGCCTAACGCCCCCGATCCCAGGAGGCGTGGCCTAACGACCCCGACCTCGGAGGCGTGGCCTAACGACCCCGACCCCAGCAGGCGTGGCTTAGCGACCCCAGGAGGCGGGGCCTAACGACCCCGACCTCGGAGGCGTGGCCTGACGACCTTAGCCTACGCGGTAGCGTATATAAGAAAGCTCGTGTCGCTGTTGCGGGGCAGACGAATGGCCTGGTGAAGAACGCCTAAACCGCGTAGTAGTCGGGCTAAATGATCTGGCTTGACGGACGGTAAAACGTTTGTTGAGTGATACTATTGTGAAGGGAGTAAAGCCTGAACCTGAGCCTCGAGCTTTGAACTCGGCCTCTTCGGGTATTCCTTCACGGGACTGAGGTGCGGCCTCCGACTACCGCAACCTAGCTGACGGACGGAGCTGCTACGACGACGGTCGACGCGCAGGGAGACCGGGATAGAGGAAAACGAGTAAGCCGAGAACGGACGGTCTGTCCTGCCTTCGGCGACGGTCTGTGGCGGGCACTGCAGGGACGGAACTGACGGTCCGTCCTGCCTTCGACTTCGACTACGAGCTGCGGTTGGTGCCGCAGGGACAGAACTGACGGTCTGTCCTGCCTTCGACTTCGACTACGAGCTGCGGTTGGTGCTGCAGGAACAGAACTGACGGTCTGTCCTACCTTCGACTACGATTCGCGGCTGGTGCCGCAGGGACAGAACTGACGGTCTGTCCCGCCTTCGACTACGATCCACGGCTGGCGCTGCAGGGACAGAACTGACGGTCCGTCCTGCCTTCGACTTCGACTACGAGCTGCGGTTGGTGCTGCCGGAACAGAACTGACGGTCTGTCCTACCTTCGACTACGATTCGCGGCTGGTGCCGCCGGGACGGAACTGACGGTCTGTCCCGCCTTCGACTACGATCCACGGCTGGCGCTGCAGGGACAGAACTGACGGTCTGTCCTGCCTTCGACGACGGTCTGCGGTTGGTGCCGCAGGGACGGAACTGACGGTCCGTCCTGCCTTCGACGCCGGCCCACGGCCGGTTCCGCAGGGACCCCTGTTGTTCCGTACCAGTACGCTCAAGCCTAGTCGGCTAGTCCTTGGTTTACCGCCAAGGCCTTATCCAGCGGACAATTTCACGATACCCGAACGACTGGAGCTGAAACTCGCATCCTGGTGAACTTTCGCTCAGCCCTAGTCCGTTACATTATTATTATCATTTAGGATCCATCGGGATTTCATTACTAATTATTGTTTAAAACTAACCCGGAATTGTCAGGCCTCGTCTTAATGGTTTGAACAGAAAGAGCCTCGGAAGGCCACGGCATTAAAGTGCTGGATTGAAATCGACAAACGCTGGAAGAGATAGGGGTCATTTCGGATAAAGTGAACCATCAGGTTGAGTAAACCAATTCTGCTAGAAATTGTCTCTGCGCCAAACTATTAATTTCAAATTAACGCGGAGGCTATTTTTAGATTGTACTGCCTCTTGGCTACCAAGTCAGCGGGTTATTTGAAACATACCTAGCAACTTCATGTTATGGTCGACAGAGAAATGTCGGGTGTCGACGAAACTTCCCAAAATTGAAGTGTCCTACTTTTTAGAGGTGTATAACAAAAGTCGGTCTGACGGCTAAATGCATTAACCTACGAGGGGAATTTTTCTCTGTATGAATTCGGGCATGGGAAGGAATTAAAAAAGCAGTTTAAATGTCTGATTGAACGATTTCGCGAGTCGTTTGTGCCACTTTAATCATTCGGTCCAATTTGCTTGCACGCATTGGTAAAGTGAACCACAAAAGTCCAACTAAAGTGAACTAGTGGTTCACTTTATCTGATAGCCAAATAGGCTTAAATTGGATATAACTTATGACTTCAATAAAAACATAAGCCCACACTGTAAGCAAATTAATGCTAGTAATAATTTCATTGTAAAAAAAACGACAAATTAGTTTTGAAGTTTAAGCTATGAATTTATTACAACCACATTGGGAAGATTCCACCATCGTGGAACAAGACACACAAGAAAAGGAGAAAGAAAGACCAGCAAAATGTCACTCTTTCTGTGAGTCAAAGTAATCGAAAAAGACAAAAGAAACTAATAAGCCTACATGGGACCCAGGCTGTATGGAAAGTGCATTGAAAGACTACATGCTTTCGCAAAACAGACCTAAAAGCAGTTTCAGCAGTAACATCGAAACATTGTAGGCCTTATTACCTCAATTTGGCACCCAGTTGTGAGACTATAAAGGTGTCTGACTCGATTGTAAATAGTGGTATTGAGAAGGCAAAACTGCCTAATCCAACTCTATCAAGCAACTCAATTGGTTCTTGGTCTCAGTTCATGCACAAAGCATTGAGACTAGAGTCCAGATTAACTATGGTGCTCTGGTAATGGCCACATCTAGCATTCATTTGACCAATGACTTAGACCATTGACTTAGTCATAACTATGCAGAATGCAACTTTCATGTCAGTAGAGCTATCCTTTACAGATCTTATTTTGGTACCACACAGAGAGTGGTAATAGGCAAAAAGAGCACAAACAGCAAACCTCCAAAGTTTGAAATGACCAGAGCAGCCACAATTGCATTTGTAGATTGAAGATCATCGAGGAATGCAGTCAAACATAACAATTATTCAATGATGGTTAAGAGTTGATTCTCTACAATTTATGATGCTGTGAAAGGCCTCTGTGAATCAAAAGTTCTTGCATGTTATTATAGACTGCATAATGTATTATTGCTGAACAGACATGTAGGAACTGAAGTAGGTTTGAACAAACTCAGCATCACCAGGGTGATCCATAGTTGATCTAGTCTCAATGCCTATGCATCATGATCTTATGATCAACTTCTAAGTTCAATATAGTTGTCACTTATTAAAATTGGTGCAAATGTTTACATTCTGCTGTGATTTATATACACTATTTGGGCTTTTGCATTTGGTACACCTTAGATAAATGTAGTTTGATACAAGTAAGATCTGGTTCACTTTATAAAAAAAGCTGAGTCACTATATCTTAAAATTCAGGTAAAGAGAACCACTGGACATTAAAACTTTGAATTGATATTTGATCCACTCAACCTCAACACCAGTCCAGTTTAACTGCATAATCTTAAAGAGCAATCAATTCTCTTTAAAATGATGTATTTGAATCCTTGGTACGATGCTTCTGAAGGTAGCAAAGTGGCCCAAAGTGAAAACTGGTTCACTTTGTCTGAAATGACCCTAGCAAGTTTCTCTAGAGTCTCCGGAAAATTGGGAAATACGTCTTCCAAGATCTTTGATGAAAACAAGACCGCTTTCGTTGATTGGACCTAGGGTCTCGAAGGCCAGCGGCACAAATAAGTAGGTTTTGGACAGTTCACTGTACTTCGCATTCTTTCTGATGGCAGCCAGCTCAGCCGCCGCTCCAGCTGCGCCCGAGGTTGAGCTAAGGTAAGATGGAGCCACGGTGTCCGTCACTGTGACATCCCAAACGAGACTACGGCCTCCGCTCCATGGAATTAGAGTCATCCCATCGGGACGCTTTCCGTCCGTCCTCAGCAAACCAGATGGCTCTTTAATGTTGGGGACGCCGGCACGAGTCAGACTGCGACTAATCAGGTCGTTCAGGACGGCGTGTCTGGCGATCCTGCCCGGACCGAGACAACAGGACAGGCCATGGGAGCCATCCGCTGTAACCACCGCCCCACAAGGACATGCGTGTGGCTCGCATAAACCCACTCCAAGGCGGAGGCTTACAGCTATCCTCACCGCTTCGTCGTCCAGCCGCAAACCACACGACGATATTGGCAGCACAAACAGCCAGTCGCCGCTGTGAGGCGCAGCGACAGCTTTAAGGCGTGCTTGATGGTATGCGTCAGTGTGGATGGTGAGCAGTGATTCGACCACCTTGATGACAAGCGGTGTGTCCCAGTACGACTGTTTGTGGGCTACGCTCTCGTCTGGCGGTGTGATGCCGCTTGCTTCGCACCAACGACGCGTCATCTCTTCCACTCATAAGTCGATGTCAGACTGATTAATTTTAATCCCAGCATGGAGGATTGGAGGTGACGGGTGCCTGCAGCATTACTAGATTATTATATAACTATATTATTATATTACTAGATTATTCTAAGACTATTGAACTGAAATTTAATTATGCATTATCACTCTTGCTAAGATTTCTGCGTTATTGTCAGATTGTTCTTCTTAATAAAACGAATATACTACTTTAGTCAGACGTAGGTGTAATGCTTAATACCTTCCATGGTGGCTAGTAAACTAAGGGGGTGTAAAAAGTAAGAGCGTGCGCTCTTACTTCGCTCTTACTTTTTACACCCTTACGTAAGAAAATACGGGCAGTCCTAAATTCATGAATATTCATGCATGCCTCTATAAGAGCGTTATAATAAATGTAGCAGGCCGGATGGGAAGCATGTCAGAATGGTAGCCTATGAATGGGCTGGTTTCCTGAATTTCAGTTACCGTTATTTATATGCCGTTACAACCTGCCCCCGTTATTTCCTCGATATCCCTAGTACAAATTAGGGCCTACGTAGTTTTAAAGTTTTGTTATTCTATCGACAACAGGTAGCCTATATAGGCCTATATTATGCCTATTTGTTATCGTATTTCTGATAAATCATAGGCTAAGTAAAATTTAATGATGATTCACAGTTTAATAGTTTAACATTACTTCGCTGTGCCGTTTGTATGAAACTGAAGACACTATAGGCCTAGCTATTAGTTGATAGGCCTAAGCCTGTCGTAAAATGGGAATAGGGGCCTACAAATTATACAACTCGAGGCTTTGCGCCTCGCTGATTGTCCTTCGCCTGCTCGGCCGACTGCTCCTCAAACACAAGACCGAATCTTTGTCTACTAGTACAGGCAGTGCTAAAAGTGTACGGTAGGCTAAAACAAATAAATGCCTGGACGCCCATTACCTGTCCAAAAGAAGTGCGCCAGGACGCCCTTACATTTTCAGGTGTTCTGGCCAAATAAGTGACAGGACGGCGTAGAGATTTAAAAATTAGAGCCAGGACGCCGTCCATGACCGTTCTGCCCAGTGGCGGCGCCAGGATTTCAGGTTTGGGGGGTCTGAAGCCCTAAGCCCAATTATAAGATTTTTATGAAGCGCCGAAGGCGCGAAGTTGCGAGTGCCGAAGGCACGAAGCCCATACCGACTAGGGGATCTGGGGGAGCGTCGTAAGCTCCCCCCCAGCGGGGTCTTACCGCCAACGCATTTTTAGCTCTGTTGACCTCAATTTGGGCCCTTTTTAGGCTCTTTTTGCCAGCTATTTATGAACAAAAAACATTCATGAAAACTTAATAATTAATAAAAAAAAGTCGCTTTGCAGAGTCGCAGACTAGCTACCAGTATAAGAGTGTCAAAATTTTATTGTAAAAGAAATGGGCTTAGTCTTTACTTTAATCACAGAAGTTAAAAGTTTAGGCCTACATGTATATAGCCTAACAAGTTTATAAATATACTATCATGTGGGTAGGCCTTCTATATAGAAAAACCCTAGGGGCATGTCATATGTAGGGGATTTTACGGGCACAACCAGTGGCGGCGCCAGGATTTCAGGTTTGGGGGCTGAAACCCCCAAGCCCTTACTCCTATAGAAACGCAAGTAGACTATTTTTCTTGAGGGCGGTAATTTTGCATGCGCTGGAGACGCGAAGCTGCGAGTGCCGAATGCACGAAGCTCATACCGTCTAGGGGGTCTGGGGGAGCGTCGTAAGCTCCCTCAGCGGGGTCTGGAACGGAGCCCCAGAAACCAGCGCGTTTTTCGCTGTTGACATCGACAGGAGCACGTTTCAGGCTCTAAAGTTATGACATTTTTTGAATTTTCACAATGCAATAATAGCATTTTTGGCTGTCATTTTTACTAAATAGCTCATCATTTCAATGCTGAAAGTTGTGGATTATGACTTTAAAAGTGTCCCCTTGTAGGCCATTGTTTAAATGTTTGGATATCAGCGCCTTAATGGTAACATTTTAAGCTGTCATCTCAACAAATTTCTCATAATTATTTCATTGCTGAATAAAATGGTTTATGAGTTCAATAATATTACTCCATGTTGTATAAATTATCGAATTCCACACTGCAAGGGTATACCATTTTTGCTGTCGTCCTAGCAAAATGTTCATGATGGATAAACAGTAGATAACACTTTAGAAATTTACAATGACATTTTTGAGATATTTTTGAAATATTGGGGAAGCAGCATCTCCGTGCACAATCACAAACTTCGGGGTCTCGTGACTCCCAAGTCTCCGCCCATGACTGCTGGTGCTAAATGAACACCCCATTTTCCAATGCATAGTTGTGTAGGACTACCGGCGTAGCCCCTCAAGAGGCCGGCGGGCCGGACATGGTGCACTTAACCTCATCACGGTCTGAGGCGCATTCTATTAGCATAAGCATCGACGCGCTATTGTAGCGAAATTCAAAATTGCTGACCTTGTGAATCTCAGCCTCTTCCTCCGCCAACCCGGACTCAACACCCTTCTCCCGCCAGCCCGGACTCACATCGGGCCAAACCTCAGCCCCCTTTCTCCGCCAGCCCGGACTAACACCGGGTCAAACCTCAGCCTCTTTCTCCGCCAGCCCGGACTCACACCGGCCCGAACCTCAGCCCCCTTTTCCCGCCAGCCCGGACTCACACCGGGCCGAACCTCAGCCCCCTTCCACCGCCAGCCCGGACTCACACCGGGCCGAACCTCAGCCCCCTTCCACCGCCAGCCCGGACTCACAGTCCCGTGCCCCCCGCGCAGACCTCAGCCCCCTTTCCCCGCTAGCCCGGGTTCAGACTGGTCCGGATCTCAGCCCCTTCTCCCGCCAGTTCAAACCCTCCAGTCCTCTTCCCTCTTCCAGACCCGTCCGGACCTCAGACCGGTCGGTACCTCAACCCCCTGCCCCGCCATCGCAGATCTCTGCTCCTTTCTCCCGCCAGACCGGTTCGGACCTCAGACCGGCCGGGTCCTCAGCCCTCTGTTTTCTGCAGCTCCATTATAAATTAGGACTGTATGCATGCTAATATTGAGTCGCAGAGAGAGTCGATGTCCGGGAGTCGAGCCCAGTCGCAATTGATGTCTCACATGTGAGTCGATCATAACCGTCCGCCGCAGTTGAGGTCCGAAAAATAAGATAATAATAATAACTTTTAATTCGATACATGGACATTCGTTGCTTTTTGCTTTGGGATGAGGCTGAGTCACATTTAGGGGCTTAGCCCCTAACCCTTCCCCTGGTACCGCCAATGGCATAAGCATCTACACTATGATAATTATAGTTGATTTCGTTGCCGTTGGTCATTGTCTAGTTTCCTTACTACGAAGTAAGCCGTTTTAGACATTTTCAGCTTTTTGCTTTGGGGGGGGCTGAGCCACGTTTAGGGGGGGGGGGGGCTTAGCCCCCCTTAGCCTCCCCTAGCGCCGCCACTGGTTCTGCCACACTTTAGGCCTAAGCCCTGCAGAGTACGTACAGGACATGCTGACCTTAGTAGGCCTACGTACATTAGTCGCTTGGTAAACAGGTTTGCATAAATAAACGCGGAGGGCGTTTGCAAGCATTTGTTATATTTAGGCTAAATGTTTCTTTGAAAGACATCATTTATTCATTGAGTTCAACTTTGGTCTCCCCAGGCTAGGCACAAATAATTTCTAAGATCAAATTCTGTCTTTATATAGGCCTAGGCCCGCGTCGGCTACGTCCGATGGGTCTTTGGAACAAAATAGGCGAAATAGGAAAATTTATGAATATTATATGCCCAAGCCTCTGCACAATTCAGGCTCAGGCTAAATGACCGCATTTGGACCTAGAATTTTGATCTTGATAACTTGCACTAGGCCTATAGGCCTACCGGTTGCCGTTGGGAACTGGAAAATATAACGCACGAAGTCTATTAATTTTCTGAAGCAATGACAAGGTTAGGCAGACTCAAAGTCAAATACCAGAGACGTGCAACCGAGTGTGACATTGGAGGTAATTAGGCCTATCGCATTCACAAAACTACAAAGGCCTACAGAAGCCTAGCCTACTAATCGCGCATCTGTCTGGTTATGGTGGAAGACAAGTAGGCCCTACATGTATTTCATACCAAGTAGGCTAAATAAGTAAGCAAGTAAGAATATTTCTGATTAGACAACCAGCAAACATACAGTAGGCCTACTACGTAGTATAGAGGAATTATAGAAAAATAACTGGGGTAAGCCTATACGCTGACTTGTTTGGAGTTTTGATGTGCAGTGAAGACTTCATAACAGTACTATGGGGTCCTAAGAAATACTGCGTAACCTTGCGTAAGGTTTCAGGTTCGAATCCACATCAAGCCGCTGCATAGCATATACCGTGAGCAAGTCCTTCACTCGCTATTGCTCATGCAGGCGCTTCGGCGTGAAATTCTGATGCAATGTCCGCGCTGTAGTCGGGAGCGCCTATAGGTCTAGTGAGTAGAGAGCTTGACGGGGCGCTATAGAAATGGAGAAATAAATAAATAAATAAACTCTAACCCTATCATACCTGATCCTTCCAATTCACAACCCATGCAGACGACACTCGCCTTAGCAGCAGCTTCTCTGCTCCCGCTGGCAGCTGGACTCAGACCTCTTTTGGACAACTCTTATCGCTCGTGAATAAGCTGGTGCCCCGCGCTTGGCTCTCAAGTGGTGCTTTATAAATTTGGAGTCTGCAATGACGTTGGAAGCAACCCAGTCATTTACAGTGCGTGAAACAGCATAAAGCAGAGGCCTAGGCCTACTTGTTAATTATAGCAGATTTGACCCCGGCCGAATTTCGCATCAGGGATTCGGGCCACTCCAGACTTGATGGTCTTTTATTATAAACTGCTATAATCTTAGCCTACTAGCCCTACTTGGACAACAGCTCGCAGCTGCATACCAATATGGCCGACCATAGAGTCGCACATAGACCATGCCCTTTTACAAAGACTGAATATTTATTATATAATACATCTCTATGTTTTTTTATATAATACATCTCTATGGAGGGGAAAAAGACAAGAGGAAGACCAAGAACAATGCTACTGGACTGGATGATGGCAAAGGACGGTTACAGAGGGCTAAAGATGGATGCGCAAAACAGATATGCGTGGCGTCATTGGACATATGAACCTGCCTGACAGCAGAGAACCAAAGAAGAAGATGGCTTTCCCTGAGTGAGCGATAATCCAAACTTTATAGTCAATTAGCAATCTAGTAACTTATATAGTACATATCAATGGCAACACCGAAAAGCACTTCCGTTCAGTAGCACGTGTTGCGTAGTTTAAATCAAAGGTGATTATAATATTATTGTACCTATTATTGCATTATTAATTAATTGATTATTTAATCTTAGTGCATTACTAATGAATGAATGAATTCATTCATTCACGAATTTGGTAAACACGCACACTGCGTGCTTTATATAAGCACCCTCACCAAAGAAACTACTCAGAAGTGCTCCGGATTCCAGCATCGTCAAACAGTTTTCAAGTGCTTATAGAATAATGATGATGATGATGATGATAATAATAATAATAATAATAATGGTTTGCTACGGCACTTTATTCATGTTGAATCGGACACTGCAACACTTCTGGGGGCCCCATTATCTGCTTTGAAGGCCCTTCAGTCCACTCTTGAATCACGTATTTCTGAACTGTCACTGGCTCTGGAAAGACTGATGTTGGTTTCTAGACACGATGCCTTGATATTTCTGAGAAGCAGTCTTGGCTCACCCAAACTCCTGCACACTTTACGTTGCTTTCCTTGTTTTGGCCATCCCCTTTTGGATGATTATGACTCTGTTTTACGGAAAGGTCTTGTTTCCATGGATCCTTAACATGTCTCTGTCTGAAGGTCAATGGCTACAAGCTTCTCTCCCCATCAAAGCTGGTGGACTTGGTATTCGTCGGGTGTCGTCAATTCTCGATTTTCAGTATCATCCCCTTCGTGACCGAACGAGACTATGCATAGATCCCAGCGCTTCTTTCCATTGTTCACAGGCCTCCCCGGTACGAGAATCTGTCAGAGTTTAACGTAGGGAATAATACAGAAGACCGATTTCCCGGAAGAAGTTAGGTAATTGTTCACTTTAGCGTCCGAAATTACTTCAATGGTTTAAATGGTGGCATCCGCTTATAATTATATACTCCGGGTTTTAACTGATCGTTTCACTTAGCGTCCGAAATTATTAATTAATGTCAATCGCATCATTCAATAGTTGTGGTAGTTTTCGCCAATTGCTATGATGAAGTTAGGGCTATTGTTATTGACGGCTCGGTAGCACGTAAACAGTATGACCGCCACAGATACACGCAGAATAGAGCGTTCTCACCTACGGCAATCGATAGCCCAATGTTTCTGCTTAATAGTCAAAAGTCATAAGACCATGAAAAGGTATATTTTCGTAAATATTAATAAGCTTAAATAAACTAAAGAATGCCTCAAAATCGATTGACTGTTTGGGGCATTCCACGGTATTGTGGTCCATGAAGGGTCAATAAAAAATATTGGAATTATAAGTTGTTACTAATTTCTGTTATAGCTAGATGGTTCTAGTATAAGAATCCAAAAGAATTTGTCTTTCTGCCCTCATCGTTTTGTGTCGACTTTGCTTCAAAGTGCCAACTTTGGTTTTTTTGCGTTACGGACTCTACATGCAATTTTTAAATGCTAAATTTTTAATGTAAATCCAATATGGAAAATTTTTAGCTGGACATCGTGACTATGGTGAGAGTAAGTGATAAATACTTTGTGATCAAAAATCCACCTTATCATGTGTCCAGATTTGCTGGAGCAAAACATGAGTTGTAGAGTCCGTAACGTTCTGGTGCTTCTAATTTGTTTTTCAGGCATTTCGAATTGAACAGTAAACTTGTTATTTCCAATCCTCTGATTCACCATTATAGGCTACTCAGTAAACATAAATTACTTTTCCTAATATTCCTTTAAAATTTTCTATGCGAAGTTGAAAATTGTTACGGACTCTACAAAAGTGTTACGGACTCTACAAGCACAAATTCATTTGATGAGATAGTGGCTACAATTGTCAGAAATTATGCATGGAAGCTAAACATTAAGCATGTATATCTTGTTAAAATGATTCCCTTTACTCATCTTTCTCTAAGCTACTATGTGGATAGCATGGAACTTGTCAAAAATTTTCAGCCATTTTGAATTTTTTAGCTAGCGTCTAATACACATTAATTAACATTTAGCACAAGATATTTATGAGTTTTATTATTTATTCAGTGCATTTTATTGATTTATAAATGTTTTTTAAAACAAGGGTCCATGGTTAGTACATTTAAATGAATACTTTTGCTATTTAATTTCCCTTGATTATTCATAGAAATGGTGAAAACTATTCATGTGGACAGTATAGGCAGAAAGTCTACAACAATATATAGTTCATGCCATGGCAACTGAACGTACTTACAGAATCAGATTCAAGTAGCCTACCGGTACTTGCAGAATCAGATTATGATATTTTACCATGAGCTCTATATGTTCAAGAAAGCAAGATTCTATACGTGCTAAACTCAGAACAAATCCAGGGTGAGAGCGCCACCAGAAACGGGTACTGCTCCTCAAACTTAGAGAAGCACACAAGATTTGTGCACTGGAAAATGTGTAGCCTAAACGTTGGATTGTCTAAATTTAGTTTGTTCCATGTGCCCAGAAGATGTGGTAACTGAAACAAGATTAAGCTACTAAGGTGCAAGTTGTGAAGGATAACTTGGGCAATCTGTTCGACTTTCGAGACAGAATTGACCAGTTATGAATCACCAATGATCAGATTGTAGAAAAGCTATATGCATTAGCAATATGTGAAAGAGGTCTTTTCAAGTTCATTGACCGTGTGGTTAGTGTTACAGACTGACCCAAGCTCAGTCACGTCTGAAACATTAAGAGCCTTAACATTACCGATGTTTGAACAGTGCAAACGTTCATTTGATTGTTTGTGACGACAAAACACCATAATTTGTTCAAGTTGAGATCTGAAACTTCTCGTAGTACCTTGTAAACAAGTGAATGATGAAAGTAATTGCTAAAAATTAACTGCTTTCATGGATACTAATCAGTTTTTGTGCATGATCCATAACTGTAGAGTCCGTAACGTAGAGTCCGTAACGCATAGTGTGTACATTAAGTGAGTGCTCAACATCAGTACGTATCATGAAAAAGAAATGCAATTATGGCCTTATCAGCAGAAATGGCTGGCAATTCTAAGATTGTGTTTCAAAAGAATGTGTGTATAATAACTTCACAGAAAATCAAGACAGTTCAGCCATCAAAAAAAATTCAGGGAACTTTCGTGTAGAGTCCGTAACGAAAACTTTTTAATTCACCAGAAATGATACATAACAGCCAGCAAAGTCTAACTAATATCAAACTAATCTGTGATTGAAGCGGCATCTGGGAAAAATATTTAAATAATTTAAACAATAATCTTCTGTCTGTATGAAGGGATCAAACTCTCCGAAATGTAGAGTCCGTAACATTTTGAATACCGTGGAATTGCCCGTTTATCAATTCAAACGCGAATTATAAGCTTACCGTTTGACTGCACTGAATCTTCCGCCTAAGGAGAGGCACTGGATTATTATTGCTTACATAGCGCTAGTTTTAGTCATATACATCGCTATCATAGAGATGCATTATACAACATGCATCTCATTGATCGCTATACTCAGATAATATGCCCATATATTATTTGATAAAGTATTATTGTCAGGTGACTAGAAGCTGGATTGAAACATTAATGATCAGATGGATGAAACAGTTCAGCTGCTTCGATGGACTAATTTACAAGGCTGAAACTATGGATTCCAAAATGCTCCGTTTTTAACAAATTATGTAGCCTACTTTATTTAATACTACTTTATTTACTTCACACAACAGCACTGACTGACGCGGAAGCCCAATGTTTCGTGCGGAAACATTGGGCTGGTATGACCGTCAGACCCAGGGCAGTTCAGATTGCCTCAAAATAGCAGTCTTTCGCTAGTGTAGATGGAAGATATTAGATTTGCAAGGTCGTTGTAGAATTCACTGACTGGGCAAGGAAGGTTCTACCGTGGTGCCTGTGATGGATGAAGACATCTACCAATGACAGCGGTGGATGGGAGGAGACTGGAGGTGGCACACCACAGATGGCTGAGAAGAATTCTTCACATATCATGGCAGGACAAAATAACAAACAAGAACATAAGAGAAAGAACAGGACACAGGACAGGATACCATTGAAAACATAATCAGAATGAGAAAACTGTCGTGGATGGGACATGTCTTTCGCAGGGACGACAACAGGAGAACGAAGCAAGTGATGAACTGGGACGCTGGAGGAAGAAGGAAATGAAGAAAGACCGAGAAAGAACTGGCCAGAAACAATCAAAAATGGCCTAAGATATGGGAGGAGACAGAGGAACTGGCGATGGATAGAAAGGAGTGGGGGAGATGCATCACCCAATGTGCAGACATGAACAGGAAGGACTAAGGTCTAAGGTAAGGTGATGGTTGATGAGATATTTCCAAGTCGATCATGTTGAACTTCGCAGGAGCTACAATTACAGTTGTAATTGCAGTTGTAATTGTAACTTCACAGCAAACCTTAAACATACAAGCCAGACTTGCTAAATCATTAGTGTCACTTTCATTGTAGCTTGTGTGATTTATTATGAGACCGTTGAATTTAATTACCGTGGTTTGAATGGATTAAGCTTGGTTTAACTCTTTGGCATAGAGTTTATTGTAAGCAGTTAATGGAATGTTTTAGATGGCACGAATCAAGTTGGACTTGCGAATTAAACAACTTATGAATGATGCAGTTTCTTCGAATCATCGAGCAATGCTTGTTGTTATTGGTGATGGTGCCAAAAAGCAGGTTACATTGCATTTTATCTAATGTTACTGACAACTCTGCAGATCTTCTGGTGTTCAACTTATATTCAGCCTAGGGTTGCCAGGTTGCCTTCAGTGAATTACCGGACAATGGCCATCACGTTACGGGGCCATATGTTGATGATATATAATTATATATATAATATATACTGCATGTGTGTGTGTGTATGTGCGCGCATGTGTGTGTGTACTGTGTATGTATACGTGATGGAAGAGGGTGGGAAAGAAGGATGGAGTGGGAGTGGGGTGAGACGTGGTGGGTGTGCGAAAACTCGACATTTTTTGGGCAACATCGGGTAATTCAGCTATTCATTCATTCCAAAAACTATAAGGCTGCAGCGGTGCCAAAGACTGTTTGAAAGACTTTGCAATGTGTGACCCAAACCATGGACGCCTAGATAAAGATGGCCGTTTGGAAACTCAGTCAAGTGTATAGACCTATAGCAGGGGTGTCAAACCTTTTTTAGTGGCGGGCCGCCGGGCCAGTTTGAACATCTTCCAACAAGTGGCGGGCCAGTGTGAACATTTTCTAGCAAGTGGCGGGCCAGGGTGTCAAAGCTCCTGAGCAAAATTGGGTAGAGGGAGGTCCGGGCTTGGTCAGCCAATTCCCAGAAAAGTCCAAATATTGCGAAAAGATCTTGATTTTCTTGATTCAATGCCCACTTTTCGCTTCTTATTAAATTTTGAAAACATTTTAAATAATTTTTTAATCTTTAGGGAAGGCTCCGCGGGCCAGAAAAAAATCGTCGGCGGGCCAGAAATGATCCGCGGGCCAGCTCTTTGACACCCCTGACCTATAGGGTGGATAAAATTATGCATAGGCTTATCTAGTGGCTGATTTGAAAATTTGGTGCCGGGACGAATGACTGAATTCGAATATTAAGCAATATTAAAAACACATTTAACAATGTAACCACTCAGTTCCATTCTGTTGATAACCCCCAGTTGACCTATTGACCTGCAAGGCAAATCTATGCCAACGCATTATTATTGTATTTTTTTGTTGTATTGTATTTAAACATTTATAAAGCGCCTCTAGTAGGGTGAACCGTTCAGAGGCGCTCCCAGTGCGCAAGGCCCCGCGAGAAGAAACAAGTTTTGAGAAGAGACAAAGCAGAGGAGAGACTGCCAGAAAGAAGTGTAGAGCGAACAGAAGGAGAAAGGGCATTCCAAAGAGAAGGACCAATTGAGACAAATGATCGAGACTGAGCCATAGCAGTTCTAGACCGAGAAACCAAAAGGTCAAATCTGTTGGATGAACGAAGTGGACGGTGGGAGGAAGCCGAGGGAGGACAAAGTAAAACATTAGTCAGATATTTTGGGGCAAGACCCCGTTGAGCCTTAATGATCAGAGTGAGGATCTTAAATTATGTGCGAGCACGGAGAGGAAGCCAGTGAAGTTAATGAAACATAAAGGCAGATATGTGAGAGTACTTGGGAAGGCAGGCAATCAATCTAGGGGAACGGACATTATCCCCCCTGGACATTATCCCCCCCGGACATTATCCCCCCCGGACATTATTCCCCCCCGGACACTATCCCCCCGGGGTAGGACATTATCCCCCCAGTCTATTATATCATTACCTAATAGACCTATGTTAAGTGCAGCTTAAACAAGAAGCAGCATGACGGTCAGGTGGATGCCAGAAATATAAGTAAATATAAGTAAGATATAAGATAAATATAAGTAAGTGATTGTAAGTTGCAAACTACGGCAACAGAAGTCAAACGTATTCTGATATAATTTTTAAAAACGTCTTCCTTTTATAATGGGGATATCTGATTGACGCTAATAAGTCTACGAAGTTCATATGACGTTAACAAACCCTTGTAGGCCTACTGACTGTATACGATTCCAATTCGTTCATTCATCTACTGTGACACGACGCTTTCATTCATCTACTGTGACACGACGCTTTCATTCATCTACTGTGACACGACGCTTTCATTCATCTACTGTGACACGACGCTTTCATTCATCTACTGTGACACGACGCTAATAATACTACGAAGCTTAGACGCAGCCTAACTGACGTTAACAAACCTTTCTTGTAGACACTAAACAAATAGGTCCTACGTACGATTCTCATTCGTTTATTTCAAATCTAATTCTATGCCTACTGACATTAACTGGACCTACGTCAATGACGTTAACAAACGTTCGTAGGGATACCTACTGCAAACGACTCCCATTCGTTCGTTTCTCTACTGTATTGATTTTAATTTTGAATGGAAAGGTCAGATGTAGTTGTCCGGGGGGATAATGTCCTACGAAAAATCGGGGGGGATAGTGTCCGGGGTGGATAATGTCCAGGGGATAATGTCCTACACCCATCAATCTGGCAGCTGAGTTGAGAACCGACTGAATCGGTCAAAGACGAATTAATTAATTAAAGACGAATTGCGAATCTTTGTACTCATCATCAACATCATTGGGCTCAATGCCCGTAAGAGTCCGACGCCACTCTCTGTCTGAGTCTGTCTCGCGCCATGCTGCCCAGCCTCAACCGGTCCGGTCAGCCTCAACAACACTGCTGACCCGCCTGTGCATGCCTGCTCCACATCATGACACCTTGAAGCATCTGGGTCGCTCTGTCACTTGTGTCGTGGTTTTTGCGGATTTCAATCGTCTTGGTCTTTTCCTGCCAGTGTATCGCCACCCATCTGGCAAACCTTCCTCCTTTGTCCGGGCTTAGGACCGGCACAGGGACGTTGTTGGTTCCCTGTGGCGGAGGATGGATGCAGTTTAACGTCGTGCCCAGGACTTTCCAAATGTATCATATATTTGTACTCAGACATATTATAATTCATACTGAGTAGGCCTACTCAGTGTTGGGCTTACGAGACAGGCTAGAAAGACCAGAGAGAGCCTAGAGAGGCAGATTGGCACAGTTTGACAAAGACATAACCAGACAGAGATAGAGAGGCAGATAAGCACAGACAGATTACAATTAAGCGTCTGTGTTTAAGGGAAAGGAGAAAGATAGACAGAGAGGAAGAGACCGAATGTGTTGAGAGACTGAAAGAGAAACAAAGCAAACAGACAGACAGAGACATGGTATAAATACGGAAATTCAGTTCAATTGTAATTTGAACTCTGTATCAAGTCTCCAACTTTATGCACAAGATATACAGACTATGATCTATGCATCATATATTTGGCACTGTTTCACAAGGCAATCCATTATTTGTTGGAAAATCGTGAGCAGATATATCTTTTCATGTCCCCAAGAAACTACACTCCATGTTTTTAATACACTCCATGTATCCAACACTTGTTGCTAGCAATAATTATTTACCGGACACACTGCACACAGTGCACATCCATGTCTGGTAATGTCTGAAATTTCTGACCGGACAGTTTGTGTAAATACCGGACTGTCCGGTTCATTACCGGATGCCTGGCAACCCTAATTCAGCCATTTAAATATTCACATCCCATCTTGAACATTTGGGTGCTTTGCTGTATTCAAGTGTATTTTTATTCATCACTCAGATCTAGAAAAGGAACATTGTCGTTTTTAAATAGTTTATGAGTCTGGAAGCTAACAAACTAATTTGGTCAAGAGACTCTGAACATCAATCCATGCCATCTGCCAGCTAGCTGTCAATAGGAAAAATTTTGTGGGTTGGATCCACATGTGTATGTGTGAGTGGCTCTCAGTTTCAGCTTGCTACAGTGCGTTGTTTTGCTAGCTGACATAATTATTCATTCTTTACGCTGTGTAATTAAATGTGGTGCCACTGAAACACTCTTTGATGGTTTAACCCGTTCTCGCCGGATGGAGTCACCGGTGACCCCATTAACAGGATAGGTATCAAAACAATTCCGGCTGGAAAGGGTTCAACTGCGTCAAAGTGGACGAATCACAATTTCCGCTGACCATGTTATTATTGAGCATCTATATAAATAAAAATGAAACTTTCCAATAGTTTGTTCCCAGTGTTCTCGGAAAGTTACGCACAGATTGTTTTGAAAATTTAACAAAACCTTCCATTCCAATAGGACCGTGTTCTTTTATGCTTTTTCCCGAAAAAAAACGCAATCTTTTCCACAAAAAGTGAACTTTGCAATCCGTTCGACCGCCATTTTAATGCCAACACATTTAGAATTACATGCTAATGGACAATGACTTCTTTGTTTTATTCCAGGTTCCAATACTACACCATATCATGCTAAGGGCAAAGGGTGCTTCAGCAGACAGGTTGCCTGTCCTCTGGATTCGTAAGAAAGATGCAGGCATTGGGTAACCATGCATACTTTTATGAACACAGTATTCTTTATAGAATGACATTAATTTGACAAATTTGAACTGAACTGTTTCACATGCTGAGGAAGTTTGCAGAGTTGATATAGTGAAGCATTCTGTCTAAGTCTGATGAATTTGATTTCTTGTAGTGAACAGAAGTCAGTCCTGTTGAATGTTGATTTCTTATTTGTAATTTTGGTGTACTCTTGATAATTGTTTGTCATGTGGCAGGTCATCTCTTTTGACAGCTTAACAAGGTAATTGCAGGTAGCATTGATAGGTCAAAAATTCAAAGTATATTTTTGGAACAGAGGTTTAACAACTGGGTAGGTGGGTAGGAAACTATTTAAATTTTTTCTTAAATTATGCAGAAAGGTAAGCACTGTACCAAAGTACATATTCTATGACTACGGTATTTGCAGAATGCCTGTATCTACAAATTGCTGTTGGAAACCATCTTGTTTATTTCATTTTTGTTAAAATGGTTTTCTGGCTGCCATTATTCATTCATTCATTACATGCATTTGTATAGCGCCTCTTCAAGGGGACTACTCAGAGGCGCTCCCAACCTCAGCGCAGCTAAATAAAAACTGTCATAAGATGAGAGAGACTGAGAAGGACTTTTAGAAAGAGAGCAGAGCTTTGTAACCTCATATTTGGTTTCCATGGATCCCTTAGGTTTGTGTTCTTTGCCTCAGCACTGCAGTATTGCACCTTGGAGTACTTGAGACATCTCCCCTAAAACTTTCTTCTATTCAGAATTTGGTAAGGTTCAACCATTGTGATAAAGATCAATGTGATAATGCACTGTATTGTATAATGACCATTTATAAATTGCTTCTCTCAACAAAAACCATTCAGAAGCTCTCCCAGCGCAGTCGACCCCAAGAGAATAGGCAGGATTTGAGGTGAGAGAAAAATGAGGAAAGACTACTGGAGAGGAAGTGGGGCAAATTGATAATAAATAATAATAATAATAATAAGACGATTTATATAGCACCGTAGCTCAGCCGAGGCCGAAGGAAAGGGCGCTGTACACGGGATAACATGTTACTGTCAATTAAATATACAATTGTTTGAATAGGTATTAAGTTTTGAGACTGGATTTAAATGTCTCCAGAGATGGTGCCATCTTCACGTGGTCAGGAAGACTGTTCCATGCAGTTGGTCCCGACACAGAGAACGAGCTTTGATGTTGGAAGTCCATTCCATAGAGAATGACTTATGCAGGTAAAGCATCTGGATTGAGCCATGGCAGTCCTGAAGCAGGAGGCAAAGAGGTCAAGCCAATCAGGGAGGATGTAAGAGGATGAAGCAAAGTGGAAGAGAGGGACAAGAAAGAACCAGTTAAGCCTTTAGAGCCAAAACAAGAACTTTGAATTGTATATGGGCAGAGAGAGGGAGCCAGTGAAGTTGTTCAGTCATGAAATACAGAGATGTGGGAGAATCGAGGAAGAATCAGTCTAGCAGCAGCATTGAGCACAGACTGTAGAGGAGATAGATAAACTTTAAGAAACTAATATATGTATCCTGCTAGAGATGCATGAATGGAGTCCAGTCCAGCGAAAGAGATGGTAGGGTGCACTTCAATGGAAACATTCTGTTGCGTAAGTTGTCAGTGACCAAATTGCAATTTAATAGAATCCCAATTGCTGGCATTATCGATCCTATAGCGTTGCATGTATAGAGTTTGAGTTATCAATAGTTTCTGCACAAGTTAATTTTCCAAGCAGTGTACTGTGATGCTGAAACAATTTAGAAAAGTTATTGCCATTGTGTATTTGTTCAAATTGCACACTGATCATTTATTGCTCTCCCATAACTGGAAATGTTAGATGTGTCATGCTGAACCCAGCTATGATTCATTACTCTGAGATTGCCTGACTCGTTCGTGCTTTGGAATTGGAGAACAATTCAATGTGAAAAAGATGCAAATATTGAGTTGGTGTGGGAAATTAATTGATGGAAGGGATGCAATTTGTCAGGATGAAGTTTCTTCTTAGGACAAAGAAACAGCTGAAGCTACTCCAGAAGAAGATCAATGGAGGCCAGTTGAACTTTGACGACGATGACCCTATGGACCTCTTCCTAGCATCAACTGTGGTTCGCTACTGTCACTACAATGAAACTCAACGAGTCTTGGGTCAGACATTTGGAATGTGCATTTTGCAGGTACATATTGTTTAATTCTGTAAGAAAATATTGCGATTTTATGTTCATTTTATTGATCTTATGCAAGGCACACTCATTTTTTTGAGTATGTTTATTGTTTAAGTTGTTGCATGATTCAGAATTGCTCAAGCTTGGGCATTCTTTTTCTGATTTATGCTGGATAGTAATTCTTTGAATTGCATATTTGGTTGATGGCATAGTGTCAATGTACCAGGTGCTTTGCCTTTAAATTCTGTTACTGTGTAGATATTTCAGTTCTGTAGTTGTGTTTTATAGGATTTTGAGGCCATAACTCCCAATGTCATGGCACGAACTATTGAAACAGTGACTGGAGGTGGCTTAGTCATTATTCTTCTGCATTCAGTAAAATCTCTGCACCAGATCTACAGCATGGAAATGGTAACATTTAGAATATTACTTGAATATGTGACTCTTTTACAGGGATGGGCAGTAATTTACCGTATTTTCGCGAATATAACACGCACACGGGTATAACACGCACCCGAATATAACCCGCTCCTTTTTGCGATTTCAGTAAAAATTGAATTATATAAGACGCACCCGACTATAAGACGCATCTATTTCCGTGAGTACTCGAGCGTGTACGCTAACGTTAATGTGACTCGTGCATTATATACCGTATTTTCGCGAACATAACCGCAGAGTCGTAACTGGTTCAATTATACACAAATAAAAATCATGTATTTTATAAACAAATCGTTTTGCTAAAATGCTAAAATTAACATTTCAATAAAGCCAAACATATTATAATTTTCTATATAAATATAAAAAACTTGTATTGGGAAATTACCGTGTTCCTGGTTCTTTAGCCTACTTGCAGCTTCACAAGGTAGGGTCATCATCGTTTAAGGATTATAGCATTAGTGCAGTGAATAAGAATGGACAGTCTTGCTTAAAACCGGTTTAAACTATTTTGGCGAATTTCGGTATGCGCTCATTGTAGCATTATTTTTCTATCAATATAATGTAATTTCAATTATATTGATGCAAGAATTCTTTTTATCAATCCCATTTCCATATGATATCCTTAAATAACAAGCTTAAGCTATCGTACAATGGGGTAATGACGGGCGTAGGCTACACTTAGCAGCTAAGTACCGGCGTAAGCAGCTCTTATAATGACGGTCTTGACCTAGAAAATTATATTTTTTGAAATTTTACGTGATTTTGACCAATATAGGCCTAATATAAGTAGGAGATAATTTTATATTTAAAATGGAAACCTACGCGCGTTATTAAACAATGAAAACGGACATCACGCACATGTGACTGATCCAATATGGCCGCCATCGCGATTGGATGGATTGGCTAATAAACTCGCGATTTCCTTGTAGAATTAGGTTCAAATGGTGACCGTTCCGACAAATCTGGCCGTTAATAATTATTTGATATAGCAAGTGACGAAAATAAACTATGTTTGTCCAAAGGAAAGCCTGATTATGACACGAGTTCTCAAAGCGAATTCACCGCAATTGGCATCTGTTGCTAAACGGAAAGTCATTGACAGTATTTACATTTGTGATATGGAAGAGGCAGCGGAGGACACTGAGAAGGAAGATTATCTGGGCTGTTTAAAAATCGCAAAATTATGTGCTATATAAATTAAAAACCTAATTTTCCGAGCTTTATACCTAGCGAGGAGCAAGCGATAATACAAAATAACGCCTATGTAAATTCGTTTGCTATTTTATTGAAAACAACAGACAATTGCAATTTATTTATAGTAATATTTAGCTTCTTGTATTTAAGGTAAAATCATAATTTGTTAAACTTTAAATTGTATTTAAATTGTTGACGTCCATGTCTCCGTATTGTAAGAAAACACCTTTTATAGTAGTTTTTGACCATGTCCTGAAAATAATCTGGCACAAAATTCGACTATGTAAAAAATAATTTGTATAAGACGCCCCCGAGTATACCACGCGGGCAGGGTGCGTGGTTTGTAAAACTTTGTATAACCCGCGTGTTATATTCGCGAAAATACGGTAATTGAGTAATTGAAATTACGTAATTTCAATTACAATTGTAATTGGTAATTTGTAATTTGCTGCTCCATATCAAAGTAATTTGTAATTTGTAATTCAATTACATTTTTTCCTGTAATTTGTAATTTCAATTACATTCTGCAAAATCAAATTACTTTTGGTCGCTACTGGTGGCATTTTCAGATGTCGTAACTAGTAATTCATATGATTTTTTCTTTTAGTTTGGTCTGCAAACTATATGCAGGTAGCCACGTATCTAACTTTCACTCGGCATATAAACCTTCTATGCCGAAGCTGTTACTACCAGTTGCGTCAACTTAAGGTGGTGTCACGCTCTCTGTCTTTTAGTGCTGCCTCTACTCTTGTTCATTCTTTCGCAGTTTCCCGCCTTGACTACTGTAGGGGCATTCCACGGTATTGTGGTCCATGAGGGTCAATAAAAAATATTGGAATTATAAGTTGTTACTAATTTCTGTTATAGCTAGATGGTTCTAGTATAAGAATCCAAAAGAATTTGTCTTTCTGCCCTCATCGTTTTGTGTCTACTTTGCTTCAAAGTGCCAACTTTCATTTTTTTGCGTTACGGACTCTACATGCAATTTTTAAATGCTAAATTTTTAATGTAAATCCAATATGGAATATTTTTAGCTGGACATCGTGACCATGGTGAGAGTAAGTGATAAATACTTTGTGATCAAAAATTCACCTTATCATGTGTCCAGATTTGCTGGAGCAAAACATGAGTTGTAGAGTCCGTAACATTCTGGGGCTTCTAATTTGTTTTTCAGGCATTTCGAATTGAACAGTAAACTTGTTATCTCCAATCCTCTGATTCACCATTATAGGCTACTCAGTCAACATAAATTACTTTTCCTAATATTCCTTTAAAATTTTCTATGCGAAGTTGAAAATTGTTACGAACTCTACAAAAGTGTTACGGACTCTACAAACACAACATCATTTGATGAGATAGTGGCTACAATTGTCAGAAATTATGCATGGAAGCTAAACATTAAGCATATATATCTTGTTAAAATGATTCCCTTTACTCATCCCTCTCTAAGCTACTATGTGGATAGCATGGAACTTGTCAACAATTTTCAGCCATTTTGAATTTTTTTAGCTATCTTCTAATATACATTAATCAACATTTAGCACGAGATATTTATGAGTTTTATTATTTATTCAGTGCATTTTATTGATTTATAAATGCTTTTTAAAACAAGGGTCCATGGTTAGTACATTTAAATGAATAGTTTGCTATTTAATTTCCCTTGATTATTCATAGAAATGGTGAAAACTGTTAATGTGGACAGTATACGCAGAAAGTCTACAACAATATATAGTTCATGCCATGGCAACTGAACGTACTTACAGAATCAGATTCAAGTAGCCTACCGGTACTTGCAGAATCAGATTATGATTTTTTTACCATGAGCTCTATATGTTCAAGAAAGCAAGATTCTATACGTGCTAAACTCAGTACAAATCCAGGGCGAGAGCGCCACCAGAAACGGGTACTGCTCCTCAAACTTAGAGAAGCACACAAGATTTGTGCACTGGAAAATGTGTAAACGTTGGTTTGTCTAAATTTAATTTGTTCCATGTGCCCAGAAGATGTGGTAACTGAAACAAGATTAAGCTACTAAGGTGCAAGTTGTGAAGGATAACTTGGGCAATCTGTTCGACTTTCGAGACAGAATTGACCAGTTATGAATCACCAATGATCAGATTGTAGAAAAGCTATATGCACCAGCAATATGTGAAAGAGGTCTTTTCAAGTTCATTGACCGTGTGGTTAGTGTTACAGACTGACCCAAGCTCAGTCACTTCTGAAACATTAAGAGCCTTAACATTACAGATGTTTGAACAGTGCAAACATTCATTTGATTGTTTGTGACGACAAAACACCATAATTTGTTCAAGTTGAAATCTGAAACTTCTCGTAGTACCTTGCAAACAAGTGAATGATGAAAGTAATTGCTAAAAATTAACTGCTTTCATGGATATTAATCAGTTTTTGTGCATGATCCATAACTGTAGAGTCCGTAACGTAGAGTCCGTAACGCATAGTGTGTACATTAAGTGAGTGCTCAACATCAGTACGTATCATGAAAAAGAAATGCAATTATGGCCTTATCAGCAGAAATGGCTGGCAATTCTAAGATTGTGTTTCAAAAGAATGTGTGTATAATAACTTCACAGAAAATCAAGACAGTTCAGTCATCAAAAAAATTCAGGGAACTTTCGTGTAGAGTCCGTAACGAAAACTTTTTAATTCACCAGAAATGATACATAACAGCCAGCAAAGTCTAACTAATATCAAACTAATCTGTGATTGAAGCGGCATCTTGGAAAACTATTTAAATAATTTAAACAGTAATCTTCTGTCTGTATGAAGGGCTCAAACTCTCCGAAATGTAGAGTCCGTAACATTTTGAATACCGTGGAATTGCCCTGTAGCACCCTCTATTATGGACTACCGGCTGACCGGATTGGCTGCCTGGAACGAGTCCTCCGCTCTGCGGCGCGACTTGTTGGTCAATGGTCATATCCCAAAATATGGCCATGTCTCATCTTATATGCGGGATATCTTACACTGGCTCCCTTCTAAACAGCGGATTGCATACAGGGTATGTGCCTTGGTTAGGCGGTGCATTGAAGGACTAGCTCCACCATATCTTCGAGAACTCTGTTATTCCACCTTAGGAGTTCAGCGTCGATCCACCCTTCGATCGTCGAACCAAATTGAGCTTCTGGTTCCCCGCTCGCGGACTGCTATGCGACAGCGTTGTTCATTCTCTGTTGCTGGTCCTACCACCTGGAATGGTCTTCCTGTTACATTGCGCTTAATTCCCAGAGGTCACTCCGCTCTGTTCCTTAAGAATCTAAAAACTGTTTTATTTAGCCGTGGTTGGGCCGGGAGCGCTTCTGAGTAGCCTACCTTGAAGAGGCGATATATAAATTTCCGAAATAAATAAATAAATAAATAAAGCTTAAGATCATACAATGTACATATGATTTACTAAAGAATCTTAACAAATAATGAGCATCTAGTGGTCATAAAGAAGAGGAAGATGAAGAATTTTATGGTTTTAGTGTGCAGCGTGCAGTGACCACAAAGTCAAGCACAAATCAATTTTTTAAAGAAATCTTGCAGCATATAGAAGACGACAGAAATGGAACTAGCAATGCCTCATAGCTATCCAACTGCTAAAAAAATTGTTTATTCGATCTAACACTGCCCTGCCTTGGTCTGCACCAGTAGAGACTAGAGAGGCTCTTTAGTTTAGCAGGCATGATTGTAAGGCCCAACAGGCAACTGCTATCAAGTAACTTGTTTGAACAGCTGCTGTTTCTTAAAAGAAAGCTAAATAAACATGTGCTTATGCAATAAATAATAATACACGTAGAAATAAGGGGAAAAGGCATATGCACTTCCTGCCTAAGGTTTTTTTCCCAATGATTTGTGCCCCAAAGTAATTTGTAATTGATGTAATTGAAATTACGTAATTTGTAATTTTGTAATTTGAGGCTCTGAGTCAAAGTAATTTGTAATTCAATTACATTTTCTCCAGTAATTGGTAATTTGTAATTCAATTACATAACATTGGGCCCAAAAAATTAATGGTGCTTTTTCAGTATATGACTCGCATAAACAATCTCCTCTGGTTGATATAAAAATATCTCCCATGGACACTCAGTATTTTGGAACAAAGTTTCTGTTACAGCAGTTAATAAATTGAGAGCATATTTTCTTGTTGAATTATCTAGCAAAGTGAATTTCAGTTTAACCTGGTTGGCTAAAAAAAACCGATGTGACTGTAACTTATCTTCCATTGAAATAAAGTCTCCAGGGAGTTACTCAGGGCTGTACTGGTAAATTTTGAGGTGACCATGAGAAAACTTGACTTTTTTGGGTCCGAAATTTCTGACGACCTTTTTTCCTTTTTTAGTCATCCAGCCGAAATCTTCACAATTTTTCGTCCGAAAAACATGATGATCTTTTTTAGCTTTGGTCCCAATTCATGAAAACACACCTAAATGACCGCGTGTACTTTGCTTTACCCGCGTATACCCTGGTTTTCGGGCGGTGAGTATACGATGCCATTTTCCCCCAGAGGTGAGTACAAATTTTTTCTCGCCTCAAGTGCGAGATATAAGTAGGAACAATTATTGTACAAGTGAGTAGATAATTAAAATTGCTTATAAGAATTGAAACGTCTTGCTTTGATTTATCAGGTCAAGTTCCAACTGTTTTCGGGCACAATTGGCCTATTCATGACTGTTTGTTTACAAGCTCTTCGAGGTATAGACTAATGGTCTATAATACAGCACTTGTATATACAAGATGGTTCGCCTATGCTATATTGGTTGCAATAGTTGTTTCCATTTAATTAGATCATGAAATTAAATGACATGAAATGAAATTTTAAAGGCAATTCATATATGTGACCCGTCTTCACAAAAGCGGTCGGAAGTACCATATTAAATTTTTTCACTTTTTAGCAATTTCCTGTACATGCTTCATTTTCCTTTCCAAAACTGTTTGCGGTTTTTCTATATCTAAAATATAACCGGAGTTATAGAATTTTAAATCCGATGGTATAGATAAACTGTTAGTTGAGAAAATTGCGTGCGAAGTTTAGCGATATAATTATTGACATTCTTCTATGAAACGGCTATTTCTACTGGACCTATTTAAATACAATTTGGCTGCCGCGTAGCTTCGACAATTGCCTAAATACTCTACAGATTTACAAAATATTCTCCATTTCGAAGATTAAGTTATTTAGGTGAAAAGCGAAGAAAATAAACCATTTATCCGGTTACACCAGGCGAGGCCATGCGACCTTTAATCGTTCAGCCAACCACGGCTCAAGATTTGGTCACGTGTCTGTTCTATAGCGCTATTTTAAATTTCTGTGAGTTAGTCGATCTATTTCGGGCCGCTCTCAGGGCGCACTAAATACAAGGCGGTCATGTTTTTTTAATAGAACAGAAAAAGGGGATTTCCTTTTTCAAAACGAGACCAATCACGCTTTTCGATTCGACCTGAAACCTATTTTAATATCGCAACAAAATGTAGCTAATTTTGACTTAAATTCTGACTTTCGATCTCGATAAGCAGATTTAGGGCTCTTAGTAAAAATTAATTTTTACACATTTAGATACGTCTAAACAAGCATTTTATATGTCATTTCTATTGAATATATATTTTTAAACTTGTTTTTGCGTTCATGTCAATTACGGCCGATTTAAGGTTTTCCATGGTTTTTCGTCATTTTCTACCTGATGACATTTGGTACCAAGCGACTGGTTTCGAAAAGACGGGTAAAATATACACATGATGGCCAGGTTTCATCAAAATTTTTCAAACACACCAAAAGTTATAACACTTTTAGTGAGGCCACCCACCGTTTTTTGACGATTCAAAAACCAAACGCAACAAAAAGTAGCAAAAACACGATTTCTTTAAGTCTCATCTCAAATAACTGTTGTCAAATGAACTTGGTAGTGCATCACAACTTGTGTTCAATGTGCCGACCACCACTGCCAAAACTTCTTTTGAGTCTCTTTGCAAAGTTTTTGATGGACCTGTTGATTAATCTGACAGATTTCTTATTTGCCAATTTGATTGTCATCTTGATAAGTGACTTCTCAGTGATGATGGACGGAAGTTGTGATCTATAAATAGTCAAATCAAGTGGTAGACTTATGGAGAGCATGTATTGTATATAGATTAGTAGTTACACTGCTTGTACTGCTTAACACTGTTTAATGGGCAATGGCATGTGCTTTTTTAGTCATTAAACTTTAAAATGTATAGAAAAGTATTGGTAAAAGTATTGGTATTGGTATTGCAATACTTTTAAGAATTGGTATTGGTATTGCCAATACTTTTTTCCAGTATTGTTAACAGCCCGGCTAGGTGTTACTCTTGATAGTTCTTTGCCATTTCAGAGCATATTTCCAGTCTCACACAGTCTTTCTATTATGATCTGAAGTGTCTCACAGTAGTTCATCATTCTGTCTCCTCTGCAGCTTTCACCACATTAGTTCAGGCGTGTATTTCTTCTCGAATTGATTACTGCAAATCCCTCTATTGACATCCCAATAACCATCTTCTTTCTCTCCAGTCAGTAATAAATTCATCAAATACACTGGTTGCCCGTCTCCTGATACTACAAATATCTGCCTATCTCTTTGAACAGATACACTGGTTGCGCCTCTCTGCCTAAATTCACTCAGAATCATTATTCTGAACTTCAAGACTCAGCACATGGTCCTGCCCGAAATACTTAAGTTAGGCCTAATTCTTCATCCTCAATCAGCTTACTTTTGCTGTTCACTTCACTCACCTAATTGACTTGGCCTTCCAGTTTCCTGTTCTGGAATGTGAAAATAGAATTATGGTTCAAATTGGTTCTTGTCTTTGAAGTGGCAGCTTTCAACTGGTTAAATTGGTTTCTGTATTTGAAGTGTAAGCTTTCAATAGGTTAAATTGGTTTCTGTATTTGAAGTGTAAGCTTTCAAAATTGGTTAAATTGGTTTCTGTATTTGAAGTGTAAGCTTTCAATAGGTTAAATTGGTTTCTGTATTTGAAGTGTAAGCTTTCAATAGGTTAAATTGGTTTCTGTATTTGAAGTGTAAGCTTTCAATAGGTTAAATTGGTTTCTGTAAATTGAAGTGTAAGCTTTCAATAGGTTAAATTGGTTTCTGTATTTGAAGTGTAAGCTTTCAATAGGTTAAATTGGTTTCTGTAAATTGAAGTGTAAGCTTTCAATAGGTTAAATTGGTTTCTGTATTTGAAGTGTAAGCTTTCAATAGGTTAAATTGGTTCCTGCGTTTGAAGTGTCAGCTTTTGATAGGTTAAATTAGTTCAGACTCTCTATGAAGTATGAGCCTTCTCCTTGTGCCTGTACTACAATTCTTTCTGGCCCCATCTTCATCTCTTTGTTTTCTCAAAACTTGCTTTATCTCTTGGGATCTTGCGTGCTGGCAAAACTTCTCAATGGTTAGTGTTGTGCAAGGGTCTGGGGTTGGTCCATGTCCATTGTCCTACATAGTTGGAACCGCTGACCTACACCCTATCCAAGTATCCATGCATTTGACATGCAGGTGGAATTTGTCGATGATCCTTATTTACACACCAAACCTCTATTTTTGGATCTTAAGCTCCTTAGCATCAGTCAAATTAAATTCATCCAAACATATGAATTTATGTATAAATTCCATAATGGTCTCCTCCCACCCTGTTTTGTATCCTACTTTAATAAACTTGAGCATTCTTATGCAACCAGAAATAAACAGGACTACGTAAGCATTTATCCGAGAACTAACACACGTAAGTTTTCTATCGAATACCAAGGACCCTTAATATGGAACAGCGTACCTCCTAGCCTTAGGGTGGGCAATCATGGCCTTCATTCAATTTAAATGTCTGATACGTGTGCATGCAGCGAAAAATGTTATTTAAAACTAATATTATCGTGTGCAGTTGGTCAAATAATGGCCTCTTCGACTCTCTTCTTCTTCTTTTCTTTCTTCTTCTTTCTTCTTTTTTTCTCTTTCTCCCTCTGTCTTCCCTTTTTTCTGTTTCATTGTGCCTCTAACTTACTCCTTCATATCACCTCCACTAATCACACAGCTACATGCAAATCTCAAACTTGTGCTACTAACAAGACAAGCGTCATCTATCCAGCATCTTTGTCACGAATAATCAGTTATCTAGGGCCCCTAACTAGTGGGATCTTCCCTTCTGGGGCTCCTATTGCTTCCCTGGAATTGCTACTCGTCTGCACATGTATTTATATCTAACTTTCTTAGCTATATTAGCAAGTCAAACTGTGTAAATGTTGTATTTTTTCTCTTATGGGAGCAATAAACTAAACTTGATTTGATTTGAAGCTCTTCATTTCTAAGCATAATTAATCTCCAAAGAATTTCAACACATTACATATTGAGTGGTGCTAAACAACCTTCGACTAAATACCACTAAACTAGAGAAATTGTCATCTTCAAAAAGGAGTAAAAGAAGCAATGCATTATTCCCAAGATCAGAAAAGAGTCCAAGAAGTTCATGCGATAAAGATACTAGGTGTCACACTGCAATCAGTTCATGGGAAGAATGTCCATATTGACAAGATACTTACCTCTGGTTCTTCATCACTTTACACCCTATGAGTACTTTGATTGCATCCAAGTCTTTCATCAGCTGCTATTCGAGATGTAGCCACAGCGGTTGCGCACATCATCTGTTCCTCCCCATCTTGGTGGGACTTTTCAGCCAAAAAGGGTCAAGGTGATATTGACCGCTTCATCAAACAAATGACCTGCTGGGGTTTCTTGCCCAAGTCTATGTCAAGTGTCACTCAATTGGCTGGAATGTCTGATGCCAGAATCTTTAACGATGATCCTAACCATATCCTCCAGTCTTTATTCCCTCCCTTTTTAGTATCGAATATAACCTACTAGCTAAACCATGTAACTTTTCATTACCTTTGAAGATTGTCATAGCTTCTTCTCGTGTATTCTGTGTATAAGCTCATCTACTAACCCAGTGCTGTCCAACCTTTTTGCTACTCCGGGCCGCAAAAGCAAGATTCTTGAAGTCGCGGGCCGCAACAGTAAAATCAAAAGCAGTGGTTAAATTTATTGATACTTTATTATAATTAGGCTATAGGCCTATTAACACTGAAAATAGTATTGAAATTTAATATGGAATAATTATGATCTATCTATCAATCGAGCTATCGATTTATGAACGTTATATACCGCTGGTTCAATATATAGGCTACTATTAATTCAGAGATGCTCCCGACCCAGGAATGGCCAAAGAGGAAAGTCTTGAGCAGTTTATGGAAGAGTTCGACAAGTCCCACAGGAATAAAAAAAAAGGCTAATAGCATGTGGACTATACACAAACAACGATTGTCATATGCTTCACAATTATTATAGTTGAGCACCAAAATGTGTATCCGTGCCTTGCACTCAGTTTCATCAGCCAGACACAGTTTGGCCAGTTCAGCTCTTCATTAAGTCGCCCCCCTCAAGTTGTTTTGTGCTAAGATCAACTTTATGACTGGGGCGAATTTTTGTCCTCCTGTCCTGGCTTTCATAAAAAAAGTCGAAGCCAAAGTATTGGTCTAAGGAGCTAACAGTCAATTAGTCATGGTCGTCGAACCAGAAGAAGCCGACACATAGCCATTCGTCGGTCCTGTGTCTCTTATTGATTGTTTCTTACTAATCCTAAGAACTAGAACTCGACTATCTCTCTAAGGATTGGTCGCAGTCACTTGCAGAGGTGCTTGTAGCCTAACTCTGCATGTAGTCTACACATCTCAGGGACTGACTAGAAGTAAACACTAAACAGTTTGGGAGGGTTTGCGAGGTCCGTTTAGTTGAGTACAGTAATAAGTCTTAGAGTTGTTAAAACCAGAGGTCGTGTGTCAATCTCCAGATACATGGCATTGTAGACTACGGGAACCTAACCCCATGAAAAGAAACAAGAGTTCTCGGACTGATCTTCCTGATAGCATTCCAAATCGGCATTTGTCTCAAAATCAATGACAAAAATAAACGCTGAACTCGACTTGTGACTTAGCCTTTACTAATTTTATTTCACTTTACACAAAGAGCACAAATTTAATGAGCCTCGGCGGGCCATTTGAAATCATCTCGCGGGCCGCATGCGGCCCGCGGGCCGCACGTTGGACAGCACTGTACTAACCTAATATTTTATCCTTGCATTGTGATGGTCTCCATAAATGCCTTGAACAATATTCTCTGTTTGAGTTGTGCCTGTGTCTGCTTAGTGCTTTTAATAAATGAAATTAATTGATTAGTTCATCCTGCAGGGGCAGTTGAGGAGAATTTTGAAGGTGTCCTGACCTCAAGCAAATGCCAGTGTGGCATGTCTCACGTAGAGCTTGAAACATGTGAGAATAATCTTGGCAGATTAGCAGCAATTTGGGTTGTGCAGTGGAGTTGACTGAAGCGTTCATATCTGGAATCTCTACGAGCATGTGGGACAGAGTTGATTATAGTCTAGTTGCCTCAAGATGGGTGAGTGACAGATTTCGCCATCAATAGGATCAATGTAATCAGGTGCATTTGATTAATACAAGGCCGGCAGAGGAAATTGATAGGCATATCCAAAGACAAGTCTCCTTTCAGAAACGTTTCAGCGTTCAAAGTAGTAGTTTTCATTAACCTTTGTTCATTGTGTGTTATGCTAGGATGTTCACAGTCATTATCGCACTGAGTCACACTCGACTGTAACCGGAAGATTCAATGAACGGTAAGATTTTCACACTCTGCGCTGATTGTCATTTTTTATCATTCAGGTCTTAATTAAGGGCATAATTTTGGCATACACAGATTAAAACAGTTCTTAAACAAATAGATGACTTCATTTTTCATTAAACAAAATTCTCTAATGATACTGAGATGTGTGTGCTCCTGCACAGATTACAATTTTTTTAGACTGATTTTGAAATTTAACCAAAATTTAATGGTTTTGTGCAGTATCGCATTACTTGTAACTTGTTAATGTTTCTGGATACTTTTTTAGGTAACTTTTGGGCTAATTGGTTAATTTTTAGCCAAAAGTAATTCTTTGCGTTACTGCATAGATTGAGTATTCGTGACTTTAGGGTTTAATATTCGTAAATATTCGTGAATATTAAGATTTTTTAGTGTTCGTAAATATTCGCAAATATTCGTTAACGGGTTAAAGTGAACCATCGAAACCGCAATATGTTACCCGGTAAAGCAGTGTAAGTTTCTGTATGTCTCCATGACACTCACTCGCATTCAGGGCAGGACTGAATTAAACTCTGCAATGCGCTTATTATGTTGCGAACGGGATAAGTTTTGCTTGTAATCTGGTACTATTATTTCCTGCCTTGGCATTTATATTTACTCATCCTGCTACACTGATATAAAACTACTTCATCAATTTGCAGATACTATTATATGCAGTCACAGTTTATTTCTAATTTAGCCTACTATAGACTAATTGCTGCTACTTGCCAACTGCCATCGGTGGCTCTGCCTCTTTTCAGTTGGGGAGGATGGTCATTAGTCAGACAAAGTGACTAATATTCATCATCATCATTACGGTCCATGGGCTCAGTGCCCGTTGGTGTCAATCGCATGTTTCACCGTCAGTCTCCACTTGTCTCTCTCCTGTGCCATTCTGCTCAGTTTGTATATCTCCATTTCGCACCAATCTGTAATGTCGTCCAGCCATTCCCTACACGGTCTTCCCCTAATCCCCGTTCCGTCCATCATCCCAAAGATAGTTTGCTTGACGAGTCTCTCATTTCCCATTCTGCACACATGTCCAAAAAAATTTAGTTTTCTTTCCATTATTATTTGCTTGATGTTTTTCTTATTTCCTACTCGTGCGCGCACCTCCACATTTGTTATTTTCTGCTCCCATCTGATGTGTAATATCCTCCTGTAGCATCTCATCTCAAATGCCAATAGTTTGTTTGTATCCCGCTTACGTAGAGTCCAGGTTTCGCATGCATATAGTAGTATGCTAAATATGCACGTTTTTATAATTTCTATTTTGGTTTTTATGCTGATTTCACGACTTCTCCATAGATTCCCGAATGCCGCCAATGCTCCTGCTGCCTTCGCTATCCTTCTGCCGATCTCCTTTCCGCAGTCATTATCCCATGTCAGCAGACTTCCAAGGTATACAAATTCTTCCACGTTCTCCAGATCCTCCCCGTTGACTTCGATTGATGTCCTGTATTGAATATAATATGAATGCCACATTGGCCAGACCCAGCTGAGACATTGAAGTTTTTAGCAATAAATCTATTAAAGTTATTGTCACTAGTCTTACTGATATAGGTTTATGCTTAGGCTAACTCAATTTTGTACAATTTATTCAGTAAAACTTAAACATTTTCATAAATAAAAAATAAGAATTAAGAATACAGAATTTCTTGAAAGAATATAATATTTTACGAATATAATATTCGTTGGCAGTTTTAATATTCGTTCATTTTCGTGAATATTTGAAAATCTTAATGGTCGTAATATGCGAATACTCAATCTATGCGTTACTGTCATCATCCATGCTGCTGTGAGCCTATTTATACACATACTTGGATGATTCCACCCACACATACGCACTTAAGAACAATGGTTTGCTTTTTCCTTTCCTGTAACTAGTTTCTGTAACTAGATACTAAATTGAAAATTTAACTGTATAGCACTATCTGAGGGCTAACAGAATTTCCTGAAGTCAATTTTGTCTCATTTTATTGGACAAGTTCCTTTCAGGTTATTAGCCAACTTCAGAGGATGCTTTGTGGGCCTGGTGGCGTAGAGTGCGAGAGGTAGTGAGTTTGAGCCCCCGTTGTGCGGATATGCTTTGTAGGCTGCTATTAGCGCTGTGCAATTGCAAAGCTGTCTATTCAGTTAGTAGTTAAGTTTAATTAAGATTACTGCATAACTTATAAATGTAAAGCGCATTGCGTCTTGCAGGCGTTTAATTAAAGAAAAGATTATTATTATAAGACCTATTATGATATATGATATGCTACTTAATTTTCTGATTACTCTGACAGTATATCAAATTTCTGGAAATCTGGTTATGGTTAAATTCGAAAAATTAGTCTTAAAAAGAAGACCTGAATGCTCCTAGAACAGAACATGGAACTATGATGACATTTTGCATTTTCTTTAATGCAGTGGTTTTCAAACTTTATCAGTTATAAAATTGAATGTTGGCACACTCCCAGTATGGTCAGATTAGAAACAACATGCAAGCATGAAGACCTTTTGAAGTTAACAACTAAAAGAGTCCTTTTAATCATTGGTGAAACCGGGTATTAGCATTCTAGGTGGAAAAATTAAGCAAGTAATATTTAATTTATATAAATAAATTTAGGCAAAAATTAGATCACTCTGAGAAAGCGTTGACCTGAGTTGTGGGCTTGTTTTGACAAGCACAGACTTGCAATATCTGGTTTAATATTTGTCAATTTCAAATCAAATCTGTTTCGAGTTCAGGCTTTGTTCCGTATTTGTTCTTGATTGCAAGCAAAAATTTGTGTCATGCAGACATGACGTGTTGTAATGAATCAAAACTTAACATATCCATATTTAGGTCTTTGTTTCAGCTAGACGTGTCTTTCTAGAATTCATTCTTCAATCCACCATCGCATGATAGTTCATTAAACTGGTATTTTTCTATTCCTGACCTGAAAGAAATAGATGACAAGGCTGTGATGTTTCAACATTAAAATCATAAAATTTGCTCATCAATAAAAGATGACATAGACATACTCATTCAAAACATAAAGAAGAAGTAGAAATTATAGTATGGTGGTCTTAGAATAGCTAATCAAAGAAAGATGGAAAAAAATTTGACATAAAATCCATAAACTCATAGAAAATTCGTGTTAAATTTTTTTTGCATACCTCTTCTTCCTTAGCAATATCTGGTGTATCACCAGGGGATACCTGGTGGTACGCGTATCACAATTTGAAAACCTCTGCTCTCACGCCGACTTTTATTATGTGCAACATTTTTTATACTTAGCACTCTAGCAAACGATTATGTCTTTAGGTTAAGGATCCAAATACTGAGCACATGTTATGCATTGCCCCAAGATTTAGGGCCACTTGTTGTCAAGTCTTCACTCTATGCATGTTTGCTTTTATTTGTTGTCACATAGGTTTGTTTTGTCTTTGGCTGATTGCCATAATTGCCTAGTCACTGATGATAACCTCAACATCCTTCCTCTTTCGTCATTTGCTTATCATCTGGCACCATCTTTCACCATGAAGCAAGATGTAAGGATTTAATTTTTTTACCTTTAACTCAATACCACAAATTTTTTTTTTAGTGTTATTTTTAATTGTTAGTTCTTGAGGTAGTTTCCATAGTTTGTTGCAGAATATCCCACTAATTTCCACAGCCTACAGTGTATCTGTCATCACCAAGATGATATATAAGATCTAATCCAGAGAACCTTTCTTTCGTAGATAATTGTGAGACGATATTGATATTATGCCAAAATGCTATTGGCAGTTGGTTTATTAAGGGATATTCTTTCTTACTCTTACTTACTTTCTAATAAATGCAGTCCATGTTTCCTGGGGGGGGCGGGCGGGCGGTAGAGTAATGGATAACACGCTGGCGAGAGGTAGCGAGTTAGAGCCCCTGTTGGGCGGATATGCTTTGTAGGCTGCTATTAGCGCCATGTATTGCAGGCTGTCTGTTCAGTTAGCATAGTTAAGATTTGTGTATTCTGTGATCTGCATTCTTGTTAATTGTTTAAACTGCATAATTGTACACTGTAACCGGTTGCGTTCTGTCAAAAAGGAAAATTATTATTATTATTATTGTTTATGTTGGTTATGCACTATTGTCGGTTAGGTATGTCATAAATGTCTGTTTTGCACCTTTTAAAGTTCATAGATGCTGTAACATTGCTGTCTGACAGATCTTAAAAGAGACAATATATTCATAAAAGGACCATGTATAATGTTGCAGTTGTATTCTACAGGTTTTAATGTCAAGCATGTGATTATGTCCTGGGCATGACGTTAGACTGCATCCATCCTCCGCCACAGGGAACCAACAGCGTCCCTGTGCCGGTCCTAAGCCCGGACAAAGGAGGGAGGTTTGCCAGATGGGTGGCGATACTCTGGCAGTAGAAGACCAAGACTATTGAAATCCGCAAAAACCACGACACAAGTGACAGAGCGGCCCAGATGGTTCAAGGTGTCATGATGTGGAGCAGACATGCACAGGCCGGTCAGCAGTGTTGTTGAAAGTATCGGACAAATGTACTTAAGTAAAAGTAAAAGTAAAATGGATTTTAATTACTTAAGTAAAAGTAAAAGTACTCGTCACAAATTTTACTTAAGTAAAAGTGAAAAGTAGCCCCTTCAAATAATACTTTTTAAGTAAAAAGTAAAAGTACCAAGTCTTTCTATAAGCTTAACTCAATCGATTATTAACCTTCAAATATAGGCTACTAAATTCTCGAAATGGAACTTATCATTGAGTCTAGTACGCACGCTTCCGATTCATTGTTAGCACAATGCACAGCTGAAGAGTCGTTCTGCTGCAGAAATGGCAGTGCATCCAGCGTGTATCACCCATCGAAAATCTATTTTTAGGCATGCAAATTTGAATAAGCTGTCTTAGCTTAGCGAAACGAAATGTTAATTAGCGCTTTGAAGTAACGAACATTGTAACGAGTGTCGCGTAAAATGTAACGAAGTAAAAGTACTGAAATATGGGTAAAATTTTACTTCGTTGAAAGTAAAAGTATTTAATATTTTCGATACTTCGTTACATGTGAAAGTACTCAAACTTTTACTTAAGTACAGTAACGCGTTACTTTTACTTCGTTACTATACAACACTGCCGGTCAGGACAGACTGGTGGAGAGAGTCGGGGAGAGCATGGGACACATGCGGGCATTGACCCAGGTTGTCCTTCATGCCTCTCTCCCAAGATTCTCTTCAATCAGACAAGGTGGTCTAGCTGCTCCAAGATGTTAATGGTATGGAGCAGACCTGCTGACCGGACCGGTTGAAGCTGGGCAGCATGACACGAGACAGACTCAGACAGAGAGTGGCATCGGACTCTTACGGGCATTGAGCCCAATGATATTGATGATGATGATGATGTGATTATGTAAACTAGTCTTAACGAGTCTTACTTAACGAGCATCTGTAATATATAGGCTAAGTTTAATATACTGTAGAACTGATGTAACCTCCCAATTAAAGTTTGTCTGTGGATGTATGATGCAGGTGCACTTGGTGCATCCTTTGTCACAGCTATTCATCGCTACCCCATCTCATGATCATTTGACTTTGCTTGTTCGTGTATTTGTGTATTTTTTCAGTGTTTCTGTTATGCTTCAAAGTTTAATTTTCTCCTTTGAACTAACACCTGTACTAGCTTAGTTGATGGATCTCTTTCGCAATAAATCTCTTTATTCGTCGCAACACAATTGCTCTTCAACTCGTCCACTATCATCTGATCATGGCCTAAGTTATACACTGTTTAGATAATATCCTTCATTAATACATTGCAACTTCAATGGATTTTATGCCTCTTTCTTTTGTCACTTCTCTAATCTGTGATTCAAACTGACCATTTTGTACATAATATATCTGCATATTTGCAAAAGATCAGAAGTCGGTTTTATTTAACTGTTTCTGGGAGACTACTAGCATCTTCCGACAGCCAATGTCCAACTGGTATTCTTTTATACATTGTAATCAATGTCCAACTGGTATTCTTTTATACATTGTAATCAATGTCCAACTGGTATTCTTTTATACATTGTAATCAATGTCCAACTGGTATTCTTTTATACATTGTAATCAATGTCCAACTGGTATTCTTTTATACATTGCAATGAATGTCCAACTGGTATTCTTTTATACATTGTAATCAATGTCCAACTGGTATTCTTTTATACATTGTAATCAATGTCCAACTGGTATTCTTTTATACATTGTAGTCAATGTCCAACCTGGTATTCTTTTATACATTGTAATCAATGTCCAACTGGTATTCTTTTATACATTGTGATCAATGTCCAACTGGTATTCTTTTATACATTGTGATCAATGTCCAACTGGTATTCTTTTATACATTGTAATCAATGTCCAACTGGTATTCTTTTATACATTGTGATCAATGTCCAACTGGTATTCTTTTATACATTGTAATCAATGTCCAACTGGTATTCTTTTATACATTGTAATCAATGTCCAACTGGTATTCTTTTATACATTGTAATCAATGTCCAACTGGTATTCTTTTATATATTGTAATCAATGTCCAACTGGTATTCTTTTATACATTGTAATCAATGTCCAACTGGTATTCTTTTATACATTGTAATCAATGTCCAACTGGTATTCTTTTATACATTGTAATCAATGTCCAACTGGTATTCTTTTATACATTGTAATCAATGTCCAACTGGTATTCTTTTATACATTGTAATCAATGTCCAACTGGTATTCTTTTATACATTGTAATCAATGTCCAACTGGTATTCTTTTATACATTGTAGTCAATGTCCAACCTGGTATTCTTTTATACATTGTAATCAATGTCCAACTGGTATTCTTTTATACATTGTAATCAATGTCCAACTGGTATTCTTTTATACATTGTAATCAATGTCCAACTGGTATTCTTTTATACATTGTAATCAATGTCCAACTGGTATTCTTTTATACATTGTAATCAATGTCCAACTGGTATTCTTTTATACATTGTAATCAATGTCCAACTGGTATTCTTTTATATATTGTAATCAATGTCCAACTGGTATTCTTTTATACATTGTAATCAATGTCCAACTGGTATTCTTTTATACATTGTGATCAATGTCCAACTGGTTTTCTTTTATACATTGTGATCAATGTCCAACTGGTATTCTTTTATACATTGTAGTCAATGTCCAACTGGTATTCTTTTATACATTGTAATCAATGTCCAACTGGTATTCTTTTATACATTGTAATCAATGTCCAACTGGTATTCTTTTATACATTGTAATCACTGTCCAACTGGTATTCTTTTATACATTGTAATCAATGTGTAACTGGTATTCTTTTATACATTGTAATCAATGTCCAACTGGTATTCTTTTATACATTGTAGTCAATGTCCAACTGGTATTCTTTTATACATTGTAATCAATGTCCAACTGGTATTCTTTTATACATTGTAATCAATGTCCAACTGGTATTCTTTTATACATTGTGATCAATGTCCAACTGGTATTCTTTTATACATTGTAATCAATGTCCAACTGGTATTCTTTTATACATTGTAGTCAATGTCCAACTGGTATTCTTTTATACATTGTAATCAATGTCCAACTGGTTTTCTTTTATACATTGTGATCAATGTCCAACTGGTATTCTTTTATACATTGTAGTCAATGTCCAACTGGTATTCTTTTATACATTGTAATCAATGTCCAACTGGTATTCTTTTATACATTGTAATCAATGTCCAACTGGTATTCTTTTATACATTGTAATCACTGTCCAACTGGTATTCTTTTATACATTGTAATCAATGTCCAACTGGTATTCTTTTATACATTGTAATCAATGTCCAACTGGTATTCTTTTATACATTGTAATCAATGTCCAACTGGTATTCTTTTATACATTGTAATCAATGTCCAACTGGTATTCTTTTATACATTGTAATCAATGTCCAACTGGTATTCTTTTATACATTGTAATCAATGTCCAACTGGTATTCTTTTATACATTGTAATCAATGTCCAACTGGTATTCTTTTATACATTGTAATCAATGTCCAACTGGTATTCTTTTATACATTGTAATCAATGTCCAACTGGTATTCTTTTATACATTGTAATCAATGTCCAACTGGTATTCTTTTATACATTGTAATCAATGTCCAACTGGTATTCTTTTATACATTGTAATCAATGTCCAACTGGTATTCTTTTATACATTGTAATCAATGTCCAACTGCTATTCTTTTATACATTGTAATCAATGTCCAACTGGTATTCTTTTATACATTGTAATCAATGTCCAACTGGTATTCTTTTATACATTGTAATCAATGTCCAACTGGTATTCTTTTATACATTGTAATCAATGTCCAACTGGTATTCTTTTATACATTGCAATGAATGTCCAACTGGTATTCTTTTATACATTGTAATCAATGTCCAACTGCTATTCTTTTATACATTGTAATCAATGTCCAACTGGTATTCTTTTATACATTGTAATCATTGCCGGCAAGTTTCATTCGATCGGTCAGAAGACAATTTTTGTTTACGTTCAGATTCAAAATTTCATTCGTGGTTTTCTATTCTGCATAGGATTGTCCAGAGTATGGCATATCGCATGGAGGGGCAGTAGAGTAATGGATCCCCAAGTGTGGCACATGCAGTTTGTCTCCTATGGTGCTGGTTGTATATGCTTGAAATTTAATATATTTTGTTAAAAAACCTATTCCCTATGCAATCAGTCTTGCACTATAAGTCTCAAAGTTTGTTCTTATGTTTGTATATACAGGGTGGGCAAAAAGGTAATCCCCTAAGATTTATTGTCAATATCTTGGACAAAAATGAGAATGTTTCAAATAAAATTTTGTAGGCTTAAAGGTAATTCATATCTACATACAATAGCCAAATTTCATCGATATATGTGAAACAGAACAAAAGTTATACCACTTTTAGAGAGTCCACCCATGGGCGCTCGCAGCATAGGTCAAGGGGGGTCGCGTGACCCCTGGAAAGCATGACAAAAATATTAGCTATAGCACTTTCTGGGCAAATGTTAGTGGTTAAACGGGACAGCTTGCCCAATAGTCATTGTGTTCTTTTACTTCACCAACTTTTTGGTATATCTTGTGGTCATCTCTACATATTGGGTAGGCCTATTACTTTAACTCGTTACTGAGTCATAATAATTATCATGTACAGGGTGCGCCAAAAAAAAAGACCCCCCCTAAGAATTTGGCCAATATCTTGACCAAAAGTAAGAATTTCCAAATGAAATTTTACAGGCTTATAGACAATTCATATTTACACATGATGGCCAGATTTCATCAAAATATTTCAAACACAACAAAAGTTATGTCGCTTTTAGAGAGGTCACCCACCGTTTTTTGACGATTCAAAAACGCGACGCAACAAAAAGTAATAAAAATTCAATCTAATTATTCTGACCAATATCTTGGCCAAAACTAAGAATATCGTAATGAAATTTTACAGGCTTAAAGACAATTCCTATCTGCATACGATGGTCAAATTTCATCAAAATATTTCCACAACAACAAAAGTTATACCACTTTTAGTAAGGCCACCCCCCCCCAATTTTTGACAATTCAAAGACGTAACGCAGCAAAAACACGATTTTATTAAGTCTCATCTCAAATAATTATTATAAAATAGCCTTGATATTGACAGATGATCATTATTATTACTATTTAATAAATAGACAGGGTACCAGCGTAGCTGCACGTCACTGAGAAGTCACTTAGCAAGATGACAATCAAATTCTTAAAATTAGAAATAACAAGGAATCTGTCAGATAGTCAACAGGTCCATCAAGAACTCTGCATAGAGACTCAAAATAAGTTTTGGCACGGGTGGTGGGCACATTGAACACAAGTTGTGAAGCACTACCAAGTTCATTTGACAACAGTTATTTGTGATGAGACTTAAAAATTGTGTTTTTGTCACTTTTTGTTGCGTTTCGTTTTTGAAACGTCAAAAAACGGTGGGTGGTCTCACTAAAAGTGGCATAACTTTTGTTCAGTTTTAAATATTGTGATGAAATCCGGCCACCACGTGTGGATATGAATTGTCTATAAGACTGTAAAATTTCATTTTGATATTTTTATTTTTGGCCAAGATATTCGCAAAAACTTTTAAAAAAACTGCGTTTCGTTTTTGAAACGTCAAAAAACGGGGGGTGACCTCCCTAAAAGTGGCATAACTTTTGTTCTGTTTGAAATATTTTGATAAAATCTGGCCATCATATGTAAATATAATATGTCTATAAGCCTGTAAAATTTCATTCGAAAATTCTTAATTTTGGCCAAGATATTGGCAAAAAACCTAGGGGGGGTCTTTTTTATTGGCGCACCCTGTATATTATTGTATAATAGACCTGCATAGAGTCAGACATCAGAGGAACAGTCTTTCAACCACTCAGGTCATCAGGGTACGGTTATCGGATATGCCGACTATAGCTAACCGTAGACTCGTAGAGGTTGCCGTCAAACCCCACTTGTAAGATTGATGGCATCCTAATTGTCTTCCTGTGATGCAGTCAGTCTAATGCAGCCTGGCATCTTGTACCCATATGCTCTCCTTTCTAAGAATGCACAAGGAAGATGATTGTCTCTCATCAAGCTGCCCTCCCGCACACATTCTCATAGGACACACGAGTTTACAGTATATCGAGTTTCAGCTGTGGACTTGTGGTAGGCTATGCATTTACAGGGCTGTCCAGCCTCTTTTGAATAATTATTGGTGATTCGGTTTGTGGATAAAGCTGTCACGACATTATACCGGTAGCCTATATGTTTAGTGTTGATGTTATTATAAAAAATACAGTGACCCTAAGCTTGTGGAGGTAGGCTCAGTCACTGTTCATAAATCTTGCTCTACTGCAGTCAAAGTTTTAGTTTTTTTAACTTTATTCACCTGGTAAAACTCTGGCTGAAATGTTTGATTTCTTCTGGAAATGTCTAAGCACGCCTGCAGGTGATTTACTTGGCAGGAAAAGCTTTAGCTTTGTCAAAGCAATATCGAGCAGACCTTAATGGTCAGGATCTCATAACAGAAATGGAAGATTTGCTCTCTGTACATAAGGTAAATTATGGATGTGCCCATTGAATCTGCATAACTTTTTAACATAGTAAAACTTAAATCCGAGTAATGCATAAATGTTTGCCAGCTTACAATAGGCCAACTGTAGACAATTCAATAAGATTATTTAGCAAGCTGAAGAGCCTGATTTATGCCTGAAGATGACAGAATTAATTTTTAAAGGCATATAATGTCTCATTACAACTTTAAAAGATCTTCTAGATCTGGTCAGGTTGAGCTTTGAGACTATAGTCTTATTTTAAAAACTGCCATCAAACATTTTGCAGAAAAATTACAAGGAATGCTCTTTTGTTAGGTCTACAGTCATTCTATTGTGCTATAAATGCAAGTACAAAATACTTTGCAAGTATTTAAAATTGTATCTCAAATACTATAGCATTTAAAATAATTACCATAGCCTAACTGAATCAAACATATGGTAAGAAATACAGGGTGCGGCTGAAAAAAATAATCCATTACGAAAATTGCGATTTCTCGAAAACCGCTAAATATTTTGTTACAAAACTTCGCTAGTCTATTTGACACATATTTATCTACAACGTGGCCAAATCTAATGAAATTCGAATCATTAGAACCAAAATGGTGCAACCCTGAAGTGAAACAATGGTATTTTCGTTTCAACCGACATTTACTGACAGCAATAAGTAACAAAGTAACGACGCAAACAATAATGTAACAAGGTTCAAGGTTACTTATTGTTATAGACAAGATTAGGCCCAGTGTAAAGTTTTGTGCAATGAATGTTTGAAGTGACCACCGTTTGCTTTTACGCAAGCTTGCAGACGTTTTCGAAAGCCCAGAACAAACCTCTGAATGATCTCAAGTGGCAATTCATGAATTCCAGATGATTTGCAGCGTATATTTCAGTTCAGGAATGTTCTTCGGCTTTGTGGTAAGTTTGTGGTAGGTCTCGAGCATTGCACCCCAGACAGCACAGTCGAGTGCGTTCATATCTGGGAAATTTGGCGGTCACGAATCCTTGTCGATGAAGTCTGGACAGTGACTTGTTAACCAATCTTGGGCCATGCAGTTTGGCGCCGTGATCCATCTTGCTGCAGTAAAGTGAACTGATTTCCCAAGACAGTCATCGACAAGCTTAGGCAAAAGATTCTCCACGTAGTAGTACTTAGCATTGACTTTGACCTTCTCGTCAATGAAATGCAAGCGTCCTTTACCCTCCTAGCTGATACATGTACCTGCAGAAACCATGATGTGGGGAGAAAACTTGCAATGGCACTCTCGACCAACAGACGGCTTGGGTGGATATCGGCTTTGATCTTTTTCGCCCAGACGCGGTTGTTTTGATTTTTAATGGGTGGATTAATGCAAAAGACCTTTTAATTGGTGAAGAAAACCATTCTTTGTCACCGTCTGCAAAGCGGAAATGACTAATTAAGGCACACCGCAGGCTAGTTATGTAAAAATATGATTTCCTACTTCGTGAATGCCGTGTTCAGTTGAAAAAATGAAGTTCTTTCTTTGGCCTGACGTCATGATCACAAATATAAAGATATTGACATAAATGTTTTACACAATATGTAAAAATATGTTACGAATACAAATGAAAATATTTGTAACAAAATATTCAGCGGTTTCTGAGAAATCGCAATTTTCGTAATGAATTATTTTTTTGGCCGCACCCTGTATATAAGAACAAGAAGAAAACATAATATTTGATCAATCAACTACAGGTTCTTGCTCATGTAGACTAAATACAAAATTACAAGCTGACGAAGTTTTGCTCCTGAAATTTTCTGCACCATGGAAATAAAGAAATGAGGTCCCTGCATGGTACTGTTGGTCTATTATAGTTAGTACAGTTAGTTGGTGTTATTGATTTTTTCTATGAATAGGCCTAATATAGGCTACATGAATAATATATGCCATATCCTATATCAAAGTCGAAAACTGTTTAAAGACTTTTTCGTTTTGTTATAAAAGGCTCATAAATATTATATTACGTTACATTGAGTTAATGTATAGTTGTGTGAGTTGCTTGGTTTTAATGGCATTATTTTGTATCTTAACTTCTCTGGCCACGACCTAGTCGACTGACCCCCCCTGCAAAAAATCCTGCGAGCGCCCATGAGTTTACCCACTGTTTTTTGACGATGCAAAAGCGTAAAAACATAACGCAATGAACTGTAGCAAAAAACGATTTTATTAAGTCACATCTCAAATAATTGTTATCAAATGAACTTGATATTGCTTCACAACTTGTGTTCAATGTGTCCACCACTAGTGCTCACACTTGTTCAGAAGTTGCTCTCGGCCTTTTTGCAAAGTTCTTGAAGGCCTTGTTGATGTGTTTGAGAGGTAAGTCTTTCCACATGTATCAATTCCAATGCGACCATCAATTCTCTTATCACTCTTGGTTTTGCCCACAAATTGTGGTATTTCTCCGGAATAGCTCTCCACACTTGATAACCTATCGGGTAAAAATCCGGAGATTACTGGGCAATTGGTTCTTCTCGATGAAACCAGAACAATAATATCGACGTTGAGCCGATTATCTTTCATCAACCACATATTTCTTAACTCTCAATTGAACTCTTAATTTCGCTCCGCTCTTGCTGTTTATCAGAGTAAGTCGTGATTATAGCTTATGCTCCAAGACCCTGCTCATGAAGTATCTGAATAGGCTACACATTTTGTCTGTCATTGAAGCCTTGGCCATTTTAATGTCTCATAAATTTCAATTTTACTGTTTTAATAGCAAAATTTTAATCTGAAAAATTCTTTTTCAAAATTTTCAAAAAATTCTTTTTTTAATCTGAATTTTTTTTTGCAACTTCCTAGTCATCTCATAGCAGGAAGAGTACCGAATAACTTGATATATGCAGACGATACTACATTATTGGCAGGAAAAAAGCAGATTTGTTACAACTGATAAAAAGACTAATGAGAGAAAGCGAGTAGGGCACCACGGTCATTGACACCTTATCACGGCAAGTGTGGCAGCTGAAATAGCAGTGGCATGTAAAAACGCAAAATACAGCTGTTACAACAAATTGCTCCATTCTTACAATTTATACACCTTGGCCTTGGGGCCCATACACAACAGCGGCTTTACTTTTATAACTGACCTGGGACGCAACCTGACTTGTGTACCTGGAGACACTCAAGAACCTTATTATCTTTTCAGTGGCTCTCAGTTGTCTTCCAGTGCTTCAACGCTGTCATGTTCCGTGGAATATTCATTATGCGTGACTTGGAGAAGCCGTTCCAGGCGTCTTTTTCTGTCTCCAGACAGTGTTTTATCACCTGAGGGATTAGAGCTGCCTCTTTTCTAAAAATGATTATTATAGTAATAATATTATTTACCGAAGACATCGATGATACCTGGGAGTGCAGCTGAATTGGCCGCCTCGCGTAAGATAGCTAAATATGCAGAGCTCCCCGCCACCCACGACTTTGTGCCAATAGCTTTAGAGACATTAGGTCCAATTAATTTGTCGGGTCGCGAATTCCTTATGGAATTAGGTCGTCGGCTGTCTGACGCCACGGGCGACCCTATGGAATCGATGTATCTATTCCATCCAGCGTCTGTCCATTTGCACACATAGTAGCGATAAATATTCTTCGGAACTTTTGTCAAAAGTAATAAATGATTGTTATAATAAATAATAATAATAATAATAATAATAATAATAATGTATTTTAAACAAGTTATGACATGAATGATGAATTATAATAAATAAATAATACAATGATGATGGTGCTCTGCCCGTGGGCAGGTTCATTGACTTTACGCCCCTGGGGATGAGATGAGTGAGGTGGTTTCCCGTTGCCTTCCCCACAGACAATGATGGGTAAGCAACTTGCCCAAGGTCGCTCCGCAGGAGCTTGCACCCCTGCGTCCCACATGTGATAGCCCGAGATAATCTAAATCTCTGAATGTCAACTCCCGCAGTCCGTTGCAACCAACAGACAAATGCCGTTCGCGCTTACCGGTGTAGCTAACGAGGCTAGGTGCCTGGAACGGCTTAAATAATACAATACAATTAGTCATTTATACCGCGCTTTAACAAAAACAAGTTTTTTTTCAAGAGCGCGCAATAAATAAATAGCTGCACACTAGGTACAAGAAATGTGCAGTTTATTAATTTTATTTTTTATAATTTTTTAAAATTAATAGGTGAAATATTGCATATGTATGCTGTATTTGAAGCTTTTGTGATTCACAGGAATCAAATCAAGTGAAGGAGTTGGAACAATTGAAGAGGAAATTAGAGGTGGAAAAACGCTTGGAATCATTTGCTTCTCTTCTTGATTGCTGTGTTACAGCTGATCAGGTCAGATTTCTCATTGGATCAAAAAAATTTGTGTTCCTTTTAAATATCGTTATATTCTCATTCCATTTTCTGTTAATCTTACAAAGAAATATTCTTTAGGGTTTGGAATAGGGTGTCATGCATTGTGGATGGTAGGTGACCAGTGTAATCTTATTTTCATTGCCTGTGTCCAACCTAATTCTAACGTACTGATTAGGCAAAAAAAATAATGGTGTGTTTCTGGTAACAAAGGTCTAGAAAAGTGGGTAGGTAGGTCTAAAAATATTTTTGTACAGTGACTACCAAAATAATTATACCACTTTCCTTTTTTGCACAAAAGTACATGCTGCATCGAAGTGTTTGTTCTATGCAAGTATAAATTGCTATTTGCAGAGTGTCTGTACCTATTTTGTTTCAGTGATTATTAGCAATCCATGTTCTCTGTCTACACTCTGCTTATGTCCTGTCTTATCTCTCGTTCTCTCTCTACATTAACTCATCTACTTGATTTCGTTTTGCCTACATTGCCTAATAACAACTACACTCTTCTGTCACCACCATCTTGATATGGTTGCCCAGGTTTAGCGGGATCACTCCCTTTCCGGGTGACCCTTTCTTAGTGATCTTTTACCTGATAGATGATAATAATTTGTTAGCTCCTTATTTCACTGCACACTCTTATTTTATATATTTTTGCTGTTTTCAATTTGTTGATCGCTATGAATAAACAAGATTTGATTTGATTTGATTTGATTATTATGTGTAAGTTTAGGCCTATATATGTAAGCTTAGACAACACTGCTGAACGTAACGTAGGTCAAAGCTTTAGGTCTAAGTCTGAACATCTTTTTTAGCGTAATCTCGACGAAACTATATCCTGAGCACCGTTAAACACAAGTTTAAAAAGAATTGCCAAGTCAGATCTTGCAGCTGCAGTAACAAATAATGATTTTAATTTGGTTGTGTAAACATTTGCAAAAATCGAGCAACTTCTACATTGTACATAAGTTAACTAGGGTTTAAACCTCTTTTATTTAATTTATAAACGTGGTACGCTTTCCAAACTCACACGATTTTTTAATGGACGATGTTCTTGAGGAAACCATCGTCCACAAATTCCATATAATTATTATTCACGACCTGAAAGCGAACTTGGTTAAATGCTTTCTTTTTCATGAATTACCATGATAAAAGGATAGGAAACCACTCAATGAAGGTGAAAAGCAGCAGACAACTCTTCTAACAGAGAATACGAACTTCTAATTGACCTATCACGAATGAAGCAGAATTCCAATTAATAAACCTTCGCATTCTAACCTCATGTAGGACATAGGCCTACTCTCAGTATGATCCACAAATCGTGGCTTTGAAAACAGTGCAATTTAATCTTTCATGATATTGTAAGAAAAATATGTAGGCCTATTTATGTATGTGGGCTTAGGGCGTAGTAGCCTTTGCTTCCCGTGTGTTCTGCATGATTCAATGCGTTTAGTTGAGATTGGGGTTCCACCAGAAATTATTAGGATGCGAAGGGTTCCGGGGCCCAAAAAGTTTGGGAAACGCTGGTGTAACTGAAGGTCCCTTTCACTGGTGCTTATTGGTAGCTGAAATTATGTCAGAATTTGTTAATCTTTATCTATAAATAAGCAATACTGAATAGTGGCAATTTCACCAAGGCCAAGTAAAACCCACATCCAGAATTAAAGTTGACATGAGTTTCAAAATTCCAGGTTTGAGCTGAATGCAGGACAATGAATGCCAGTGCCCTAAAAGCATAAAGGCATTTGCAGTGCATGCTTGCAAAGTCACAATACAAAGACTGGTGGTAGGAAATGCTGTGTCTACACATTTGCTAACTGGTCATCATCATGTCTGTGCAGGACCGGCATTCACTCGCAGCTGACTAGTTAGCTGCAGAAGATGTCAGTGGAGGACAGTTCTTCTTGAAAGATCCTAGAGTGCCATTGCACTAAATGCATTCACTATTCCCAGTGAGTCTGTGCTCAGTACAAGCTAAAAATGAGTTAGTCAGAGATAAATTCAGGTTAGCTGAGAGAGGTCTTATCTAGGATATGTGCCATCTTGTCCTGATATTGCCCTATCCCTTTCCAAAGGTCACTCAATGGGAATTGGGCTGTCAGTCTTATCCAAATAGCAGCATGTACTTGTCATTGTCACTTGGCATCTGTAGCATTTAATTATGTGACTGCACATAACATATGACCTTCGCGTGTGACCTTAGTTGACTGCCGAACATGCTGCAGTTGACCTGCAACTAACATCTCTTCTGAAGGCTTCCAGCCATTTGCCATTGCAGCATAGCACAGAATGCTGTGTGTCAATAATGCTTCAATTAATTATTATAAGAAAATTGGGTATTGCAGAATAATCTATGCCACAGCAGGTCTATGTAATTCTGATTATTTTATTCAGAGAAATGCTGTTATGATGTTCATTGAAACTCTTTTCAATCGAGCCTTTCCAAGCACAGTTGTCACTACAGCTGCCAGAGGGCGTGGCAAATCGGCTTCACTTGGACTTGGCCTGGCGTGTGCTGTTGCATTGGGGTTAGAATTCAGTCTTGCATTTGCTGAATACTTTTGAAATCAAAACTTATTTAAATTTACAGTTGGTGCCATGTTTTTATGACATTTTTTGTGGACGTTTTAGTGTAGTTTTATTGGGCCTGGCTATTATTCAGCGCTACTAAGGATAATGTTATGAATGCATTTGAATTCGTGGATTGTTAGCTCTGCTTGTTTTTCATGTTGACTTGGGAAGAGTGGAATGTAGACTGTAGAGTAATAGTAAATACTCTGGCATGAAGAGTGCACAGATGCGGGGTCATTTCCAACTACCCCCACTTTCCACTACCTCTCCAAGGTCTACCCAACCTTCCATTCAGCAGGTTGAGTTGGTAAACTGAGTGGTAGGATGTGAGCGACACCTTTCATGGCTGCTGAGAGTTAAATTCAGCTCCTGTAATCACTTGTGATCATCTGTTCCTACTATGAATTGTAATCATACTGCATTGTGCCAGTTTGAAATTAAACGAAGATTTTTTTTCTGTTGATATCACTACAGATGTTGCCAGGTGAGATAGCATCAGATTCAGTCATTTTCAAGAAGCTCTGTGTGAAATTAAGCAGTTATCTTGTTATATATGCATTTGACTGAAATACTTTATGAGTCTCTGCTGCTTCATCAGTTTGTACTTTTCTATTTTTTTTAGTTATTCCAGGACTATTGTTACAGCACCAAATCCTGAAAATCTGTCAACAGTTTTTGAATTTCTCTGCAGGGGATTGGAGGCCTTACAATATCAGGTGATTCTTTGTCTCTGACTCTGTGCTATTGTATATTGTCACAGTTTGCCAATACATTTACTTAATTAATTAGGACTGTTGCTTGATTGAAACGTTTATTTGCGATTAATTGCATGATTAAAATTGTTAATTCTTTTTACTCTTTTTTTATTCATAGCATAGCAAGATACAAAAATCAAACATTCTGATAGGATTGTAGTGCCATGCATTGTAAATATTTTGTAGCTAACTTCCTCCTGTAAATTCCACCATTGTAGTGAATTCAAATCTTTCTCAATGTGTTCATATACTCTGTGCCATTCGGCAACTGTTTGTGGAAGAGAAACAAGGATTGTTTTAATTACTGGTGCAGCAATGAGAGATCAGTGGCTCCTGTTCAGCATCTGGTAACAGTTTTATGCATTCACATTATCTTTCATGTTGATTCTTCTGTTGTGCCTTGACTTCATTGGGTTTTGTCAGAATTTTCACAAAAAGTTGAAGCTCTTGCCAAAACTTGTGTCTGTTGTCCTTTTGCAAGCATTTATGATATTTGAAATGAGAAACGTGTTGTGTTCTGAGTTGTGGGTCCAGAGCATTCACCATTCTCATCCATAATATTTTGAAATTCAGTTTTCACTTTTCTTAAACACATGAAGTGTTTTATCATCGGGTGCTGTCATTTTTGTTGAGAATGGCAGAGAGTTGGAAAAAAATCATTGAGCAGGAGACATATTATGCAAATCGAGGTCATATAAACTGGATATAATTAACGAGTGACACTGACGCATGCATTCAAATTTTTATTGCAAAATTTTTTCATGTGTTAATCACATGTGTTAAGCGAACAATTGCTCAGCATCAGCAGCTCTGCATTTGATGTGTCTGTCTATGCATGTATGGAATTGAATTTCCTAAACTGTGTTAAATAGCAGGCAAAATGTACTCGTGTGTATTAAATATTCATCGTGGAGATAAGTTTTAGCAGTTATTGTTTGCCATGCGTATTCAATTAGCCGTCAAGTCCTTTTTCTATTAAAGGCTGCTTACGATCAAAAATGTTAAAATAGGTAACTATTTAAGAATTAACGATTAAGAGAAGAAGACTACCAAGATGAATGAACAGCTTACTTGGATTAATTGTATTTCCAGTAAGTAGCTTTGTAATGATGAGAGCATACTTAAAATTACTGAAAAAACAATGCAGCTCTTCATTAAAGTGGAATGTAGGGCAAAGTAACCTTGGCATTAGGCACTGATGCCACTGATCACCGTCTATCTACCTTGAATGAGGTAACTGGTCTAGAGTTGCAAAAGCTAATTTTAGCATCTGCTGAAAATGTGCAAGCTGGATATTGTTCTTACATTTATCATTCAAAAACTTATGCCCTTCCTCACTTCGCTCTGCAACCGGTCTATTCAAGAAACACTAATGTGCCACATCACACAGGTTGGGAATCACTGGTTTAGACCCAAGTGATCCAGCCGACTACAGGGTCTACAGGCCAATTGTCAATGTTACGTTCTTGTCTAAAATTTTAGAACGCATTGTTGCAAACCAATTAATGCATATTTAGACATGCACGGGTTACTTCCCTCTCAGCAATTGGGTTTCCTTAGATATAATTCTACTAAGACTCTTAATGCTACTATGACACTTGTCCATGCCTTTGTCACTGGTCAGTGGAATTGATCACAGCAGTTCGGTACTCATGTGTCTGCCACTTGGACTAATTGGGCGCCTTTAACGGGTTCTTCGTTTGGCTCCTTGCCTCATTGGCCGCAATGCTAAATATGCATCTGTCTCTGCCTATAAGCGTGTTGTCCTTCGCTGGCTCCCTCTTTCACAGCGAATTTCCTACCGAGTTGCTGCACTTGTTTGGCGATGCTTTCTTGATTGTGCTTCACTGTATTGCAAGTCTAGCCTTTGTCGACCTGTCTCCGACCTTGCAACCCATCGAGCTCTTCGCTCTGTTGGCAACGAGGGAGGGGCAGCTTTTGGTTCTGCGAGCTCACACTTCTATCAGACAGCGCTGAGTCTTTTCCATTGTGAATCCCCATCTGGAATGGCCTCCCACTAGCCTTGCAATTTATGTGTAGGCTAAGTTCCCCTGCTTTTTATAAGTCACTCAAATCCTACTTCCTTTGCTGTGGCTGGGCTGGAAGCTGGTGAGTCTCTTGTCGCTATATTAATTCTTGAAAAGAATGAATGAATGAATGCCATTAGGGAAGGATAGTTTTTGTCTCTTAACTAATGTATTGTGTTGTCAAATTATAGGAATGTAGAACTTAATTTTTCTGCTATTTTTCTTGGGTGATGTTTAGTGGCATCGCCGAATTTGCATCCACTTTATTCTGTGATATGTTTTAGATCAACCAAGATTATGAAGTAACTCGGTCAGAATTGCAAGAGTTCAATAAGGCCATTGTTAATGTTACCATTTTCAAAGGACATCGTCAAACAGTTCAGGTCAAGAAATGTTTTCTGTTTATCTAGAGGTTTTCACATTGCTTTATCTTTCTATTTTTTGGTAAATTTTTAATCATCAGTATTCTAAATTAATGTTTTAATTTGATTTTGGTCTTGACCTTTTATATCAATATGTCAATATGATGATGATGATGATGATGATGATGATGATGATGATGATGATGATGATGATGATGATGATGATGATGATGATGATGATGATGATGATGATGATGATGATGATGATGATGATGATGATGATGATGATGATGATGATGATGAGGAGGATGATGATGATGATGATGATGATGATGATGATGATGATGATGATGATGATGATGATGGTTCTCTGTCTGTAGGCAGGTTTTATAGCTTTCGCCATTCGAGGGATGAGATGAGTGAGGTGGTTTCCCATTGCTTTCCCCACAGACAATGATGGGTAAGCAACTTGCCCAAGGTTGCTCCACAGCAGCTTACGCCCTGCGTCCCACACGTGCTAACCCGAGATATCTAAATCTCTGAATGTCAACTTCCAGCCCGGGGCTTGAACTGCAGTCCGTTGCAACCAACAGACGTTTGCCGCTCTCGCTTACCAGTGAGCTAACTAGGCTAGATATCAATATGATTAAGTTAAATTGATATTTTGAAATTAGAAATTAAATTGTTTTTTGCATCAAAATTGAAATAAAAAGTTGGAATAAAATATGGTGTTTATTCATTAATTCTGGTAACAGTTTGTAAGAGTTGAACTTTGCAGACTTTGTGCATTTCCTATCATGAAAAACCACTACATGTAAGTCAACACAGTAATTGAGATGTGGCATTCTAAAGTGGAACAGATATAATTAAGGATTATGGTAACTTTGCAGTGACACTAATCTTAAGAAGACAATAATTGCATTGTCAGCAGTGCTTTTCTTTTCTAGTATATTGAACCAACTGGTCATGACAGACTTGGTCGGCCAGATATCTTGTGCATCGATGAAGCTGCGGCTATTCCTCTGCCGCTTGTTAAGAAGCTCATCGGACCGTACTTTGTCTTCATGTCTTCAACTATCAATGGGTAACTGACATGCTTTTTTATGAATAACTTAAAATGCAATTGAAAAACTTGAGTCTGAGGATTTGGCATTTACAGTACTGGCAGGTATTTTGACTCACCAGACTGAGAAATGTTACTTGAGTCATTCATGATGAAAACATTCACATATCTATACTGGCTCTGAAATGGCCGATCTGCCCATTCCGGACTGTGTGCACAACTGGATTGTGACCTTTCTGACACACCGCAGACACGTAGCAAAATACAATGGATTGGTCTCGGATGCTGCTGACGTCAATGCTGGCATAGTTCAGGGCTATGGTCTGGGCCCTTTAACCTTCCTTATGGCCATTTCAAACTTAAACAGTTCATCTTCGAAATCGCATGGCCAAATATGACGACTATGTTCACTGCCCTTTGTCAGCCGCTTCTGCTGCAGTCCAAGTAATTAGCCAGGCAATGGAGACCTTAGAGGCATAGCTGTTTTTCAGTCACATATCCTAACCCAAACCATATCCAATATATCTGCTTGGTGCAGTCCAAAAACCTGGGAAAATTAACTTGGAGTCTGTACTACTTTATGTCCTCTAACCGTTTGTGACTAACTCCTACCAAGACACGTTATCTGGTTTGGGACCTGCCAGCAACTGGCGAAAATAGACATGGAAGATTTAACACTAGACTAGAGTGTCCTTCGATCACTTTTTCACCCTTTGTGCATATGAACCTGAGCTGTGTCGTGCACCAGCTCTTGATTGTTATTACCAGTTGCACCAGCTTAGGGTGGTATCCTGCTCTCTAACTTTTGTGCCGCCTCTACCTTTGTCCACTCTTTCATTGTTTCCTGCCTTTTGTGCCGCCTCTACCTTTGTCCACTCTTTCATTGTTTCCTGCCTTTTGTGCTGCCTCTACCTTTGTCCACTCTTTCATTGTTTCCTGCCTTTTGTGCCGCCTCTACCTTTGTCCACTCTTTCATTGTTTCATACCTTTTGTGCCGCCTCTACCTTTGTCCACTCTTTCATTGTTTCCTGCCTTTTGTGCTGCCTCTACCTTTGTCCACTCTTTCATTGTTTCCTGCCTTTTGTGCCACCTCTACCTTTGTCCACTCTTTCATTGTTTCATACCTTTTGTGCCGCCTCTACCTTTGTCCACTCTTTCATTGTTTCCTGCCTTGACAGTACACTCTACGATTGCTGTCTGGAAGGGATCATTATGCACTCTGGCCCAAAGGGTTGGTCATGTATCATATGTAGAATGTCGTGCATTGGCTCCCTTTCCCCGCTGTGAATTGCCTGCAGAGTCTGTGCACTAGCTATGTGGTGCAGTGAGGGAGTGGTCCCCTATATCTGCGAGAACTCTTTTGTTCCAGCTTGGGTGTCTAGCGTCAATTTACCCTTCAGTTGCAAGAAAGATGCAGTACATCCCATTGGTTCACTAAATTGAATTGGTGTGCATCAGTTATTATGTAAATGACCATGTTCGGTAAATATTTGTCTTTATAGTTTATTTATGAAGATTTCATTGATAGCAGCCTTGCTGACATATGAATTTACCCCACATGATTACTATAAATTTTAGCGATCTTTGAGCTAGCGACTTAGGTCAGGTCATAGTCATGGTGAACTGTAAGTGTTACTTGGTAGAATATCCTGTTTCTCACAAGTAGCCATGACAAGAGATCTACAGCTGTAAAACTTATTTACCACACAGTTTAAGTCCAATCCAGTGCATCATCAAACTTAGTTCTGATTTTGTGCAGTTTCTCTCAAGCACAATGTTTATGATCAGTTTGATGTTCAAGCACAGGCATCATTCTCAATTCAGTTTGAATCTAATGTTGTCTTTTAGGCTTATTTTTATATATATACTAGCTGTACCCAGCCACGCGTTGCTGTGGCAAAAAAGACTTCCCCCTCCCCCTCCCCCCCTCCCCCTCCCCCCTCCCCCTCCACCCCTCCCCCTCCCCCTCCGCGATGGCGACGCGGATCACGCCATAAAACGCTTGAGCAAGAAGGCCGTAATGAAATGCGAAGGCCGTAATGAAATGCGCTAAAGAAATTTACGGAACAAACATGCCCGAATTGGTATGCAAGGCTTATTGACGGGCGTAGGCTATGTGTTGAAAACGGCGGAATTTGCAAAGTTGCTTTTTTAGCTTAAAAGATTGCGCTTTTTCCCAAAAAGCATTCTGCAAACCCGGCCGTGTTGGAACTAAACGTTTTGGTGAAGTTTCGAAAGCAATCAATGAAGAAAGTTCGGAGATCTTTCGTCAGGTGCCAAACGCGGTTAGATTTTTATATATATAGATATACATGCTGAATTCAGTTATAATATAACTAGCGTACCCGGCCACGCGTTGCTGTGGCTGAAAAGAGCATCCAACCATCCGTCCCTGCCTCCATTCGACCTCCCCCTCCTCTTTCTCTTCCCCTACCTTCCTCTCCCATCTCCTCCCCTCCCCACCCCTCTCCCTCCTTCCCCTCTACTTCCTTCTGTCCCACCGCTACCTCCCCTGCACCCTACCCTCCCCATCCCAGTCCCCTCCCCACCCTCCCTCCGTCCCTTCCTCTGCCTCCCTGCATCCCTCCCTCCTCCATCCCTCCCTCCGCTCCCTCCCCTTCCTCTTCGTCCCGCTCCCTTCCCTCCTTTCCTCCCTCACACCATCCCTTCCCGAAAGCGACGCGGATAGCGCCCAAGAAACGCGTGTGCAACACGGCTGCTGTGGAATGTGTTGAATATGCGCTATATAAAGCCTTGCGGAACCACCATTTGAAACGCGACCAAATTCGGTCAAGGCATTTGGACAGGTAGAATTTGAACTCGGAATCGAATGCAAAGTTTTTTGTTGTAAAAGATTTTTCATAAAAAGCATTATGCAAACCCACGCGTATTCGAACGTTTCGAAACGTTTTGCTGAAATTTTGAAAACAATCGGTTAAGAACTTTTCGAGATCCTTGGTCCCGACTTAAACTCAGTTACATTTTTTAATATTTATATTGATATGATAAGGGTTGAAATCTAGGCATTATCTGGCTGTGCCTTATGGCAGTGCTGTCCAACGTGCGGCCCGCGGGCCGCATGCGGCCCGCGAGATGATTTCAAGTGGCCCGCCAGGGCTCACTAAATTTTCCCCTTTGTGTAGAATGAAATAAACTTAGTATTTAAAGGATAAAGCCACTGGTCGACTTGAGCGTTTATTTTTTTATTGGTTTTGAGACAAATGCCGATTTGGAATGCTACCAGGAAGACCAATCCGAGAATTAAATCTCTTCTTTCTTTTCATAGGGTTATTTTCCCGTAGTCTAAGCTTATCTGGAGATTGACACATGACTTCTGATATCAGCAACTCTTATTACTGTACTCAACTAAACAGACCTCGCGAACCATCCCAACTGAGTGCAAGGCAGGGATCTGATAAACGCCACCTTGCACATTTTGGTGCTCTACTATTATGAAGCATGATATTCGTGATTTGTGTAGTCCACAACTCCACATGTTACTATTCATTATTATTCTTGTGGACTTGTCGAACTCTTTCCACAAACTGCTCAAGACTTTTCTTTTTGACAATTCCTGGGTCGGAAACATCTCCGAATCTTGAACCGGCGATATTTAAATTTCATGTAGGCCTATCGATAGCCTGATTGATGGATAGATTATAATCGTTCCATATTAAATTTCAATTTGCGTTTCAAAGTTGATATAGCCTATTATCAATAAATTTTAGCCACTACTTTTGAATTTACTGTTGCGGCCCTCGGATTCAAGAACCTTGCTTTTGCGGCCCGTGGTGCCAAAAAGGTTGGACAGCGAGATGATTTCAAGTGGCCCGCCAGGGCTCACTAAATTTTCTCCTTTGTGTAGAATGAAATAAACTTAGTATTTACACTGCCTTATGGTATCAGATATGCAAACCAAGATATGATATCATGAACAATCTTTCTGACCATTTTGGCAAGCAGTAAGTAGTTATTGAAGCATAAAAAGGATGTAACTGCAGCTTGCAAGTATCGAAATAACTTATATTTTCAAATGATAAAGTTGTACAGTTGATTGCAGTTTGTGGGAATTTGAGCTATTATCAAAGGGTTTTTGGTAATATTCCACCCCTCTCATTTAACCTGAGATTAGACGGCATCTAGAGTTAGAGCCATGGATGCGGATCGCAAGGCGATTTCAAGTGGCCCACCTGAAGTTTCCTGAATTTTTGCACTTTGTGTAAAATGAAGTAAAGTACAAAGTCACTCGTCTGGTCTGCTCGAGGAACTAGGACACTAGGCCATTATAAAAGATATAAAGCAAGCCAAACATGGCACGTTAATAGGGTAGGCTATACATGCTGTTGTTTAGTGTTATTGTTCATTTTTGCATCCAAATTATTCCATAATAAATTTCAATACTTATTTCAATGATAATAGTAGGCCAAAATTTCAGCTGCTGCGGCCCGCGGCTTCAAGAATAAAGACTCTGCAGCTCGTGGTGCTAAAAAGGTTAGACAGCACTGAGTTAGAGGTATTTAAGACTGTGGGAATTTAGTAAAAGCAATGAACTGGGATGGCAAGTTTGTTTCTTTTGCTGAATAATTATAGAGGAATAAATTTTTTTTTATAGTTATGAAGGAACTGGTCGTTCTCTTTCGATGAAACTGATCAACGACATGCGCCAGCAATCTGCCAATCGACTTAAAAATCATGGGAACATGTTTACAAAGCAGAAAACTGGTGGACAGAAGTTGGCAGAGCAATCCTCATCTGAAGGTAGTTCCCAGTTATCTCCTCGTTTAATTTCAAGCTGACACAGCAAAGAATGATTACAATTCATAGTATTATGAATAGCAGCACTTGTCTGGCGGTGCCTCACTGGTTGTGCTCCGTCCTACTTATCTGATCTCTGTCGCCCTGTCTCCGACATTGCCTCCCGTCGAGCTTTACGCTCTTCGGCCAATGGGGAGATGCTGGTCCCTCGAACCCGCTCTGCTACCAGGTAGCGTAGAGCCTTCTCGGTTGTTGGCCCGTCCACATGGAATGGGCTCCCGCTTGCGCTACGCTCACTACCTCGGAATAGTTTGCCTGCCTTCTACCAGTTGCTTAAGACGTATCTTTTTAGCCGTGGCTGGGCTGGGAGCGCCTCTGAGTAGACTTCTTGAAGAGGCGCTATATAAGTTTTCGGAATGAATGAATGAATGAATTATTACAAGAGCCGAATTTAAATGTCAGCAGCCGGCAGTTTGCCCATCACATCCTACTGTTCATTTTACCAACCCCATCTGCTGATTGAAAGGTTGAGTGGGAGGGTAACGGGAAGTGATCCCCATCCATGCATTCTTGCTGTCAGTTTGATCAGATTACTATTGCCCTGTTGATTACTTTGCCATGGTTTTGTTTAGCATTGGAAGAAATCGTGGCTATGTTTATGTGTAGAAGATGCTGGTGCTCGGGCTGTTAGTGATTTGGTCTGCATGTAGATGTTATTGCTGATATTTGTCTGATGAGCATGAAAATTGCCTCTCTAAAAAATAATAAGATCTCTGCTGTTGAAGAGCTACTGTGACCTGCTCTAACAGGAATGATGTCTCAGGTCGATTGTGATTAGACCACTTGTGAGAGCATTGTTGCTCCTCGAATATCCAAGGTCACACCCCTCATTTCTGCACCGAATAATGGTGCTCTTCATTCCATATGCACAAACTGCAGCTGTACAGAATTGAACCTTTTCTGTGGTGGGCCCAGCAGTGTAAGAATTGTTGAAAAATAACTGGGGGGGAGGGTTGGACCATTATTCACTTGGAATCAGGGTGTGAAAAACAGACTTTAACATGCGGCTCTCAGAAAGACTGGGGGGGGGGGTTGAAACCCCTCAACCCCTGGCAATTCTCACCCTGGGGCCTAGTGTTATGGAATGGGCTTCCCAAGTGCTGTGGCTGCTTCCTGGGGCTCGACTCATACTAAAGCATTTTTTATTTGATACAGAACTGTATTTTTGGCTGTGCTAAATTCGGTGGTGCCTTTGAGTAGTCCCCTTGAATAAATGAATGAATCCTATCTAGCTAGCATTCCAGTCGAGAGAGACTGCTTATTAATGCAGCACTAATTGTCACTGGCAAGAAAAGAAATCTCTCATCTCTGATGATGAAACTTTTGAACAGTTGCTCAAAGTTCACAAGGATTATTTATTAACATTTACCACTCATGAGTCTGCTCTCACCGGACTAATTTGGGCTGATTGATTACTAATTTGAGTGGTGAGGGCTAATACAAAGTCGCTCTGCAACATGACAGAATTTCAAGCTTTGCTGTTATTGTGATTATATGTTACTGGCGCCGATAATAATTAAAATAGTTTAAATAGTTGTAGTATTTGCAATAGCTTGCATAAAATTGTATTATCTGGTATGGTACCTTGCTCATACATGCTGTAATATGCTGAGCAAATTTCTGTCCAGGGTAACGACCTCTGTTGTCATAGACCCTGGTCAAATCGGATCCATCCATCCAATAGCTTGCATCTATTGACTATTTTAAATGCTATTGAAATAGTTTTACACAGGTGTTATTTACTATTCTATTTGAATTGTCAACTTGGCTAATGACTATTTGTCCAACCACTGCCTGCTCTTCTGACTTTTTCTGTAATATTTAGTTCCTTTAACTTGCACCTTTTAAATTCATTCATTCATTCATTCATTATTAGGATTTTTATAGCGCCCCTTCAAGAAACTACTCAGAGGCACTCTTATTATTCTTCTTACTATACTTATGCTACTGCTGCTACTACTACTGCTACTGCTTCTGCTGCTACTGCTGGTTTACTATCAAAACCGCGCACACAAAACCGCAATTCACAAAACCGTGCACCCTCAGAACCGCGCACGATCATTACCGCGCACTATCATGTTGTCACGACAACTGGTCTACAGACATTAGGCCTACGAGATTGAGTTGTCGTCTAACGACAATTTGTCTACAGACAACTGGTCTAACGACAACTGGTCTACATACAACTGGTCCAGCGCTTGAGAAATGGAAGCTGGATTAAATTATGTAGAGGTGACATGGAGGCTGATTGATGAAAAACGCAAAAGAAATTGAGGCTGGATGAAGGTTCTTTACAGGTAAAATAGAAGCTGGATTAACGAAAATAACGCACGAAAAATGGAAGCTGGATGGAGGTATTTTTAGATATGAAATAGAAGCTGGATTAACGAAAATAACGCATGAGAAATGGAAGCTGGATGGAGGTATTTTTAGATATGAAATAGAAGCTGGATTAACGAAAATAACGCATGAGAAATGGAAGCTGGATGGAGGTATTTTTAGATATGAAATAGAAGCTGGATTGATGAAAAACGCTTAAGAAATGGAAGCTGGATGAAGGTATTTTATATATGAAATAGAAGCTGGATGCATGTTGAAAAACTTGAATGCGGTTATGATCGTGCGCGGTAGTGATCGTGCGCGGTTCTGAGGATCGCGGTTTTGTGCGCGCGGTTTTGTGTGCGCGGTTTTGTGTGCGCGGTTTTGACCGGATACCCTACTGCTGCTACTACTACTACTACTGCTGCTACCACCACCACCACCACTAATAATAATAATTTGATTGAATTGAAATGTTAAATAAGTAAATATTGTGTCACATACATTTACTCTATTCCATGATTTTGGTTTTGCTTTTTTGGATTAATTTTTCAGGACATCAGATGCTGCATGAGATAACATTGCAGCATCCTATTCGATACAGTAATGGTGATCGTGTTGAGCAGTGGCTGTATGATCTGCTCTGTCTCAATGTCAATGACCTCCCTCCAATTTCTTCATCATGCCCGGCTCCTGCGCAGTGCCAACTGTATTACGTCAATCGTGAAACCTTGTTCTCACATCACAAGAAAACAGAAGAATTCCTTAAAAGACTTGTTGCTGTTTATGTCTCTTCACACTACAAAGTATGCATTGCAATTTGTTACATTCTATGTTGTGCAATACACTGTTTGTAAATATATTGTCATTATGGTGGCTTTGTTGTCAATCAGGATTGGGAAGTCATTTAGTAATGATGTTGCTACACTAATCAAATCAAATAAAATTTATAGATCCCATCAACCTACAAGAATTAATGATCATATAATAAAATAGCAAGTTACACACATGGCTTACTCAGTAATGCCGAGAGGGTGAGGGAGAGGGGAGGGGTTTGGGGAGGGGGATGTGCCCCCTCCCCAACCAGAATTTTTTTAAATTTCCGCACCGCAATGGCAGCATTTTAAGCTGCCATCTTAATGAAATTGCTCCCCACTACTTAAATGCTGAGAAACCAATCAAGAACTACCAAGCCATCAGGATTGGGAAGTCATTTAGTAATGATGTTGCTACACTAATCAAATCAAATAAAATTTATAGATCCCATCAACCTACAAGAATTAATGATCATATAATAAAATAGCAAGTTACACACATGGCTTACTCAGTAATGCAATGAGGAGATTTAATAACCAATTAAGATTTGTGAGCCAGCAGATTAATAAAGCAAAAGCGATCAAAGCAGAGGATGTCACATTGAGTGATTGGGAACAATAGGCCCACCAAAGGGACAGAGTCCTGCTAAGAGGGGGCCTATTTAGCATGGTATAGAAATAACTTGACAGTTAGACTTCAATAAATAAAAAAATAACAATTTCTTATTGAGCCTCCACATTGTAGTGGTACTATTTCAAGATGTCATCTTTGCAAAATCATTTTAATGTTTCAGTGATGATAAAACAAGTGGTTTAAGACTAATAAATACAATTACAATTGCAATAATAATCAGGCGCGGATTCAGAGGGGGGCGGAGCCGGCGTACGCCCCCCCTAAACCTCCGCAAATGTTCTCAAACTAAACTGACCTAAAAGGCTAAAACTAATATAGGCCTAATTGCAATTTGGGAATAGGATGTTTGAAGTAGCTGGACCGACAGAATGGAGTTCTCTTACCGGAGCTCTCTCACCTTCTTACGTGAGTTGCTAGCAGACGTTGCCCACGTGACTATGCAATGACTTTTGCCGTTACGTCATTCACAAAGTTCATGTACTGTTGTACAGACAAAATTTACGTAAATAGAAATTGGTCAATTAAAAAATATGTCGAGTGGTCCGCCGTCAAAACGGCTTAAAAACAAGCAGTTTTATCATTCGCGAATAAGCCGACTGCCGTTGGCAAGACATAAGCCTATCTTAGGCCTAAATCTCAAAAGATGGCATATGATTATCATTATAATTTTGAAATTCGTCGTGCTGACTATAGCCGCCGAAAGCGTTCAGCTGCCGATATTATGGACAAAAGCAAATCAAGGATATAGAACTGCAATTTCAGCAGGTCGGGTCATGGGAGCTCTTCAGCAGAAATTAAATGTATAAAAGATTACTCATAATCATTCTCTTAACGCTCAGTGGCGTGCGGTCCATGGATGAGGCTCATCCCTTGCTTATTGAATCTATTTTTATACAAATACTAGTGTATTCAATTTCTATCATTGCCATAGACGTACGGGAGTTTTCACCTATAGGGGGCGGGCAAAGATTGAACTTCTGCCCGAAAAATTTATCCGGAAAAAGTTGATGACCTTTTTTAGCCGTTTGGGGTTTGTCTTTTCCCGAAAAACCACACTTGCCCGAAAGTGGGGGGGGGCATTTGCCCCCCTGCACCCCCTCGTACGCCTATGATCATTACTATGTTAATTATCGTATGATAAATTGGCATCGACTATATTATTTTTACATACATACATACATACATATTACATACATACATACATACATACATATATACATACATGCATACTATAATAATTAAGCCTATACCCCTTCACCACTGCGCGGAACAAATGCATGTAGCCTATGTGCGTGGGCTTATATGCCTATGTATGTATGTACTTATGTTTGCTTGTATGTATGTAGGCCTATGTATGTATGTATGTATGTATGTATGTATGTATGCATGTATGTATGTATGTATGTATGTATGTAGTATTTACGCCCCCCCCTAACCAGAAATCCTGGATCCGCCCCTGATAATTACCTAATGTATCAAGTTCAGTAACTAATTCTGCTGCTGTATGTGCAGATGGACTATAGTATTATAATGAATAACTGCAGATGGGAGTGTAATTACTAATTAGGCCTAATAAGCTTACTTTGTAGCATTTGAGTCACTTTATCCCTGTTGCACCTGACGGTTCTGAATTGTTAAAAATGTTACACAAACCAAGCAAAAACTACCAAACTACCAGAATTGGAAGCCATAGGCTGTTGTTTTACTAACTGTTCATCGAACAAAATGCTGAAATTTGACAGTTTGAAATGTGACAGATAGCTCTGGAAAGAAGTCATATACATTGTAGTTGTACAAAATAGCATTATGTACAAAGTTTAACAGTAAAGTTATCTTTAACTGATAAGTTAAAGATATCAGAAAAGTTACCGCTATCTGTCATATAATTTTTTTAATAGTGAATAATAATATTGTAATCATGATCATAATAGTAAATAACATCAAGGTATATTATAATATATTATATTGGCCGCTCGTCCACCACCTCCACAAAGATTCGGGCTTAGGATCAATGGAGAGAAGACAAAAACAATGACAATTGGTAAGAAAAAAGAGAAGATAACCATCACCTTGGAGGGAGAGGAGCTGGAGCAGGTGGCAGAATTTGCGTACTTGGGTGGCCTAATTACGGAAGATGCAGAGTCGACAAGGGACATAAGGAAAAGAATTGGGCTGGCATCAGCAATGTTTGGGAAGCTGAGGAGACTATGGAGATCAGGCAACATCTCAAGAAGAACAAAAATCAAGCTATATGAATCATTGGTGATACCGGTCCTCATGTATGGAGCAGAGTCTTGGTGCATAAAAAAGGAGGACGAGAGAAGACTGCTGGTGGCGGAGATGGGATGGCTACGAGGTCTACTGAATAGATCACGGAGAGAAAAGATACGGAATGAGGTGACACGAGAAGAACTAGACCAGAAGGAAACAGTAGTGGAAAGAATAAAGAAAAGAAGACTAACATGGTATGGACATGTGATCAGGATGGAGAGCGGAAGAATGCCGGCAAAAGCGCTGCACGGAGAAGTGGAGGGAACGAGGAGCAGAGGACGACCGAAGAAGAAATGGATAGACAACGTACGGGAGGACATAGAAGACAGAGGAATGGAGCTGGGAAAGGCAATAGAACTCGCAAGAGACCGGCCGAAATGGAGAAGTTTTGTTAGAGCCTCATCGTCGGTGAATACCTGACGGAGGAGAAAGAAAGAAGAAGAAGATATTATAACATGTTAAAAATTACTGCAAACAGCAATTAAAACTATTAGCATTATTTTTGTCAAATTTTCTGGATGAAATTTTTTTCATTTCTGTGGAAAATCTTGTACCCTTCCCGGATATGTCTAAATTTAAAAAATAACTGGATATACGGACTTGTTATCTGGTATTATTTTAGGGCTTTTTAAAGGAATTTTTATAACTGCACAATTTCCCCAGCCTCCAAGGCCGTATCCAGGATTTGATTTCGGAGGGTGCATGTTTCTTCGGCGGAGAATTTCTTACGACTTTTTTTAATCGTCAAAATTTCTGAAAACACCTTTTTAGTCGTAAAACTGTCTGAAGACACCTTTGTTTAGTCATCAAAATTTCTGAAGACACCTTATTTTAGTCGTAAAAATTTCTGAAGACACCTTTGTTTAGGTGTAAAAATTTCCGAAAACACCTTTTTTGTCGTAAAAATTTCTGAAGACACCTTTTTTAGTCTTTACAATTTCTGAAGACCATTTTTAAGTCATCAGAAACGGCTTTCTTAGTATCTTTCGCCTAATTTCATGTTTTTTTTCATTATGTGCTAGTGATTAATAGCTAGGCCTATTCTATTATTTTTTACATTTTCTATTTCGGATGGTGTTTTCATGGTTTTATTTCATGTGTTACATCCACGAGTGGGCACACTTTTCCTTCCACTCAGCTGTTCTACCCTAGGCAGAGTCGCAAAATGGGTTTTTGGTTTAGTTATATGCTGGTTTCAAAGTGCAGTTACAAACTTCAATCACAAAACTTGCAATAGGCCTACAGTAACTATATAGGCTTCTGTAAATGTCTGTTTCACGTGACGTATTATTCCAAATCGGAAGACAATGAAGTTTCAAATTGTTTTTTAACTGCACAAACATGCTTTTACAACTGCACAAATCCATTTAAACTGCACATTTTGTGTATAACTGCACGTTAAAAAGCCCTGTATCATTTCACAATGAGTCTACGTCTGAAACATCGTTAGAACATTAAGTCGGTCTTCTGGGATTGTGTGGAGACGAGGCTCGGTAGTTACTGAATTTTAATTTTAGGATAGCTTTTAAAAACCTGAGGGATCATATATACCTCGGGTAAAAAAATGATAATAACAATAAAAATAATAATAACAATAATAATAATAATAATAATAATAATAACGACAGAACTTATCGGCCAAGACACTGAGAGGCCAAGGACCTAATGTTTGAAACGATTATTTACTCGTCTGTACATGATTTTGTCAGTTTTTGAAGAAATAAATGTGTTATAATAATAATAATAATAATAATAGCCTAATAATAATAATAATAATAATAATAATAATAATAATAATGTAATTGTGTGAGAGGCTTAGATTTTAACGACCTTTATATAATAATATTAATTCTCCTGGCCATGACTATTGACTAAACCCTGCAAAAAATCCTGTGGGCGTCATGGATGGGGGGGCCACGTCCCATGGAGATTTGAAATGGGGGGGGCCATGGCCGGATTGGCCCCCCCTGGATCCGCCCCTGTTTGTTGATTACATATTTGGTTACATTGGATGATCTTAGTTTGATGTACAGACAAGGTTATTTCTCGTTCAGTCTGTAGGCAACTGTTAAAAGGGATTTGTTTGTCAAAAAGTTGACTCCACAAATTGATGCTTATCGTTATAAATTATAAAACAATTTACATAGTGGTGATGTTCATCTATTATGTCAATTGTTTTCGTATTCACCAATGTTGGACTTTTGTTGGTGCTAGGATTGGCATGGTAATATTTGTGCTAGATTTTATTTTGGACCTTAATTGCTAATGAGTTGATAGTTGCTGCTTCGACCTGATCAGACTGTGATATATTTCGATGCCTGTTGAAAGCACTCTCGTCTCTTGATGAATGGAAGGCAGTTCTTGTAAATTCTGAATTTTAATGATCTAATTCTGCAATTCAACGTCATATCTGTGACTCTGCATTAACTCAATATACCTAACAGTATGGGATTTTAACTCCTGGATATTTTTGTGGATCATTTTGAAGCATCATTAACAATTGTTCTTATTTTAAATTTTTTCTTGGTTGGTTCACTAAAACTAGCAGTTACAGTGACACCAGCATCGTTTTTGTCATAGTTGTAAAAACGTTTTTCCCCGGTTTTTATTCTCCCAAAAAACGTCGCGTGGTTTTTTCGTTTTTTTCCCCATCTTTTTCATCGTCTTTTATTTTTTGTTTAACTTTATTTATTCATTTGCTTTCTGTTAGTATTTTTCTTAATTTTAATTTTTTTCTGATATTCCTTATGTTTTCCGCCAACTCTCAAGGATTCAGCTAACTAAAGTCATTATTTCATCGTTTAACATAAACATTTAAGAGATAACCTGCATGTAGTAGGTTCCTAATCAAGGGTTTTCAAGGTTTAAATGCGGTTTTAGATGTAGCAAAGTCAAATCATTTTCCGTTTCCGTTTTTTATCGGTTTTTTTGTCGTTTTTTTCTCTTTAAAAAACGAAGTTTTTTCCGTTTTTTATGTTGTTTCCATCGTTCTTTACATCTATGGTTTACGTATTCACTAGTGTTGATGGTAGAATCATCTCATTGCTAAACAACTCTGATTTTGCATCATCAGTTTTTTATTTGTAAGATTTCTGTTTCCTTATAATAAATTTTTTCCATTTTGAATGTTTCAGTATTGGGTAAAAGTTTGCATCGATGTGGTATAAATGTGTATACTATATATCATTTAAGTATAAGGTAAACATTTTGATTCTTCCAGATGGCAATTAAGTTGATTAGATAAACAAAGTGCTATGAATTCAGACTGCATAATTATGTCTGCTAAGCTGCTAAAGTACGCCTAAATAAGTCAGATTAATGCAAGAGCGACAGGCCATAGATGCTTTGAGAATTTGCAAAACACTAATTCTTCACAACACATCAATGAACACTGTTGGTCGATTTGCAACACACTACTCTAGTTACATTATTGACTGTGTATAAAATGTAAAGTTGCAGAACGCCACATGGAACTGTTTCCAAGCCATACACTATGGTTACTATTGCTGTCGTCCTGTCCAGAAAGGATAAAAGACATGATGTGGCAAGAGCAAGAGCGTCCCTTCTCCTATATGCAGCACCAGTTTCAATTAAGCTGAGGACACGGTTAGACGCGGTAGATTTCTGCTAAGAACTCGGCAAATGGTCTATCTTCCAGACAATGAGCCCGACATCTTGGATATGGTTCGTGAAGTCGATGACAGACTGTCAGTGCGGAGTTTGTTTCCGCTTGTCATCAGGTGTCGCTACGGTCTTCGCCTGAGAACTCACAATTTTGAAAATTACCAACAAAGGATGACAAGAACTTCATACCTAGGTTACTTTATAGCAGCTTATTAAACAAAACAAAATTACTAGTGAACAATGAACAAAATAATCCATAGTATTTTATCCACATTGCTCTTAATCTTTTAACCATGTTGCAGCTGTTGCTGCTTGTAAACCTGATTCTGAATAAATGAATATATATATATATATAAAATTATATATATGTATATATGAAGACAGTGCTGAGGTCATTGACCAACCTCTGAACTGACCGTGTCAAGTAGCATTAGCAAATGAGTTAAGCGATGTTTTGATAATTGGATTCATGGTTTTACTGCTGAATTTTAGAATACACCAAATGATCTGCAGATGTTGGCTGATGCTCCTGCGCATCATGTCTTCTGTCTCATTGGACCAGAAGTCAGAGATAACAATCTGCCTGAGATACTGTGTGTCCTTCAGGTATTCAACAAGCCATCATTTTGTTTGGTACACAAAGTTCAAAGCGAACCATAGTTGTAAAAACGTGGTTTTTTCGTTTTTTATTTTCTCCCAAAAAACGCTTGGACATCATGATTGGTCAATAATTGCTCACCTGAAGCATATCAACAGTTTTAAAAGCTGGGACTATTTGTGCTATTTTTTAGCTGGTCATGGAATATACCTGTTGTTAAGTAATCATTAAAGATACTAGCTAATACTGTTGAGATTTCTGTAGAGCATGTGTTAAGGCGTAAAAAAAAAATTGTTGTGTTTCCGGTAACGCGACCGACCCATTTTTACGGCCGCGACCCAAATATTTTTGTAAAAAAATTTTATTAAAAAAAAAATTTTATTTAAAAAAAAAAAAATTTTCAAAAATTTTTTTAAATTTTTTTCTAAAAAATATTTTTTAAACATTTGTATTGACATAACATAAGAGACGTCAACAAAATGAAATTAATAGGACTGTTTCTAGAGCAGTTTTAGGTGCAGACAGTCGGGAAATAGGCAGTTTATACTTGCTTAGAACACGTACTTTGTTTCAGCGTGCAAAAAAGACTAGTGGGGTATACTTTTTCGGATAGTCACTGCATAAAAATATTTTCCAAAATAAAAATATTTTCCGACCTACCTACCCAATTTTTTTTAGCTCTGTTACCGGAAACACAACATATTTTTTTTTTTGGCCTAAGTATAATTGTTGTGGGATGCCGTGAGGATTTGAACTCTTAGAAGAATCAAGCAAATTGATCATGATGTTGACTTCACCAGGTACTATTGGGTTGAAACAGATAGAATTTAGAACAGGTGTTTTAAGGTGATCTGTATAGTTCACTGAAACTGATGGTATTTTCAATGTCCACATTCCAAAAATAATTGTTAAATTTTTCAGCAGTATATGCTGGTTCCGTAATGTTTTCGCCATGACTGCTAATCTCATTAATGGTATCATTATGCATGTTTCTACCTGTAATTATATTTAGGGTTTCCACATTTTTTGCAGATTATTTTGCAGATTAATCAGTGCTGTTAGGTAGGCTATTGTTAATGAATGGAGTCTTGATAAAGCTTTCATGTTTAAGGTTTGGTCCTTAGCTTTAAAAAAGCTGACATGAACGCAGCGTAGCATTAACTTGAATGCTGTTTTGTAAAAGGTGGCTTTTGAAGGAGAGATTTCAGCTGATTCTGTGAAAAGGAATTTGCAGCGTGGTGACAGAGCATCAGGAGACATGATTCCCTGGACCATTGAACAGCAGGTGAGAAAATGCTCAATAGTTTTTGAAAATCTGTCGTCTGTAATCTGTATATGTTTTTTGTGGCTGAATGGACAGGACTTGTAGGCTCTGACTTAATGAGCGCGACAAGGAACAGAAGACTCTGGGCATTAAAGGTCCATTCATGTAGCCAACCGTCGCGATGCGACGATGGCGACATGACATGACATGTCTTTTTCTGTTATCAAGGTTTTTTCCTAATGCATTAGATGAACTTATAACTGATAACGAATGGGGAACCACTTCTTTCTACAAGCGCCGCATAGGCAAAAGTTTTTCCAATGCATCATCAGCTTTGGCAAATCATATTTCTCCTTTGCAAAATGGTTGATGGAACATTGTTAAAGGTCCACTAGTATTTTAAACTTAAATGAGTATTGACTTCTCTGATAGCAATGTAGCTTACATATAGCTTAATTAGCCACTGATTGCTTCTGATTGTTGAGCCTCTGATAAATGGTTAATTTTGAATCATGCATTTTGTTATTTTTGTTAATGAAAAAATCGTATCTTTTGCTGTCTATAGTTTAATGGCTACAACTTTGCAAGAAAATCAGGTTTGCGCATTGTTCGAATAGCAACACATCCTGACTACCAAGGGGTAGGTAAATGGGTTAAACATGTTTGAAAATTTAAATTTGGTAAATACTTGGAATGAGGATGTGAATCAGCTGGAAAATATGCTCAGAAACTTTAATGTGCATAAAACATCGAAATTTGACAGTGTTTGCTCCAAGAAGAGGGTTTAGGTCAGCGTTGTAGATGATTATATGCTTTTATTAAGCACAAAAATTTATGTATGCGAATCGGATCTCCTATGATGTGATGTAAATAGGCGTTTATGTAGCTCCACATGAAACCAATCAGCAACACTCCTGACCCAACCACATATACAGTGCAGGCCAGTTAACAGTGTTGACCATTTCAGTTTGTGTCTTAACTGTGTGCTGTGCTGTCGAATGGGTAACTACTAAAAATCATTCAACTGCGCAGCAGAGAGCCAATGCAGTATAGGGAAAATTGGAAGCTGAGCAACAAGCAATTCACTTTGTTTGGTAATGGCAGATGAGATGGACGATGACCAGTTGACCAGTCTATGAGACCTCGTAGGCTGATTGGTGGCCACAGCAAATCCAGTAGTTGTCTGACTTCCAACATAAATTCCAGATAGTGGCCACCTGGAATTTATGTTGACAAACCTGTTAGAAGATGATTTATCAATGAATTCCAGAACTTGGCTTATGCGTGTTGTGGTCAAATTAATTTCTTCTGTTACTTGTCTGATATGCAGTGAATTGGAATATAGGCTGACGTTTACCTCGTTGTAGATGGGTTATGGTTCAAGAACTTTAGAACTGCTTCAAGAATATTATGACGGCAGGATACCTAACGTTCCTCTAATTGAAGCCGATATACAGGATCTGAGTAAAGGTCAATCTAATTCTCCTGATGAGGTAAGTTGGCCTTAGTGTTGCCTGCACAATGCACATCTAATTCACCACAAATGTCCATTAAGTTTCATGGCTGCAATTTTGTCATTGTCAATTTTTAAAACATTCTGTGAAATTTCAACAGGCATGAACTCTTGGCAAATGCCTTACTTCAAACTTGTCGTTTAATCGAATTGTTTAAATCTGTTAAAATTTGAATGTATTTGCTGTTTCTTTGTTGGCAGACAACCTCTTTGCTTTGTGATCAAGTTTTGCCGAAAGAGGATCTTCCACCACTTCTTGTTAGTCTAAACCATCGGGCGAAGGAGAACCTTGACTACATTGGAGTGAGTTATGGAATCACTGCAGAACTGCTCAAGTATGTTTACTTTATTTGTTCTAAGCAGGATTGCTCGGCTATAACTATGTCGGATTTCATTGTTGGTTTCTGACTTGGTTCCCGGACAATTTTGAGCTGGACAATTCAGAACCAGACAATTCAGAACCAGACAATTCAGAGCGGCCAAGATCTATTCTCATCAATTCAATTTCTACTGAACCAGGAATTATTTTCATCAATCCAACTTTTATCTGAGCGACAATTGCTTCCATAAATCCAACTTTCATTTAACCAAATTCTATTTAACCCTTTAAATACCAGACATAAAAATGCCTCTGACCGAGGAATTATATGGAAATATTATGTGCGTTTATGTATGTTATAGACATATTTTTTATTGATCCCAACAATTCAATTGTACATGTATGTACAGGGTGCGCCAAAAAAGTAATCCCTTACGGTTTTTAGCCCATATCTTGGCCAAACATATGAATTTTTAAATTGAACTTTACAGTCTTAAAGACAATTCATATTTACGTACAATGGTCAAATTATAAAAAATTATTCAAACAGAACAAAAGTTATATCACTTTTAGTGAGGCTACATGCCGTTTTTTGACGATTCAAAGATGTAACGCAGCAAAAAGTAGCAAAAACACGATTTTATTAAGTCTCATCTCAAATAATTGTTATCAGATAGCCTTAATATTGCCAGATGATCACTATTATTACTATTTAAAAAAGAAACAGGGTACCAGCGTAGTTGGTGCTTATGGGGGTTGGTGGGGCGAAAAACACGAAATTTCCTGGGAAACGCCGATTACCCAAGGTAGTTTTTTGCAAGCAATCGAAAGTTCATATAAGTTTAGATGAGTTACTACATGTATTGTACGTGCCATAATGTGTATAGCGTATTCCGCCGAAGTTGCGAAAACGCAACATAATTCGCATAGCGCATTCCGCCGATGTTGCGAAAACGCAACATTAAAATTTCGAAGATTACGGTTTCAGTATACAATGAGATATAAATTTAATAAACAAAAGACGTTAATTATTCACATTAGTATTCCAATCGGACAACTTCGCTTCTCGGAAATATTTAGGTGTTATGAGAAAAAAAATTATTGAACAAAACCCCTAAACAGATGCCAAAAAGACCAAATTTTGACAAATTCAAAAAAATATAAGATGTCATTAAATAAAATTATATTTGGTAACAGCATACTTAGTAAACACCCATTAACCCTTTAATGCCGGAAGGTATAGGATTTCCCATACATTTTACTACACTCTCGGCATCAAAGGGTTAAGTAAGAAAAAATGGATTTGTGCAGGTTTCTCTCGTTGTTAATTTTTCCACAATTTTTAACCAGTACGTTGCATTTTCGCAACGTCAGCGGTAAATGGGTTAATGGAGAATTTCCGAACATTTGATTTTACAAAAATAATACTGAATTCTCTGTTACCTCTAATGAGTTCAGGATGCAGTGGAGAGAAGTAGGAAGCAAAGGAAGAAGGGATTAGGTTATCGGTGTATTCATACATAAATTGAGATGTCTGTTCAAATCTAATCTGCTTAATAATTTAGGAGTTTATGCTCAGCAAATAAGGGACTAGTATGACAGGTAACAGTGGATTTAGTAATTGCTCGTATGGCTTTTTGCAAGGTCCTTAAAACATGGAGATGGGTATCATAGGTAGAAGTCCAAATTAAATTAGAGTAAGTGAGGTATGGATAGACTAGGGTGAAATATAGATTAGTAAGCACATGAGAGGGAAGCAAGTAAGAGACTCTCTTAATAATGCCTATGCTTTTTGATTTTTTTACTTAGTTCATCTACACCATGAGTAAAAAAAAACTAAGCCAAATTGTTTTTCATATATATCTAATGCCTGATAAGATATCACGCTAAGATTTTCCAAATATTTAGAGAATTGGACCAAGAATATGATTCCAAAATTTCATGAAATAAAGTTGAACGGATAAGAAGATATGACTATTTAAACTTCATATGCCGAAATTTCAGTTTACTTTTTATTTTTCAACAGAACAGCGCCAGCCCACAGAGCCAAGGAAACCATCGAAATGCTCACAAGAGAGACGCCAGACTTCATTTATCCCACATTATGGCCTCCGAACAGCCTAGATTTGAATCCTGTCGACTATAAAGTGTGGAACGTGTTATATAACAGGCAGCGTACTATTGCCGGATATATCCGGCACTCACGGGAATATGATTTTTTATTCCGCCGGATATATCCGGCACGCATGGTAGTTAAAGGGTTAAGCAGCGATATTTTCATCAATCCAAGTGCTATTATTTTCATGAATCCAACCTCTCTTTTAGGCAACAATATTTTCATCATACCAACTTCCATTGAAGGTAGAATTATTTTCATAACTCCAACTTCTATTTGAGCAGAATATTTTCATCAATCCAACATCTGTTAAAACAAGATTGATTTCCAATCAATCAAACTTCCATTTAAGCAACAATATTTTCATGAGTCCAACTTCTATTTCAACAAATAAATTTGTCAATCCATTCCAGATTGTCCATTTTGAGTTGTCTGGCTCCAAATTGTCCTGCAAGAGGCTTCTATTCCTCTAAACAACCGGGCTCAATCCCTCTTCTTCCCCCTCCTAGGCCCAACTTCCCTCCCGCCAATATGTTATCTAGTCCCTTCCTCTGGAGGGCATGATGGCTTCTAGGGGAACAAACAGGCATCCGGCAGACGATTGCCGAGGTGTATTGCAACGAGCACGGGAGGGTCCCACAAGAATTGTTTTTAAATTTCCACATTGCAATGACAGCCAATGACAGCATTTTAAGCTGTCATCCTAAAAAATTGCTCTAGGACTACTATTTCAGTGCTGCTTTGATAAGAGTGGAATATTGCAGTTTTCGGGAAAAGCCAGGTAAAGGTGATCACCCTAGTTTCGTTTGTTTACTAAGGCTGCCTCTATACTTTGCCTTTTTTTATGGCCTGGAAATAATTAGCATAATTTATGTGACTACCATTTGTTATCCCACAGTCTCAGCTTTTAGAGGATACCAAGTTCAATAGGGGTGAAAAGTTATTATGACTGACGGCAATGCTTTGAAAATGCACTACAAAGTCCGATTTTGACATTTTGGAAAGATGCAACATTCACAAATATAATTAATTTAAAATATTTTCAGACGGATTTTAGCTTTGACACTTGGCGAATAATTTGTTAATACAGTGTACTGTAGGAAAATGCAAAAAGTCAAAATCGACCTATGACCCCCAGTTCACTCAAATCAACCATTATCTCAAAATGTTATCGGTCGACATAAGCCTGGTTTTGCCAGATCACCTCACATATACTCACAATAATTTTTTTTTAAATTCTTTCCACATTTTATTGGTAGCATTTTAGGATGTCATCTTAACAAAATTACTCTATTAAATTTTAGATAAAAAGAGTGGCTTAAGATTTCAAATATATATAGCCTACTTAAAATTGCAATGATAATTTCTTCATTTATCAAATTCAGCAACTCAGTTCTGCTGCTGGACTATTTTAATGAATAATTGCAGACAGGAGTAAAATTATGTAGCCAACTTTGTTGCACTGGAATCAGCTTATCTCTATTGCGCAAGACGGTCTTGAACTGTTGACCATTTTGTTACACATGGTGCACAAACCAAGCTAGAAATAGAGTGTGCACTGCAAGAGTCACTATAAATTTATAGATACAGTAAAATACAGTACAATGTAGTAATGATTTGTTCAAGGAATAAAACATTGTGAAATATGAAGTCTGAAATTTGAAAGATTTAACTGCAGAGAAAACATTTGGTTATATACAAATAGTATAAAATTTGTACAAATTGATTAACAGTAAATTATACTGATTATGACAGGATGGTATCATTTATTAAAAAATGTTCTCGGTATATCAGAGGTTCTCAACCGGTGTGTCACGACACGCTAGAGAATAGACCGGCGGTGTGTCGCGTGACAATAGTGTGTCGCGAAGAATTGGTGTGTCGTGAATTCTCAGTGCACTTTTCAAGTTTTTCGTGACAATAATTACATGTCTTCAGAGGCAGCTTACTGTTTCAGCAGTGGTTATCTGTCTCTATCCCATGTTTTCAAACTTTTTCTTGAACTATTAGGGTGGTTTTGACTATGTGGATAATTGATGATAACTTTCGTGCTCTTTTTTTAATCTAAAAATAGTTTTAAATAGAAACCATCTCGTGTTCATTTGTAGGCCCTAAGTCTCGTTAACAGGTTAGGCCCCAAGCTTAAAGTGTCCAGGGACCTCTGGCTATGTTGCTACACAACTGTAGCCTATGCACTGTTATTGTGCTCACAAACCTATGGAACATCAAGCGTCTTACCATCCAGCGAAATTACGAAAATCTATGAACAAAAATCCCATTAACTGTAAGGCCAAACAATAATAGTAAAGTCATAAAACGATGTTGAATCGTAGATTTAGATTGCGGAATTCATTGTCAACATTTTCATTCATTAGAAGTTGTAACAAGTTAAAATAGATATGCTATTTTAACTTTAACATAGGCCTATTTTAATTTTAAAGACATTGATACAATGACAATTGTATGGTGTGTCGTCAAATTTATTTGTGAACTTAGGTGTGTCGCGCGTAGAAAAAGGTTGAGAACCTATGTGGTATATTATAACAGTTCATGTGAATGCAATACTCTAAACAGAAATTGAAACTATTATCATTTTGTCAATATTTTCTGGGGGAGAAGTAATTTCTGGGGTAAGTTACCTCACCATTATTTTTCTTTCGCCTAATGACAAGGCTATGGTCTGATATGGTAGAAACTTGTATATTGAGCTCTGTATAGTCTGTATTCCTAAACCTTTTCTACAGATTTTATTCCGTATAATGCAGGAATTAGATGCTGATAATTAATTAATTAATTAATTGAACTCTATTATAGGTTGTACTTACTGTAATACAGCCTATGTGTCTAATGTTGAGCACAGTATGACTTTGCAATTTGTGCATATTTTATGAGATATTTATAAATGTGTATTACTGAGACATCGTCACATTACCCAGCTAGTTCTTTCAGTTGATTGATTCTTGTCTATAAATGCAGTTTCTCTGCTACTAGCTTCTGTTTTAACATGAAAAAAACTTATAAATCCTTCTTAAACCAAGTTCCAGAACATGGGCGCCCGCAGAAATTTTTGCAGGGTGGGGCAATGATCACGTTTAAATGTTTTAGTAGCCTAGCAAGTAAGAGCTTGAAAAAAAGCAAAGCTGGAAATTAAGAACACGAGTATTTTTTAATGAGGTTTCTTAATGCAAATTTTTCAGTTTCATTTCATGTAGGCCTATCAGCTTTTATATGAATAGTTTATTTAGTGCAAAGAAATTTGTTAAAAATCCATGGTTCTCTACAGTTTGACATCCATATACTCTATACAGCATGCAAAATGGACAAACTGCAGCCTGACTTCTTGCAGACTTGATTTAAATAATACTGGTGAATAAGCAGATCTCCTTGACATAGGGCCTGATTGAATTTGGTGCATTGTTGAGAAATTTTAAATTTTGGCATTAGTATTAATACTCAATTTTGTGCAGTTGTGAAAGGTTGCATGACAATGAGATTCCAATCAAGTAGGCCATAATCTATAGACCTACTATTTGCATGGACGCCCGACGGAAAGTTAAAAGTCAATGGTCATTGTTCCAGCCTTTAGCAAGATGTTGATAATGCAAGGCAGAAAATTAAGAGTATGTTTATTTCTAAACATAGATTTATGACTTTCACTGTGTGTAATGTTCATATCATTAGTACTTTAATGCGAAGAAATTTGTTTAAAACTTAAAAATAGTAGTTAGAAAAATAAGTTTCAATTTTCCAAGGGGGGCAAGTTGTTAAAATATTTTTATGCAGTGACTATCCGAAAAAGTATACCCCGCTAGTCTTTTTTGCACAAAGGTACACGCTGCAACAAAGTACGTGTTCTAAGCAAGTATAAACTGCCTATTTTTTCCCCGACTGTCTGCACCTAAAACTGCTCTAGAAAACAGTCCTATTAATTTTGTTGATGTCTTTTCTGTTATGTCAATACAAATGTTAAAAAAAAAATTAATAACTTTTTTACAAAATTATTTGAGTCATGGCAATAAAAGGGGATCGGTCGGGTTACCAGAAACATGACATCTTTTAGGCCTTACCTGTAGGTTTTTTAAATGAAAAATTCTATTCATTCATTAAAAATTTCATGTCAGTCTCTTGTGATGAATTTCAAATGATTTGGTTTATCAGAGATGGATGAATTCAATAATTTTGCTTTCATACCTTTTCAAGTGTCATTCGACCAAGTTTTCTTTTTCAGATTCTGGAAGAAATTTGGAATGCTTGCTGTTTACATTCGTCAAACTCCCGTGAGTGTTTTTACTCGACAGACTGTAACAGCACACTCAAGTACATCATCACAATTGCTTTCAAACGTCCGAAAACCTTCTCTTTGATTGCGGTTTGGTGTCAGGTCGGGAGCGCCTCTGAAGAGTTTCTCTTGAAGTGGCGCTATATAAATTTACAATTAAGATTACGATTATTACTAGGGTTCTTAATGACCATTAAAGTGTAATTACTTCAAAGGAGTGCAGAGTCAGCCAAGATTTAAGAATGAGAAGATCCTTTAGTAAGTTTTGCATTTGATCTCTTTCACCATCTGTCGATGGATGGGTCCAGAGTTTAACGACAGCTTATGACATCAAAGACTGTTGCTGTCGAAAAAATTTCTTTGGCATATTGCTGTATGTGGTTGACAGCAGTGTGTCTTCAGTCTTTGTCATCAGTAGACGAATATATAATAATAAGGTTGCAATGATAATGCACTTTTGGTGCTTAACATGTCTTATGCATAATGCAAGGTTTTTTTAACTTTCCATAAATCCAGATATCGTGCAGTAATTAGCTTCAGATTTGATTAATCACCTAAGCATATTTGGGGACCTTAACCCTGTCGCCCCGTAAGGCCAATATTTCGGCTTGACCGTCTTTATCTTATCCCCGTAAGGCCGATATTTCGGCTTGATCGTCTTTATCTTATCCCCGTAAGGCCGATATTTCGGCATTGCTTCTATACTTCATCCCCATATGGCTTGTATAACGGCTATGGTAATTAGGTATGTTTATTTCAATCCCAGTATTGACTCAGATGTGAAGTGACCTACTTTTAGTCTTATTACGTCACTTGAAGGTCAATTTCAAATGAGTTTCTTGCAGTGGAGTAGCATAAATAAACACGACCATAGCCGTTGAAAATGCTGAAACGCATGACATCTAACAGTTCGAATAAAACAATTGTTGAGAAGAAAGCAGTTATTTTTGGTATAAAACGGTAGGGGCCCTATATACCCTTTGACAGGTGAGAGAAAGGATTAGGGCGAGAAAGAAATGTACTTGATTCTATGTCACTGTTTTGGGGATGTGATAATTATTTGACAAAGTTTGTTGTTTGTACAAACCTAGCTGCAGCTCGTGTGAAGGTCGAAAAATCTAATGATTTTATACAAGAAAGTGGAATGTTTTGAGGGTGGGGCTAGTTGAGTTGAAAGAAGCTATCCGATACTTATAATTATATATCAGACTTCTTATCAGAGACAGCACAATTTCAGCTTACATGCATTCTGAAGTGTAAGATTTTTCCCTGGGAGCTCAGGGTTATGGGCGTTTTCGCATGGGGCGTTAGGGTTATCTCTCTTTGCCGTGGGAGCTCAGGGGCGAGAGGGTTAAGCCAGGTATAGCCAGGCCCGCATTAAGGGTACTGCAGGCCCGGGTGCTGCGATATCTTTGCGGGCCCTCTTCTGTCAGTGGCCGGTCCACGAGTCACATAATTAGGCCTATAGCCTAATTATACCAATGTTTACTAATGAGTAAAGCCTAAGGATGCTTTTCCTATGGTGTATTTATTGTTTCACCACTAAGAACGGTGATTGAAGGAAAAATGAAATGGAAGCGAACAAGAGGAGGACCACAACAGATGATTCTGGATTGTTTGATGACAAAATTTCACGGATATGAAAAGCTCGAGGAAGGGCTCAACGTCGATAAGAATGGCGATGTCGGACGTTTTAACCTGTCTATAAGAGGCAGAAAACTAGAGAAGATAACAAACTATATGTTTAAGAAATTAGGAGTTAACCACTGAAATTTCTTGAACTATATTTCTTTCATTTCAAGAGGCAAGTGAGAATGACAAACCTGCATAGCCTTTCTTTTATGACATCACTGTTGATAGGTCATACTTTCCAAAGTTAGAACTATAGTAGGCCTAATAGTAATAAGTGTCTGTGCTGCAGCGCCGCCAGGATTTTTTTTCTGTATGCACAACTTGCACAAAATAATATGAAGCGAACATCGATCGATACGAGCTTATATATATATATATATAATTATATATGGGCCTATATGCATATATGTATATGCCTACTGACGATTATAAAATTTCAATAGATTCAATAGAATTTCATCGCTTATAATATTTCACGCTTTAATTTACAATTTGTTAATTTTTATAGCCTTTCAGCGCTGTACGCACTTGCGTAAGTGCGTACGCCTAGTGGCGCCCCTGTGTCTGCGATTTCAACCAATTCACAAATTGTTAGTTTGAGCTAATAAATCGGACGTGTGGGAAATATTGCAAAATTTCGTCGACAATGACTTCGTATTCGTGTTGCAGCATTCTCGTTAATTTTGTATCATCTCCAAAAATGCGGTCCCCAAAACCTGCGAGCCCGGGTGCTGCAGCACCCTTAGCACCTACCTTAATGCGGGCCTGGGTAAGTGGGTATAGCTTATAATTCTATTTGGTCCAGTAACACCTTTTATTACATTGGCTAGATGTTAACACCTGACTGAAACAATTGAACATGCCTTATTGAAACATGTTTTCAATGGTATCTATTGAATCACCAAAATTAATCTTTGTTTGAAAAGAGGTGTACAAATAAAGAGATAAAGCTAAGTTCTCCTCTTTATGCATGGAAGCTGCCACGTTGAGTAAAGGTCTATCTAGAATTCGTATCATTTTAGTCATTATCAATAATTAGTAGTGTTGTTGTTTACGCAATTACTTTTATCATATCATCACCATTGTTCTGGCCTTTCTAGTCTTGAGCTCATCTCCAACTTGTATGTGTAAACCATAGTTCAGTGGGTAAAGACCTGCCTCCTCCACTGTCTGGATCTTTTTGCGCCTTGACTTGGTCTCTCTTCCTGCTCCATGGAGAGGGAATTCAGACTCGGAGTGCTATGGCTTCTTCCTGCCTGCTCTTTTCGGAGTCACTGACCTTCAATTGATGTCTGTGAGTTGCAGCAATAGTGCTTTCCATCGGGATTGATTTGGACTGTAATATAAACATCATATTGCATTGGTCAAGTATTTTTATGTTCTAACTGTAGAATATTGAGATCTTTGCCTGTCTTTGGTCTAATATTTAGAATTTTGGTTTACCTTAGAATGATGTGACAGGAGAACATTCGTGCATTATGTTAAAGCGTGTTGCTTCTGCAAAGGATAATGATCAAGACCAGAAAGATCATTGGCTGAGAGAAATCTGGACAGGTAATTCAATATCTCAGCAACTTCTACAATATATCAATGCTAGCCTATCATTTTTATTTCATTTATTTATTTTATTTCTTGCATTTTCTATAGAGCTCCTTTTAAAAAGCTCTCTTCTCTGAGGCGCTTCCAAGTACAGTGCAGACACTAATCGGAGTTTCATGCGAAGCACGCAAGCAATTGCACTGGAAGTCCCTGATGTGCTGGAAATTGGAGTACCAAGATTATTTCTGCTTAGTGGCTAACAAAGAGTGCATCAACATGAGATTGCTTCCAGCTACCCTCCTAATCTCCACTCAACCTTTCATTTGGTAGATGGCATTGGCAAATTGAACAGCAGGCAGACAGCGTGCATGGCTGCCAGACATTTAAATTCGACTCCTGTAATAATTTGTAATCATCTGATCCATGTAGATCTACAGGGTGGCTCAAAAAAAAACGTACCACCGGAAAAAATGCGATAACTTCGCTACCGATTGACCTTTTTTTCCGAAAATTTTCCAATTTGCAGGGGAATGAATTTGCCACAATCCCTGAAAGTTTCAGTTGAAACTTTTCATGTTTGCAAAAGTTACAGCTGTTCAAACTTAAAATTTCGTTTTTTTGAATATCCGGAGAATCTTGTTCCATTACATGTGATTTCAATACGATTTTTTGGCAAATTGCAACACATAAAATGATGACAATGTCATACAACCTCACTAAGAGCTGTAGATAAGCTGTTTATTATGTAAGCTGTTAGTATTTGGTCATATTTTGTATATTAAGGTCTCAGTTTGTGAATCCGTTACTGAACGTCATGGGCAAACTTTCTGCAGAGGATAAAATGGAAACTCGGACGTTACGTGAACAGAGACTGGGACATCGCGCGGTCATAGCAAAAGACCCAGTGAAAAGTGAAGCCTGAAGCACTTTGAAGGCTATCTGCAAACGTGTTTATGTAACGGAGGTCAGATGCTGGAAGAGAGGCAGGAAGTTGTCATTTGGTCTGACGGGGGAAAATGCCATGTTCAGGAAATTCGCTTGGTATTCGAAAAGGTTAGGCTACGTTTTCAAAGCACATCATGCATGATTTCAGTATCAGCTATGCTGGCGTGTGTTACAGCTGCAAGAAAAGACTGCAGTAGGCTAAATGTCAAACTCATCGCTGATCTCTCTTACCCAGACTCATTGAAGACCAGGCATGCTCTAACATCTGGTTTTAATTTCCAGCAGGACGGTGCGCCTGCTTGCTCGCACGGCAAGGCTGATTATGATGACGCTACCTTATTTTTGCCATCAAATGCAGTAAATTTATTGGCAAAGGTGACTAACAAACTCGCCAGACCTTAGTCCTCTTGCTTATCACGTCTGGTGAACTATTCTGGAACGCTGCAAGACATTTCATCCCAAGTTGGAGAACATTGGCCAGCTGAAGCAAGTCTTGCTGCTAATGTGGGGTCAGTTGCCGCAGGACCCGACCAACAAGGCCATACTGAGCTTCACAAAAAGAAGTTGAGCTTGTGCTAAGGCAGGGAGTGGACACTCTCATTATACCTTACAATAAAGTGTGAAACGAAATTCTGAGGTCGTAGTGAAAAGTGATATCATTTGACATGGAAATCTACAAGTGACGTTCATTTTCCGCGAAAATTCAAAAAAACGAAATTTTAAGTTTGAACAGCTGTAACTTTTGCAAACATGAAAAGTTTCAACTGAAACTTTCAGGGATTGTGGCAAATTCATTCCCCTGCAAATTGGAAAATTTTCGGAGAAAAAGGTCAATCGGTAGCGAAGTTATCGCATTTTTTCCGGTGGTACGTTTTTTTTTGAGCCACCCTGTAGGTCGCCCTCTAGGACGCTTCCAGGAAGGCGGAGCCAGCGCCAGTAGTGCCTGTCTCGAATCAGAGTCTGCCGACATACGAGCAATGTGCCCAAACAAAGCCCCAGGCGCCTCCGTCTAATAGTACCACATACTGTTCTTTGTCCAGTTCTAGCATAGACCTCTTCATTGGAGATGAAGTCGGACCACTTGAGTCTTGATGCCGGATAAGGCCCTCAGCTCCAGGCATAGCCCTGGCAACTGTCCTTCCCACAACTCTATCCATTGCCACGTCAAACATGTCCGGAGCCAGGATACAGCCTTGCCGAACTCCCGACCTAATCCGAAACCAGCCACTGGTATCTCCCTCACACCAAACACAGCTGATGGTATCCGTATAAAGACCTCGAAAGAGAAGGACCAGCTTATCAGGGATCCCGACGATCTTCAAAAGCTTGTAGAGTGCGTCACGGTCGATTGAGTCGAATGCTGCTTTCAGGTCAACGTAAGCAGCATAAAGAGGCTGCCTAAACTCTCTCCTTTTCTGGGCAAGTAGGTTGAGAGTGAGTATCCGGTCAACAGTAGAACGCCCTGGCGTGAATCCACTTTGTTCTCTTCTTCTACTGGTGTGGATAACCTGCTTCATCCGCTCAAGTAGTACTCGGGCGAAGACTTTCCCAGGAGCCGAGAGGAGTTTGATGCCTCTGTAGTTTTTGCACTCCGTTCTATCACCTTTGCCCTTGTACAGTGGAAGGATGATGCCTTTCGCCAGTCAGAAGGAATTTCACCAGATGTCCATATCTCCTCGAACAGTGAGAGCAGCTCGACTGATGTGCACGGCTCCCCATACTTCAGCATTTCTGGTGTGATACTACACACCCCAGGTGCCTTACCCATCTTCAGTTTCTGAATTGCTGATGACACCTTAGATAAGACCGGTACGTCACACGACACAAGACATGAAAATTGAATGAAGTTATTATTAATATTTGCTGATATTTGCAGTCCTAGTTTCTTGACTCATTTTTGCAAGATGGAATCTGTGACTGCTTTCATTCTGTGTAGCAGATGTGTTCTCATGTTGTGGATGTGGAAAAACCTAGACACATAGTCACAGAAAAAATTATAATTAACACATTCAGTGCCACGTATGTATATATACGTACTTCATTAGACGCAATACCGCGACATCAAATTGTGTTTGTTTTGGCACACTAGAAACGTAATTGGAGTGGAGTATGACTAAAAAGTTTTATGGTAATGGAATTTTTCAGGTTTTTGTGCTATATTAGCCTACACCTATATTTTTTGGGTGAAATACTATATTTTTTGAAAGATCTTGTTGGTCTAGGTCTTTTTGTATGACCCTGGAAACAACACTGTTCCTGTAGAAGGCTAGGCTATTGAATGTTTTTCATTCGATAATAAATTATTCTAAAATAAAAAAATTAATAAAAAAAATAATAAAAAAAATATTTAAAAAAAAAAAAATAATAAATAAATAAATAAATAAAAAATTAAATAATAATAAAAATTATAATAAATAATGAATAATAATAAATAATAATAATAATAAATAATGAATAATAAATAATAATAAATAAAAAAATAATAAATAATATTTTAAATAAATAAAAAAATAAAAAAATTAAAAAAATCATTAATAATAAACAATAAATAAATAATAAATAAAATAAATAAAATAAATAATTCTAAAAAAACACAACAACACATTCTGTAATACGTTATATCATTTATTTTACTTTGTTAAAACAAGTACTTAAAGATTTCAGCATATTGTGTCTGTTTTGTGAAATTTTTTAACCCTCGTTTTACATTGGCACACGCGTCTGTTAACATCTCACCCTGTTTCGGCAGCGAATGTGTTAAGCTTATCTGATAGAATAGAGATCTTTGTTCTGATGCTGATATTAAACTATTTTTATGATGTCCATCAGATAAACATCATAAAAATAGTTACCTTAATTAGTGACTTTAGAAACTTTTTATTTTGCTGTATTTTAGGCATGATCTGAGTTGGAAAGTACCTTAGGCAACTTGTACATGGCATGATTTGTGAACTGTAATAGATTTCCGGAAGCGGTTTTTGCGTCTCTTGTCACATGACTTTCGATTGTGGCGTGTTTCACTGGCTCTCGATCTGATTCACCATCCTGTGTTCAAGTTGCCTCAGATGTGTAAGTCACAATTTAGGTCAGATATTCAGCAAAAAATTTTAAACTCAAAAATTGGTCATTAGAGCTACAGACTGAAACTGCAGAGTGAAACTATTTCACATTAGTTAGGGTTCTGTGTTGGGCCCATTACTGTACGTTCTCTACACAGCTGGTATTGGTTCCTTGTTGTCTGCATGTGGCCTTCTGCACCAACTCTATGCTGATGACGTTCAGGCCTATGCTCACTGCCTTGCCACTGATGCAGTGTCCACTGTATCCTTAATGTCCAATGCCATTGATGCTCTCTCATCATGGATGGCATCTAATCGTCTGTTACTAAATCCCTCTAAAACTCAGTTCATCTGGTTTGGTACTCGCAGGCAATTGGCATCCATTGACCTGCACTTACTAGCAGCAACTTTTCCTGATATATCCTTCTCTCTCACAGTCCGAGACCTTGGAATTACTCTGGATCAAGAGCTCAATTTCTCAAAGCATATTAATTTGATCACTCGTAGTTGCTACTACCAGCTTCGGCAACTCCGAGTTGTCTCAAGATCTCTCTCTCATAGTGCTACTCTGACACTTGTCCATGCCTTTGTCACCAGTAGAATCGATCACTGCAGTTCGGTACTCATGGGTCTGCCACTTGGACTAATTGGGCGCCTTGAACGAGTTCTTCGTTCGGCTGCTCGCCTCATTGGCCGCATTCCTAAATATTCCCCCGTCTCTGCTTATATGCGTGATGTTCTTCACTGGCTCCCTGTTTCACAGCACATCTCCTACCGAGTTGCTGCACTTGTCTGGCGTTGCCTTACTGATTGTGCTCCATCATACCTGTCTGTTCTTTGTCGACCTGTCTCTGACCTTGCAGCCCGTCGAGCTCTTCGCTCTGCGACTACGGGGGAGCTTTTGGTTCCTCGAGCTCGCACTTCTACAAGACAGCGCCGAGCCTTTTCTTCTGTGGGTCCCACTATCTGGAATGGCCTCCCACTAAACTTGCGACTTATGCCTAGACTAAATTCACCTGCTTTTTATAAGTCGCTCAAAACCTATTATTTTAGCTGTGGCTGGGCTGGGAGCGCCTCTGAGTAGGTTTCTTGAAGAAGCGCTATATAAATTCAGGAAATTAATGATTGAATGAATTAGTTAGTAAAACAAGGTGGATTGCAGAATATGAGATCCAATATTTCATTTATGCACCAATTCATTTATAACGTTATGTGTAAGTGAACATAAGAATAGTCTCTACAGAATCAGACCAATGATATTCAAATTCATTCAGTATTTATATAGCTCCTCTTCAAGGAAACTACTCAGAGGTGCTCCCGACCAGTATGTCCAAAAAGAAATTTTTAAGTGCTTAAAGAATGTGTTAGCGAGTGATCCAGGGAAAGTCACTGCTTATTTGACAGAGAGGACAACCAGAAGTAGTTTCTATGTAACAAAATAATTAAAGGTCTAAGCAAGTAAGTAAGTCGTGTCTGTGAAAATAACTGCTAACAAAATCATTTATTTCATCAAGCATCGTGTTTAAGCAAAAACATTTCTTGCAAAAATCAGTTCTTATATTTGGGTTACACAGCCAGTAGAGACCCATGATGAGCAAGGTAAGGGTTCTAGGACAATTACCCCTCCTGACAATTACCCCCCCCCAGACAATTACCCCCGGACAATTACCCCCTCCGGACAATTACCTTCTTCCGGACAATTACCCCATGCATGCATGCATACATACATACATACATACATACATAAATACATACATACATACACATATACATATATATATATACACATACCTGCACGAACATACACATGTTAGACAATTGTTTGTTCATCAAATGTTTGCATTTATGCATGCATGTATGTATACATGTATGTATGCATGTATGTATGTATGTATGTATGTATGTATGTATGTGCACTTGTTATAGCGCCCGTTCAAGCTCTCTCTACTCAGAGGCGCTCCCGATGCAGAGCGGACACTGCATCGGAGTTTCACGTAGGGCCCCCAGAAATTTGCGCCAAGAAACTGAAAAAATTGCGCACCAAAAATGAAAAATTTGCGCCAATTTTGCGCAAGTTAAAAAATGATAATTTTCGATTTTTTTTCATTAAATCGGTGTACCAAAGTATCTAGCAGTGTTTTTGTCACTTAATGTAAAGCTTTGGCGTTCTAGAAATTAGAAAATCAATCAAAAAATGCAGTTATAAAGTTCCTATAACCATGAGATTAATGTATTCAGACGATTGCACAGAATTTTTATTCTGCAAAATTTACGCCCACCGCAATCTACGCTCATTACAAATAGGCCTAAAACTTCAAGATGGTATTATTTATTATTATCATATGTCTATATTATAATGAATCACCAAGTTACACAACGTGCTGAATAGTAGCCTTCCGTCTTTGTCTGCACGCCTGACGCCCATAGATTAAATGCGATCGCTCTGTCATAAGTACGCGACGCTGCCGTGTGACCGCTTTGAGAAACTTCGTCTAACATATTTTATTGTGTGGCCGTGAAGTTCTGAAATTTTTATACTTTAAGTTTGGTACATTACTACTAAAAATAACGACCTTTAACTAAAAATTCCAATATAATTTCATCCCCTTCTGCGGCCGTCATTTTGATTATCCCCCATCGGTTTCGTTGCTATGTTGAACTGCCGCGCGCCGCAGTGATATTTTAAGTCAATCAAAGCCCAATTTAGATAAATTAGCAAGATTTTGTCAAAAATTGCGCCAAAATCGCGCGGATTGGCAATTTTTGCGCTGTTGCGCGAAACCTGGAAATTTGCGCTAAATTTGCGCTGCGCAAGATCGCGAATTTCTGGGGCCCTATTCACGCCGAAGCGCTGAGCAATTGTAAGTGAAGGACTTGCCCAAGGTCCTTACGCGGGGAGGTGGATTCGAACCTCGGACCTTCCGGCTCCAAGGCAACGACGCCACCACTAGACCACCGCGCCCCACATGTGTGTATATGTATGCATGCATATATGTATGTGTGGATGTGTATATATAAATATGTGTGGCTGTATGTATGTATGTATGTATACATGTGTTATATGTATGTATACAGGGTGGCGCAAAATAAACCGGACTATTTGTTTTTGCGATTGCATCGCTTGAATAATCAAAGTTATTATATTACTGTGACGTCGTCTTACATCAAGGATTACTGCCAGACATTATAGCCCACTCTGGTGACAATTTCACTTTCCAGCAGGATGGAGCCCATTGGAGCACCTGCTCATCGTTCACGAAAAACAGTTGCTTTTTTCTCACTGCTCACGTTCCAGACTTTATTGAACCAGAAAATTGGCCACGAACAGTCCGGACTTGAATCCCGCAGACTATTCGATCTGGGGAATGCTTCAGCAGCTTGTCTACAGACAGAGAATTCGAGATATTGAACATTTGAAAGAAGTTCTGACCGCATGCTGAGACGAAATCAGCGAGAACACTATCAAACGGGCTATTGGACAGTTTCGCAAGCGATTATCATTGGTTATCGCAGCAAACAGATGACATATTGAACATCACTTTGACTGAAATTTCTTTCGCATTCAGAAAATTCTAAAATTTTAGGCCTACAGTTCATTCAATGTTATATTAAATGCCAAACCAATGCCATTTTTCTGTGTCATTTCTGTCTAATGATAGTTTTAAGGCGATAATTACTTTGATTATTCAAGCGATGCAATTGCAAAGACTAATAGTCCGGTTTATTTTGCGCCACCCTGTACATGTACATATGCATGTATGCACATACATATGTATTTGTGTGTATATATGCATGTATGTATGTTCGAACGTCCATACAGACATACATCCATACATGGCATATTATTACTTGCATATTTACATACAAGTGCATGCATACATACATACATACATACATACACACATCTATGCTGCATGCAGCATTGAGTAAAGACTCATACATATAATAAATATACAGCATTGAGTGAAGACTCATACATATAATAAATATACATACATACAAAGAAACTTACATAGACACAAATATGTACATACACACATGCATACACGCATGCACATATACATAGATATATAGATAACTGTATTCATACATTTATCTATGTATAATTGCATATGTGCAATTGTGCATGCGTGTATGCATGTGTGTATGTACATATTTGTGTCTATGTAAATTTCTTTGTATGCGTGTATGTATGTATGTATGTATGTATGTATGTATGTATGTATGTATGTATGTATTCATACATTTGTCATGGGCAGCCGGAAGGTTCGAGGTTCGAATCCACCTCGCCGCGTAAGGACCTTGAGCAAGTCCTTCACTCACAATTGCTCAGCGCTTCGGCGTGAAACTTTGATGCAGTGTCCGCTCTGCATTCGGGAGCGCCTCTGAGGAGAGAGAGCTTGAAGGGGCGCTATAACAAGTGCAAATACAAACAAAGACGTTAAACTGCATCCACCCTCCGCCACAGGGAACCAACAACGTCCCTGCGCCGGTCCTAAACCCGGACAAAAGGAGGAAGGTTTGCCAGATGGGTGATGATATACTGGCAGTAAAGGACCAAGACGATTGAAATCCGCAAAAACCACGGCACAAGTGACATAGCGACCCAGATGCTTCTAGATGTCATGATGTGGAGTAGACATGCAGAGGCAGGTTAGGACAGGCTGGTTGAGAGAGTCGGGGGGGGGGATAGCGTGGGATACATACGGGCATTGACCCTGTCCTTCATGCCTCTTTCCCACGATTCTCTTCAATCAGACAAAGTGGTCTAGCTGCTCTTCCAATATTCTCTTCAATCAGACAAGGTGGTCTAGCTGCTTCAAGATGTTAATGGTATGGAGCTGACCGGGCCGGTTGAGGCTGGGCAACATGGTGCGAGACAGACTCAGACAGAAAGTGGCGTCGGACTCCTATGGCATTGAGCCCAAAGTTATTGATGATGATGATTCATACATACATTCAGCATGTGGTAATTGTCTGGTGGTAATTGCCCGGGGGTAATTGTCCTAGGGTTTACTTGTCTGGGGTGGGGGGGGGGTGTAATTTTCCGGGGGGGGGGGGTAATTGTCCTGTCACCCAAGGTAAGAATTCTGAAAGCGATAGGTTTGTAATTTAGTCCAGACCCCTTAGACCCTTAGTCCGTCCGCGTGCTGTGTGCACATTGGGCGATACAGGTCTTCCAATCTTCTCTGTTTTGAGCAGCATTGACAGCCTCCTCCCACGTCAGCCCTCCATCGTTGAGGTCTTTTGAGATCGTGTCCTTCCAGTTTTTTCTCGGCCTTCCCCTCTTCCTTTTCCACCCGCTCGGGATCCAGTCCAGTCCATTGCCTGCTTCGGGATTCTGTCCTCATCCATGTGGTGCAGATGTCCCAGCCAGCGCAGTCGTGTCCTTTTCAACATCTCTTCGATTTTCTCCATTCCTGTTCTTCTCCTGATCTCCTCGTTTCTTATCTTATCTCTCCACGTGACTCCCAGGATCTTTCTTTGCCATCGATGATGCGCTGCCTCCAATCTCTTCAGGTTTGCAGCTGTCATCGGCCATGTCTCGGAACTGTATAGTAGGGTTGATAGGACTATGGCCTTGTATGGCCGTATTTTGATGTGTATGCCTAGCCCTTTGTTTCTCCAGATGTTGTTTAGCCTTCCAAATACTGCACTGGCCTTTCCCAGTCTGCACCTGACCTCTTTGTCACAGCTACCGTCGTTCGCGATGACTAGATGATTAGTCCAGAAGAAGTTTTAAAAATATTTAGGTTTGACTACAGAACTTTTAGCAGAATATTGCCATTGCGTGTAAGAAATTTTTTGGGGGTTACTCTTCTGTGACTTTATTAATTGAAAAAAATCTTCCACTTTAATTGTAGCTATAACTGCAAAGGATTTGCTGCTTCACATCTCTGAGTCTGACGTTCAGCGATTGGAGAAATATTCAGATAACCTGGTTGACTATCGTTTGATCAAGGATCTCATCCAGCCGTTGGCTAACCTCTACTTCTGGCGACATTTAGATCTTCATTTAAATGCAATTAAATCGGTATTAATTGATGGCAATTTTACTGCTTACCCTTCATGCTTGAATCTAATTTTGTTTGAATAATAGTCGCAATGTGCTGTTTGACTTAAACAGTTTAATGAACAAGCTAATAGTAGGTTTTCTCAATTTAAGTAAACTATCAACTTGATGCCTCAACTTTCAGTCAGGTATCTTGACCTGTTCGGGGGTCAATGGGGGTGGGGGGGAAAGAACTTATTTAGAACATATGTGTGTAATCATTATATAGCGCTGTTGTTCAACACTCATCCTTACCGACTGCAAAAAAACAACTAGTGATTTCGATAATCCAATAAGCAGAGTGAACTGTCTTTACAGTTTCCAAAGGTTCTGTCCAAAGGTCTGCAGTCATTCTTTCTCTCAGACAGTATTTCACTTTTTCAGTCATGGCCGTTGTCAGATGTTGCATCCCGTGTAATATTGGTTCCGGTTCTTCTGTTGTCACTTTGTTCATTACTTCTACCAATCTCTTTGGAGATTTGTAACACCAAGGGTCAAAACCCATCACATGTCGGTTTTTCACCTTTTTTTATTCAGTCATATTCTACAGTTAATCTGCTTCAAAGTGCTTTTTAGAGAATGGCAATATCTTTTTTCTAACTGAAGTTATATTTGTTCGATTCTGTAATTTGTAAAATCACATTATGTGCGAAAATTGAACTCAAAGTTTCAGAACATTAGTGTTACAAAATTCCTTAGCAACCATTATTTGATTCTTCTGCAATTTTGCTGCTTGAAAAATGGCTATGTTCGGTATCAAATACAGCAAACGGCATCAAAATCATGCTACTACTTTCCAAATTCTGATAGAATTACAGGTAACTGCTGAATTTAGGTGAAAAAACCGAAATTTGCCTCTTAGAGGGGGCTGAGTGGGGTTGGGTGCAGGCAAGGTTGGGTGCAGTAGGGGTGCGGTGGGTGGTGGTGGGGAGGATGAAAGCAATGTGAAAAACATTTTTTATGGAATTTCATAAGTTGAAAGTTTGGTGGTGTGAGATGGGTGGGGCGGAATGTGGAGGGGAGGGATGAAGGCAATGTGAAATTTTTTCCATAAATTCCATATGTTGAAGATTTTGTGGAGTGAGGCGGGGTGGAGCGAATTGGTGGGATGAGGTGGTGTGTTCGGTTGAGCTGGCGGTGGGATGGAGCATTGATGTGATGGCTTTGCGCCAGATTTAGAAGTAGGAGGGAGGGATGGGCGTAAGTAGGAGGAACGGATGGGCGAAAAACCAAAATTTACTTCGGAGGGTTGGGGCTGTGTAGGGGTGAGGTGGGGCGAGAGGATGGGGTGGGGTTTGGTGGAATGGTGCAATGGTGGTGGTATGGTGGGGCCGAGGTGAAAACAAAGTGAAACAGTATTTTATTCATGATTTTTTTGGCTGATAATTTTGCATCTCTAACAGTAATAAGAGCCATGGCAGTCATTGTGTTAGCATTTGATTTTTTTGGCTGATAATTTTGCATCTCTAACAGTAATAAGAGCCATGGCAGTCATTGTGTTAGCATTTGATTTGTTTGGCTGATAATTTTGCATCTCTAACAGTAATAAGAGCCATGGCAGTCATTGTGTTAGCATTTGACACGACTATCTGGCTTATCTGACAGATAAGTTGTGATGTTGCATATTTGACTTTGTTTTGTCATTGATGTGTTGATGTTGTAGGCAATCCTGCTAGGCATTGGTCTTCAGGGTAAATCCATTGATGACCTTGCCAATGAGTTTGACTCTAAAGAACGAAATTTCTCAACTTCTCAGGTCTTGGGTTTGCTTCACCACATGATGAAATTATTTGCACAGGTGAGAACAGTCAAAAATGCCAAGATAATAATATTCGTGTTACCTTTTTGACCCTCGAAACGAAGCATAATGTTTATAAAAGACTAAGTAAGTGATTACAATTAAAATGTGAGCACAGGTGTGATGGTGTTATTAATGGTGCTGTCCTTCTACTAACAATTTGTGATCTCTTATTGATCAATGACAAATTAACTGCAAATTAATTCGAAACACGCGGTAATAATTCCATGGTAAAAATTTACATAGTGTATGTCTTAATCATTAAGACATAATGTATCGCACATACTATTTAGTCAATTTTTCACCATGTCCTCTTTCAAGTAATGCCAGTACTGTAAAGAATTTCCTAGAATAAATTAGCAAGATTGCTTATGTTGAAAAATCAACAAAGCCCTGTTCTTACTAAATGTGATTTTGGTAAAGGAAACAAGCATTTGCACCCATGGAAAATGAATGTACTCCAGTATGTGAACTCACCATTCTAGGGGACACTTGCTTTTGTCAATCTTCAATAGAATTCAGGGCTAATCATTCCACTGAAACTGTCCTTTCAAGTCCCTACTGCTTAAGTAAGTGGTAATTTGTTCCGACATAATCCTTTCAATTCTTTTGAGAGGAAAGAGACATTGGAAATTGGGCGAAAGTTAGATGGGTCTTTGAGGTCAAGTCCGTCACGTTTCACAACAGAGAAGACGATAGATCTGTTCTGTGAGTCAGGAAGAACGCCTTCTTGGAGAGATCGGTTGCAGAGGAGAGTAAGAAAGGGGAGTAGATCGTCTGCGTAATCCTGGATCAGAATAGACTGGCAGATAGAAGAGTCCAGCTCACATGACTTCGGAGCAGATGACATGATAATGGAACGTAGCTGGACGGATGAGGTCTCCCTCAATGTGGTTAGGCAATGGTTTGTCAGCAGGAACTCCAGAGGGGGAAAACCAATGGTGTCTGTACATATGGAGCTGATCTCTCTATCGCAGTGGGCTGTGAAGTCAAAGGCAGAAAATGATGGAGTAATCGAGTGGGAGCCGAATCCATGACAGCGCAGAAGGCCGTTACAGGTACACCAGAGACGCTTCAGATCTTTCGCTTTACGGGAGATCTTTGCCTCCCAATACTTACGCTCTCTTTTCTTGTAGTGCACTTGCATCCGAAGGCATTCCTGTCCAGAGCGTGCCATGCCCAAGCATGAAGAATTGCTCTTGCTGGTTTGGCCCTGAGAAATGGAACTGTCATGAGCCGTTGTCTGAAGTGGTTTTAGACAGACCTCTCTGCTGATCGGAGAAGCATCATCACGGGTGACGATGACATTAAGCCAGCCTCCGTGCTGGTGGGTTGGTTCTGCCACATGCTGGATCCAATCAAATTGCTGCAGCACCGCCTTGAAGTCGCGCATTTCCGGTCGAGTCAGGTCTTCAAGGTGGACGTTGTGATCGCCGACGAGCGCAACTTGCGTGTTGCACAGAGCAAACTGTTGCAGCATCGTCGTGAGTTCGATGAAGAAAGCCTGTGATGGTGGCATTGAACCTGTGTGGTAGACCGTCAGCAGTGTCACAGGACCAGACGGGAACAGAGATGGCTAGCGCTTCGAATGTCACCGGGTCTGAGTGTAGTTCGATCTTTCCGACCTGTGGATATGCTACCTCCCCGACGCTCCGGCCCCTGTGGTCCACTCTCGGTCGATCTAGGAAAGAGTAGCTCAGCTTAGATTGCTTAGAGCAATCCATCTATCTGTCTCCTGCTCTGTCTTTACCTCAATTCTGTATGCCTTTGTCTGTTCCCGAATCGACTATTGTAACTTTCTATTGGTTGGCCTTCCAAAAGTTCGTCTCTCTCCTCTCTTCAGTCTGTTCTAAATGCTGCGGCCAGACTAATAGCCCAACTTCCTTGCTCATCCCGCATCTCTGCTTTTATGTTTGACCATCTTCATTGGCTCTCCCCTTTATTGCTCGGGTTCAACTCAAGGTTCTGGCATTAGCTTACTGGTCTTATACTGGCCGAGCTCCCAAGTATCTGTGTGACCTCATCCGCCTGCCGACCCACCCGTCTGCTCCTTTGACTGGAATGATCTCATTGATCTCCTCATCCCGTGCGCTAGTACTGCCATGACTAAACCGTGAGTCTTTGCACTTATTGGCCCTTCACTATGGAACTGGCTTCCTCCTTCGAAGCATTCCTCCTTATTAACTGGTGGGCCAACTGCCTCTTTTCGTTGTCTCAAAACCACTTTTTCTCTCTTGGTCTTATGCACTGGAAGCGCCTCTTATTGGTGTGCACTGTGAGAGGTGCTATATAAATGTATAGATACTAAACAGTTGGACAATTTTTATTGATGCCTTTTGAAGTGAGTCATGCTCTGAATTCAAAGGCAGTTCATTTAAGATAAGAATATTCTTTAATAGACCAATTGCTATCCGCATTTTGATATACACGTGGTATAATAAACAAACGTACATCATTTCTATATCCAATCAATGTCAAATGTTTTAAAATAGCACAAAAATCCCAAGTCCAAAATCCAACATAAAAATTATGTTCTTTTATTGACCAACAGTTTATGCTGCACTTTGGTTTATATGGTACTACATTTAAATAAGATAAAGCATTCTCGTTAAAAACGATTTTCTCATTTAGTTGTCCGCCCTAGGGATAATTTGGTCATGTAATCTTGGCCTCATGGAATAGGGCTGGGGCCTCAATGGTGGGAGGAGTGGGTTTAGCTCATTTATTCGAGTGAAAGTCTGTGTATTCAGTGTGATCCATTTTATGATGGTGTTTGGGACACTGGTGTATTCATTCAGTCTCATGAGTAAACTGCTAAGCAAATTTACATTTTTTCTCCGTGCTAGGGACATCTTGACACAGGACCATAGCAAACTCTAATTGTGCCCTGTGCCAAGCGTAAATGCAACACCCTCTACTTCCCCAAAGATCAATATCGCCAATGACAACTAAATTTGTTATATCAAGTATAACATGAAATTTTGTTTTGTAACTTTAGACAATAGAAACAATGTCTGTTTGTATTCTACTTTTTATGGTAATGAAAATTACAAATGGATAAGGGTGGTTGTGGCATTAGGAGCAGTGATTCTGTTAGTGTGCATCCGTGTATCTGGGCATCCAAAATTTGGATGCTGGGCGCAGAAAAATAAAGGTCAGAAAAACAAAGGTTAAAAAATAAAGGTCAGAAAAATAAGGGTGCTGACGCACCTAATTGGTGAATGGACGTATTAAGCGATTAACAATGCATCTAGGGGTCGCTAAAAATACCGTGGCAGTGGGTCTCTAGCTCATTGACCCACTGAACATTTGCGATGTGTACGCTGACCTATATGCATTAATTGACATACACTTACTATGGTCGACCAATGCTCCGATCGGAACAGGAGGGTCTAAGTCTATTATACTATGCACATTCGAATTGCTGCTCTGGTCTCCGCTGCATCCTTGCTTGTGCTCCATCTTACATACGCGATCTCTGTCTCTGACATTGAAGCGTGTCGCCCTCTTCACCCTGTTAAGAACAGGCAATTCCTAGTTTTTCGGGCTCACTTAGCTTCCAGGCAACGTCAAGCTTTCTCGGTTGTTGGGCTGTCCACCTGGAATGACCTTTCTTCAAAGCTACATTTATTACATCTGACCAATCAAACTTCTTTCATAAATTTCTCAAGACTTTTTTCTTTTGCCGTGGCTGGACTGGGAACACCCCTGAGTAGATTTCTTGACAGGGCACTACATAAGTCCATTGAATGAATGAATGAATGAATGAATGAAAGAATGAATGAATGGTGGTGAAGATTATTGTACTGTATTTGACTATTTATAAAGTGCTTTTGTCAGCAAGAGACTTTCAGAAACACTTCTGGTGCAAGTGACCCTAGAGAAAAGCAGAATTTGAGGCACGAGAAAGAAGAGGAAAGAGTACTGGAGAGGATGGTGGAGCAAAATGAGGGTGGAAGTCTATTCCATGGAGGTGGAAGCTGTGCAGGCAAAGCATCTGGATTGAGCCATGGCATTCCTGATGTAGGTAACCTGGAGGTGAAGCTGATCAGAGGTTCTAAGAGGACGCAACAAAGTGGCAGGAAGGGGTGAAGTGTGAGATCATGATGATACTTAAAAGCAAGACCCAATTGTGACTTTAGGACCAAAATAAGAACTTTAAATTGTATGCAGGCAATGAGAGACCTGTAGAAGTAGTGAAGTTGTCCAGCCGTGAATGTAGAGATGTGGGAGAATCGAGGAAGTCTAGCAGCAGCATTGAGTACAGACTGAACCTTAGGAAGGCAAACGAGGATAGAATTGCAGTAGTCTGTCTGAGAACATGCTTGAACAACTGAGATCAAGGCAGAAGATGAAACAGATCTGTGACTTACCCGAAGGCAGCTTAGCTGGAAGTGGAATGAGCAAGGGCACTTGACAATGTGTTCAGTGAATGTAGGAGTGCTTTCTAAGGTGACAGCTAGGTCTCGGACACTAGACGTAAAGATGAAGTGAGGAAATTTTTCAGAGTAATGCATGGTCAAGTTTTTGGAGCTGCGGGTGAGTGCCAAACCACACAAGGTGGGTTTTTAAGAGTCTAAAGAACGACAATTAGAAGTGGTTGAGTATTAACATCGCTGGTTGAATTCTGCAGGAGATGGACCATGCGGTTTTCAAAATTAATTTCCAGAAGCAAACAGATAAAGAGTTTTACAATGTTAGGAAGCTATGTGGGTCAGCATGGGTGTGGAACTGACCTGTTTGTATAAAATGTTTATTTATTTACTAGGTGGCTGAGCTACGCAATTGACTCACTTACTTGTGTGTTCTGTTCTTTTTCATCAGAATCTCCGCAGCATTTTGCCTCAAGCAGATCAGAAGAAAAATTATGTTTTTGACGATAAGGTAAAGTTAATTTTACATTGAAAATTAGTGAATAGCTTTACAGTTTTATGGTACATTATGTATTAAGCATACATTGTTTAAAAAATAAATTTCTGAGAGTGTGACAGGTTGCCTGCGGTTAGTTAGCGACAATCGAGACCACCGTTGGACTTGGGCGTGGTCGAAGGTGGCACCCAAATCACCCATAGGGTGTCGCCTGAGGATTATCTTGTCATATCTCCGTTTTTAGAAATCGAGTTTTGAGTTGATTTGTAGCAGACATTTGTTTATCTTTCTTCAGTTTTAATCGCTTCTTCGTGTTCTCTGCCCTCAGGCAGGTTCGTATGTCCAATGACGCCATTTTTCTGTGTTCTGCGCTTCTCTTTTCAGTCCACTGTATCCATCTTCTGTCAGCATCCAGTCCAGCAGCATTGTTCTTGGTCTACCTTGCATCCTTTTCCACTCCATTCTTTCCTCAATGATGTCTTTTAGTAGGGTGTCGCTCCTTAAGATGTGTCCTATCCATTTCTTCTGTCGGCCCCATATAGTGTCCATCAGTGATCTCTTTTCTTCCACCAACTGTAAGAATTCCTCCTTCATTCTTCGCTGAACCCAGCTGACTCTCTCCATTCTGCGTCAGATCCACATCTCAAAGGCCTCCAGTCACTTTATGTCTTCTTGTCGTATTGTCCACTGTCTTCTTGTCGCATTGTCCACGTCTCCGAGCCATACAGGACAACACTCCACACCAGTGTCTTCACCATCCTCTTCTTCAGCTTCATGTTTAGACTTCCTCTGAGTAGCCCTCCCATTTTGTAGAATGCATCTTTTCCCATATCTATTCTTCTTTTTATTTCTATGTGGCACCTTGCATCCTCTGTAACCACACTTCCCAGATAGCAGAACTTCTTCACCTGTTCTATTTCCTCCCTATTTAGTGTGATGTTTACCATTTCCTCTCCTCTCTTACTTATCTTCATCACCTTTGTTTTCTTTACGTTTATTTTCATGTCGTAGTTCATCGATATACTATTTAAGAGGTCCATCATCATTTGTAGTCCTTCCTGACTGCTTGCCAACATCGCCTGGTCGTCTGCAAATCTTAGTGCTTTCACCATTTTCCCACCCACTTTTATCCCCTCCTCCAGCTCCTCTAACGTTCGGTACGTGACGTTTGGGCGCCGGCCGTTTGGGCGCCGCCGTTTCGGCGCCGGCTGTTTGGGCGCGACGCCGTTTGGGCGCCGTACGTTTCGGCGCGGAAGAAGTTATGTAATGAAATAGCACTTAAAACTCTTTATTTGTCCAGGAATTTTTAATTCAGCTATGTTTTGTAATGTGCATTGTTAAATTTAATGTTAACACATCATGTTACTCAAGGGAATGATTTGATGTTAAATAAAAGCATTCCACAAAGAACTGAATTACTTTCAGAAGTTCAATGTTCGATTTCATGTTCACAAACCCAATGTTTTAAAAGATTATGGTTGTTAAAAGCGTTATAGAGATACAGTAATTAGTTTCAAATGTTCAACGGTCGACGTAATGCTAGAAAAGGTAATGCTGTAGAAGCGAATGTTTATGAACAGCGTTCTACATTTAATGACAGTTCATGTCAAACGTCACATTCACAGGGGATAAACAATAGTCTCGGAAGGAGGCTCTTTCGTATGTAATTATATCTACAAACGTCAAGGTTCTTCTTTCGCGCCGCAACGTCCGGCGCCCAAACGGCGTCGCGCCCAAACGGCCGGCGCCGAAACGGCGGCGCCCAAACGGCCGGCGCCCAAACGGCGGCGCCCAAACGTCCTGATCCGTCTAACGTTTCTCTGACAATTTCTTCAATATATGTATGTTCAGGGAATAAAACCTTTTTCTTTAAAATATTTTATTATATCCGGAAATCTTGAAACGAATTCACTCACTAATAATTATAATTGTGTATTGCTGTTTTATCATTTCATGTCTTTTTTTCGTGAGGATGACTTGCAATTGATTTAAATCCATTTTATAACTTTTTACAAATGTCTCAAAAACAATTTTAAAAGTTAATGTTTTAAAATGAATTGCTTACTTCTCGCTTGCACGACTGCCCCTGATGTTGATCTTTTATTGTGATGCCTGACGTTTATTGACCTAGATTTCTTTTTTCCATAAATTTTACCAAAACTTCTACCTCGATTATCTCGGAATTCTCAAAAATGTAGATATGCAAAGATAATTCTCATGCGACGAGTTGTAGACTTCCAGGGAACTCAGTTAAGTGATTTTTGCAAATTAGATAGGCAGACTTTACAGGTCTACCCATGGCTAACAAGCCAGGTGAACTGAGGTTTTCAGTGTGATGCATGAATGCTGATCTAAGTAAATATTTAAGGCGATGATAAACATTTACAATAATATTGCAGCTCACAAATTTTGGAGTACATGTCCTTCATGACTTAAGAATAATCTGTTAATACCCATTCATTGCTGTGCCTGCAGGTCTGTAACACAACATCATGACTATGTGGCTTTGACACAATCACATGTAATCTTTATTTAATATTACTGTGTTCTTGTCAGTCTGCATTAATAAACAAATATGATTATTACTCCTACTACTGCTAGAGCATATTCTAGTAGGTGCAATCTATATAAATAAAAATGAACTTTCCAATAGTTCGTGATACAATCACGCCGAAAGTTACGCACCGATTGTTTTGAAAATTTACCAAAACCTTCCATTCCAATAGCACCGTGTCTGAACATTTTTTTCCAATAAAAAAACCCCAATCTTTTCCACAAAAAGTGAACTTTGCAATCCGTTCGACCGCCATTTGCAAATTCAACAAAACTGTCAGATTTCAGAAAGTCCCCAAACACAGCAGACGAAACATGAATGAGGTCGCGTGCTGTGACGTCATAAGCGAGTCGCAAAAACCGCCTTTCAGCATTATTGGGCTCTATCCGATGTCAGCAATGGACCGTGTGACAGAGGAAAGGAGCGGAGGGAGCGGGACGAAGAGGGTGGGGAGGGAGGGGAGGGGAGGGGGAGGTCTTTTCTGCCACAGCAACGCGTGGCTGGGTACAGCTAGTATTTAAATAAAAATGTGTTACTGTTGAATATACTGAAGTTGTGCATTATTTGATTTGAGCTGCATCTGAGTTTCACTTAGTTTATAGAAATTTATATTTACTAATATATTTCTATGTTATAAAACCAGTTTTGTGTGTGTGAAAAACAGCTGAGAGAAAAGCAGATTTGTCTGGCAACTGAAGAGAACAGAGGAAAACTGTGGAAAAAGATCCAGTCTGAAGATGAACAAGAAAGGCATGAATCTGTTTTGTTATGCAAGATCTTGATAAGCCTATAACTGATGAGCAAAGATTCAATTTAGAACTTGACAAATCTGAGCCACATTATCCATGTTGGTCAATTGTCAGTGATGGGGTTTCGAGACCCTGATTTTGTGGTCTTGGTTATGGTATGGGAGCAGCACAATACCCCCTGGACAAAACCCCCGGACAAACCCCCCCCCCCCCCCGGTATAAAACACCCCCGGACAAACCCCCCTCCACTCACATGCAAACATACATACATACATACATACATACATACATACATACATACATACAACATACAAATATGCACAGTGTTGCACACAAACATTCATGCATGAATACACACATATTTGACAATTATTTGTTCATCATGTATATAATTCTATTGAAGTTTGTATGCATGCATGTATGTATGTATGTATGTATGTATGCATGTATGTATGTATGTATGTATGTGTGTATGTTTGTATGTGTATGTGTATGTAATGTATATATGTATGTATGTGTGCATGTATGCATGTATGTATGCATGTATTCATGTATGTATGCATGCATGCATGCATGTATGCATGCATGTATGCATATATGCATGTATGTATGTATGTATGTATGTATGCATGCATCCATGCATGCATGTATGTAGGCATGCATGTATGTATGTAGGCATGTATGTATGTATGTATGTATATATGTATGTATGTTTGCATGTGAGTGGAGGGGTTTTGTCCGGGGGGTTTTATACCGGGGAGGTTTTTTCCGGGGGGTTTTGTCCGGAGGGATATTGTCCTAGACCCTATGGTATTTATCTTGAACCCATAGTCTTAATATTCTGGTCTTGTTCTCAGTCTTGAGCCTTTAGTCTTGGTCTTGTGTGCATGATTGTTGATAGAATAAATATAGAGACGAGACAGTTGTGGAGAGAGTGGGAAGAATGGGATGTATGCGCTGATTTGTGCGGAGGTCAGCTATTTTGAGCATATGCAGTTACGCACTCCTTGTATGAATAATCGAGCAGTTAGAATTACAATAAAGTTGCAAAAGTTTAAAACGCAAGGTCAATCAATCAATCAATTTTCGTTTAATCAAAACTTCAGGCTGGCAGAACGCAGCATGTTACATACAACTAATTTTACAAAGGTTTTATATTTAAGTTCAGTTTATATATGCAACATAAATAAATATTTTGCTTGAATTAATATTAATTGATATATGTTTGTTAGGTTAAAAAATTGATCTAGGTTTGCTAGGTTAAAAAATGTTTTTGAATAGTACTCTAGAGATAAGGTTACAATTATCATTGTATCATGTGGTGCGTAGAATGTATAAAAGCTAGAATGCTTGCTATTGTTAATTAGACTGGACTCGAGGTGAGTTTTTATATGAAACATGGGGGATAAAATGTCCGTCGTCTAAAGATTGGACTCAAGGTGGGAGCTTCAATTTAAGCTATGGGTATGAAATGGCATTTACATAAAAATTATGAAATGTGGAAAAATTACTCTGTGAGTCATGTCTTAGAGTGACTCATGATGCGCTTCCACATAAGGCGCAAGAGATAAAATGTCTATCAGCTTTAGTAGGCAGCACGGTATGCAGACATTTGTGGGGCACGGTGGTGTAGTGGGTATGTTTGTTGCTTTGCAGCCCGAGGGTTGCAGGTTCGAATCCACCTCAAGCCGCTGTGTAGGGACCTTTGGCAAGTTTTTCACTCGCAATAGCTAAGTGCTTCGGTGTGAAACTTTGATTCAGTGTCCGCGCTGTAGTCAGGAGCGCTTCTGAGTAGAATTTTGAAGGGGTGCTATAACAAGTGCACATGCAAACAAACAGCAAGCTAACACGATTCTAAGTAAGTAAAATAGGACATTTTATTCTATTGCTCAATAGAAGAAATGGTAATCTATTTTTCAGCAGATTAAATTATTCGCCATTGCATGGGTTTTAGCGTTGTCGCATACAGATTGGGTATCACTACTGATAACGGCTGCCAAGAGACATTTATCGACTTGCCTCACCATGTCAGCCACAGTAGTAGACCCCCAAGCTATAATTTTGAATTTTTTGGCTGATAGCCGGCGTAACCATATTTATGTGTAAACCCAGAATTACGGCTGGAATTCTGCTAACCGTATACAACTATACAACTTTGGCTTAAATAAGGCTCAGAAACATAACTTACAGTACAACGGCCAACTGTCAACTCAGTGGCGGCGCCAGCTTTACAATTTTGGCAGGTCACGTCAGGGTCATGGGTGCTATTTGGCAGGTCGAAGAAATTGATGATTGAATTTGGAGGTGTTCCAAGAAGTCAAGAACATCATTCACTGCATTGTCTCTCAAGACACTTCTCCGTTTTCAACATTTACACAAACATCGTTTGTATCCAGTAGGCCTAAATCCCGCCTAATTTACTAACATTATCGTCTAGAATTGCACCAATGTCGACATCAGTGACATCGTTTTACTTAATCTAGGGCCTACTTTGCACCCGATTTATTTCCGAAGAAATTCTCAATTTTGTAGCGTCTCATTGTTATTTATCATATTTATTTGTTTGTATATTTTTTGAAACTCTTAAATAAATGCAAAGAAGTTGCTAAAAATTCCAAAGATTTTGGCAGGTCATTAGGCAGGTCGTGAGCAAAATAGGCAGGTCAAATGACCTGCCGCGACCTTCCGTAGCGCCGCCACTGTGTCAACTATACGTGAACAACACTGAAAACTTTAAAACGTACATTTATCTTTAGAAATAAGACATTTACATGCACAGTTTTCCCTTCAAAGAGCTATATTTCTATTAATTGTCGTGGACAAAACATATCTTGTGCAATTTTTCTACAGACAAACTTGAATGGCTAAATAGATTTTGGTGGCTGGTGGCTGACACTTAAATATTTTCAGTGGATTTCCAACGTGACGAAATATTGCGGCGCTGGCGGCAGCTTAGGAATCTACACAGTAGGCAAGACATCCTGAATCGGACTCTTGCCAGAAGTCTCTTGATCCTGGCTTAGTCTGCAGCAGGTGTAAAACCCACCAGGCCGATGCAGCATACATTATTCCAATGATGTATTATAATTATTACATAAATTTCTTACGCGCGCAAGGTCACACCGAAATGTGAATCTGAGGCGCAGATAGTCAGCCACGAGAGGAAGATGCATGCAGTTAGATATATAAGTACTTAAAAGCCAAGGAGAAATAGTGAGTTTTGAGCTGTTGTTTGAAGGAAGGGAGTGAGTTTGAGCTACCAAGAGAGAGTGGAAGTAGATTCCATTCCTTGGGAGCAGAGGCATGGAATGCACGCGAGCCCATAACAGTTGTATGTGCTAACAAACACTAAAAAGAAACAATTGCAAGTGTTCGAAAATTTTTGAAACTATTCTTTAAAGATATCCGTTATTTCTGTTGATTTAACTATTTTATACTAAAAGTGGGTTTCATTCTTTGCAGCTGTTCATGAAGCAGTCATTGAAGCTCAGGCATTTGGCCATGCAAGCAGTGCTTAGCAGTGGCCATTCAGGAGTTCTGCTGTAGCTATGTTATGCAATGATCTACCTAGTGCAAAGCAACAAAGGAACTTACTTTTTTTCTTATCAGAAGCAACAACATAACTTGAAGGCACAGACTTCTGGTTCTCTAGTGTCTAGTTATATAAAAAAGATGTACCTTCTCAAGTTTGCACTGGGAGTTGGACATGCATTGCAGATCACGGCTTTGGTAGCCATTTTTGTACTGGAAAGTTTTTTCTGCATCCCAGCACATGTTGAGTTTAAAGCTGTAGTAAACTCTTTGCGAAACTTCATGGAGCAATACTTGGGGCACAGAATCTTGTACAATATAAATTTATAATATTTGTAAGATGTAACAAACATTAACTTGAATGATGTGATTGCTCACTGTTAGCATTTCAATTCCATTTTGTATAACTTCTGGGTTTTTTATGTAAAAAATGTTCATATTATCATCAACAAAGAATAAAACTATGAGCATGTATTCGCAATGTTTATGGTATTAATGATTTTGGATTCTCAGTCTTGGTCATTATACTAAGGCATTGATGGTGGTCTTAGATTTGAGCCATGTGGTGTGGGCAGAGCTTAAAGTTTGGCTGGTCGGTCATGTCAAATCTGAACGCTGTCCTGCCACGTACTGTCCAGCCCATACTGGAAAGTTAAGGAGCATCCAGGCACTTCTTTTTACACTGTAGGCACTGGATGTTGGTCTTGGAATTTTGGTCTTGCATACAACAAACACTGTCAGTGGTATTACTGAGATTTTACTTAAATATTATGATTAATCTTACTAACTAGTGCATTTTGGTTCATTTGTTCTGGCTCTCAACTTTACTCATAAAGAAGTGTTAAACACTGGAAATGGCGAAAAAACACTGGGAATAACGTTTCTAATTACCTATATGAAGTAGTCAGGTATGCGATAATCTACTGGTTAGCATGCTGAACTCGACGGACTGTCAACCAAGAGGTGCAGAGCTCAAAACCATGCCAAAGCAAAAATCTTTTGAGATTTCTGTGTCATAGCTAATTAGATTGTAGTGACAACACATTGGTAGCGGGAAGATGAGATGGTGATGGAGAGGACTGGCCATCGCATTCTTTGCCACGGGTAATATAAAAAAATGATATCACCAACACTTCATATCACCTGTCTGCCCCAGGGAAAGTTTAAGGGGCAGCTCTTCTCTTCACTACTGGAGACTATTACGGTACTCCTACTTTATGTAAGCTTTGCAAGTGTCAGGGTTGATAAACAAACATCCATATGTGAAATTCTTGAAACAATAATGGAATATTTTCACATCATCTGAAAAAAAGATTATCGAGCGTAATAATTGTGTCATGTCATGTCATGTCGCCATCGTCGCATCGCGACGGTTGGCTACATGAATGGACCTTTAATGCCCAGAGTCTTCTGTTCCTTGTCGCGCTCATTAAGTCAGAGCCTACAAGTCCTGTCCAGTCAATAATTGTGTGAAAGCATAAAAAAATAAACTAAATCTTTACTTTGCAATTACCTATATTTAGCTCGGTAGTTGAATGTCCATTCTTCTCAAACAGTCTGTATAAATGATGTATTGTCTGGCAGTGTTAACATCAGAAATATTATAGAATGAACGCGAAGGTTACTGTCTTGCAGCAGAAATGAACTGTGTAAAATTCTCATTTGCTAGTTTTGATAAACATTCAATGATTGTTACTAATGTTTCCATGCTGTATGAAAATGTTGGTTGGCAAATGCAAGTATAAATTTAGACATTTGTATATAAGTTATTTTCTGAAGTATCTGTGAAATGCACTATGTATTCTGTTGAGGAAGAGTCTAGAAGAGCATTATTATCATGAGCAACACTGTTTTGCTTTTCTTGGCAGCCTATGATTATCAAATTCTGTGTAACCAAAGTGTACTTTAATTGCTTTCAATCTTACAGGAAGAGTAAACACAAAATTCCAGAAAAGAAGAAGACAGATTCATGCAAGAGAACCAGAACAGAATGAGTGAAAAAAACTACATGTATGTGCATGTGTTGTAATGGAGTATGCGCATGTAGGCCTACCTGGTAATTCAAAGGATACTGACTATAGCACAGTTTGACACTATGTTTCTGTACAAACTAGACTCAAAAACATTTGTAAATTCCATCAGATAAGAACTTAAGCATATAATATGAAGCAGCTTATGTTGCTGACATCGCTTATTATTTACACAGAAATTGCTGCGGATATTCCAAACTTTTGTATGTTGTTTTGTGTGTGTTGTACTTGGCATGCCTGAGTCAGATAGCTGTGCACTGAGCCACACACATCTATATGGCCTGTGCAAAAGTCATAATAGTACAATCAAGATCACTACAAGGTAACAGAAATTTAATTTTCAGTGACAAGTTTGAATATCAGCAGGGTTGAAAGTGGTTTGGAAAAGTTGCCGGGTGTGACTTTGGCGGACAAGCACACCTTTCACTCGTAAATGTTTCTGACGACTTTAAAAAACACTATTTGTCCATAATTATCGAAAATCCTACCAGTTTTACCTAGTTTTGACACCTGGCGACCTTTTATGCGACCCTGCTGAGACCGGGCAACAGTAGGTCTCGAAAATCGATGCCGGGACGCAGACCCTGACCGACCCGGCTTACTTTCAGCCCTGAGTATCAGTTTATTGGCGCAATCCAAGACTGCACCTCCTCAAAGGCAACGGACAACAGTTGCATAGCTGAAGTGCTTATGTATATAAATAAAAATGAAACTTTCCAATAGTTCGTAATTATTTTTCGCAAAAACTTACGCACCGTTTGTTATGAAAATTTACCGAAACCTTCCATTCCAATAGGACCGTGTCTTAGGATTTTTTTTCACGACAAAAACGCAATCTTTTCCACAAAAAGTGAACTTTGCAATCCCTTCGACCGCCATTTGCAAATTCAACCAAACCGCAGGCTTGCCAAATTTCACAATCGTCTTCACCCGAAGCACAGTGATCAGACGAAACATGAATGAGGTCGCGTGCCGTGACGTCATAAGCGATTTCAGAAAGCGGCCTTTAAATATTCTTGGGCTCTATCCGCTGTCATCAATGGACGGAGTGAGGGAGGAAAGGAGCGGAGGGAGCGGGACGAAGAGGGTGGGGAGGGAGGGGGAGGGGATGGGGGGAAGGTCTTTTCTGCCACAGCAACGCGTGGCCGGGTACAGCTAGTTAATGTATAAAAGAAATGTGCCTGGGTGCTTTCCATGACCGTCCAGCCACACTTTTAAGCCCTGCACAGCTGAGTGACAAGACAAATTATCAAATGTATAAGACAAATTTAAATATCGCCACAGAAGTGATACAACAGTGACCGATTGTCGAGTAGTGTTGCTAGTGGCATATCGTATAAAGTATACTAAAGACCAAAAATGGAACCCTACAGAACTACAGTTGTAATAATATCAATCTTTGTTTAATTTAAAACTGACGCAACACATAATTACAATTCATAGTATGATGGATGATCACAAGTTTTCCACAATTCTCATACCGGGTGAGAAAAAGTTCAGGAAAGACAAAAGAGGATGGCAGAGCAGACTGCTCAGCATGGGCGGAGTTTGGTTTCAGTTCTTGCATAACTTACCCTCCTGGGTTTTGGGTGGACGAGTGAGCGGCCTGAGGAATATCGCCAAGGTGCAAAGCAGAATCAGAAATTTTTTATTTACACAGGGAGCATTTTAAGCTGCCATCTTAACAAGATTGCTCTATTTCAGTGCTGATAAGAGTGGTCTAAAACTTCAATAAATAAATTTAAAATAATAACAATTTCTTATTGAGTTTACACATTGTAACCCACACTTTGATTGTAACCTAGTGACAACATTTCAAGATGTCATTATGGCAACAATTGTTTTATTGTTTCAATGCTGATAAAAGACTGGTTTAAGATTGCAATAAATATAATTATTAGTACAATAACATTTTCTCTATGTGTCATGTTTAACAACTCTGTTCTGCTGCTAGACTATTACAATGAACAACTGCAGACGTGAGTGTTATTAGACCTACATGTATAATGTGTATTAAGCTTATTTGTAGTATTGGAAGCAGCTTATCCCTGTTGCACGAGACATTCCTGGATTGCTTATGAGGACACAGTTAGCAGAAATTTTTATAAATGGTACACAAACCAAGCAAGAACTGTCAAGCTACCAAAATTGGGAAGCCATGTAGTAACGTTGTTGTTTACCAAGTGTTACAGGAAAAAAACAATTGAAATTTGACAGTTTAAATTTGACATATAGCACTGGAGAGAAGCCAGTTGTATAAAACTAGTGTTTGTACAAAGTTTTAACATTAAATTATACCTGTTATAAAATGGTAGTATCATTTATTATGATAGTAAATAATAACATCATAATCATGATTATAATAGTAAATAACATCACGCAGGGGCGGATCCAGGGGGGCTTATCCGGCCATAGCCCCCCCATTTAAGAAAGCCCATGTATCGTGGCCCCCCTTCATTTGGATTGAACATGCTGTGGAACAATGTATATATATTGTACAATTTGGCCCCCCCTATTCAGAATAGCCCATGCATTGTGGCCCCCCCCCCCCTATTTGGAAATGGCAGGTTTTTCTAGAAGTTAGAATCTGAGGACTAAAAAAACGTCATCAACTTTTTTGGCAGATAAAATGGTATGTTTTTCCAAAAATGTTGACTTGAATACTAAAAAAAAGGTCATCAACTTTTTTCGGCAAACGTGGACGAAAATTTTTCAAGACCCAAGGTCAACAAGAATTTTTTGGCCCCCCTTTTAAATGTTTCTGTATCCGCCCCTGACATCACGGTATATTGCAACAGTTCATGCAGTAGCCTACCATACAATAATATAAACAGCAACCGAAAACTGTTGTCAATTTTTCAAATTTTCTGGGGACAAAATGTCATTTCTGGGGTGAAAACTTAGCTCTCCTTTGGAGATGTCTAGATTGAATAAACACTAGTCATGTCATGTCAAGATGCCATCATCGCATCGCGACGGTTGGCTACACGAACAGATGATCACTGCCCAAAGTCTCCTATCACAAGCCGCGTTTAACAGGTGTGTGCCCACGAGGCCAGTCCATTGCGAGACGTTGTCCATCCACGAAATCCTGGGTTTGCCTCGGACTCCCTCCATGAGACCCGTCATCGCATTGCTCTCGATATTGTCGTGCGGCTGTCTTATGATGTGGCCAAAATACCATAGTTTTTAAATTTTCGTCTGAGCTAATAGCACCTTCCTGGCCCCTGCTAATTTGTATGCCTGCTCATTTGTCATCATTTTTGTCCATGATATTTTCAGTAGTTTTCGGGTGCACTTATTCTCAAATGCCTGAATGCGGTTTTCTTCCTCCTTCTTCAGCGTCCAGGCCTCTCACCTGTACGTCACCACTGGCCACACCAATGCCTTCATCAACCGCAATTTGGTGTTGTTGCTGATGGATTTATTCTTCCATAGCTTTGCCAGTTTGGTCATTACCGTCATCCCCGTAGCCAATCTTGATTTTACGTCACTCGTACAATTGGTGACTCTACTCCCTACGTGGACAAAGGAATTTACTTGTTCCAATCTTTCAGCATTCACTAAAATTCTGAGCACCTCCTCAGTAGTTGTCATGACTTTCATCCTTGTCACGTTGATTGACATGTCATATTCTTCTGCAGTACTTTCAATGCGTTTCACGATCTTCCAATGTTGTGGCCATAAGGACGATATCATCAGCGTATCTGAGGTTGCTAATGGTTTTTCCCCCCAATCCTAAATCCACCGGCAAATCCTGCTAGCGCCTGATGCATTACTTGCTCGGCTAGAATGTTGAACAAGCATGGGAAAGGTTGCATCCTTGTCGAACTCCTTTTTTAACCTTGAACCATGTCGAAGTGTGGCCATCTATCCTGACATTCGCCTGTTGTTGCCTGTATAGATTCCTTTAGAGTTGGACTAGATGAGATGGAAAGCCCATTTCGAGCATGGTCATCCATAGTTGTTCATGTCGGATCCTATCAAAGGCTTTAGTAAAGTCAATGAAACAAAGGTAGAATGCATGCTTTGTACTTTTGTTGTTTTCTTGTTTTCTGGTTGCAATAAAGTGAATTGAATTGTATAGTGGTTGATTCCTTTCTTTTGCTTTCTCTATTTTGATCTTGAGGTTCACAATCTGATCTCTTGTACACCTTCCTGGCCTAAACCCCGCAATTTCGTCAACAACCTTGTGTTGCATATGATCTAGCATCACACATAACAAAATTTTGCTTGCGTGTGAAATCAGTGCGATTGTTCTGTAATTTTCACACTGAAGTGGATCACCCTTTTGGCCATTAAATTTTTCCGGTCTCCCACACTTCCATGCATATCTCGTGTAGTTTGGTCACTGTCATCTCTCCTCCAAACCGTAAAAGTCTGTTCTGCAGCCACATCATCCGGTCCTGGTGCCTTTCGTGACACCGACATCATTATTGCTCTCCTGATTTCTTCCTTCAACGGAGGTAAACACTAACCACCAGTGACAAAATAGCTGATTATGGACTCGTTACTTTATATTATTTCACAGTGAACCTGCAACATCAGTAGAGCATCAAGTCGGTCTTCTGTCATTGTGTCCTAGAGAGTAGTTAGGCCTAATGATTGCTCTATGTTCGAGAGAGCTCTTTCGGCTTTAGCACTATATGTTGGATGTGGCCAATATATTCAACATGATATGAACTGTGGGAAGAGCATCAGCAGGACTTGAATTCAAAGCATCAATTGCTGACGAAATCTATATAAATAAAAATGTAACTGCGTTTGTGTCGGCCTCAAGGATCTCGGAAAGTTGTTGACCGATTGTTTTCAAACTTTCACCAAACGTTGGGTTCTTATACGCGGAGGTTTGCATAATGCTTTTTTGTGTGAAAAAGCGCAATCTTTTACAACAATATGATCATTTTAATTCGTCGGCTATTTGACCTATACATTTCATCGGCCACTTCGCCATTATTAATCACCAGACGATACATCGCATGAGGTCGCGTGTCGTGATGTCATAATCGATTTTCGCTCATTCAACAATTCGAATCCGGTTATGTTTCCATAATGCTTTTTTGAAATAGCGCAATCTTTTACAACAAAAAGGAGGAGGGTAGAAAGGAGAGGGAGGTGGGGGGGAAGGGAGGGAAGGTAGGACCGGATGAGGTAAAGGGGGAGGGGATGAGTAGGGGAAGAGAGGGAGTAGGGTTGGAGAGGGGAGGAGATGGGAAGGGAAGGGGTGGGAATGGGAGGGAAAGGGGATGGGAGGGAAGGGGAGGAGGAGGAGGAGGAGAGGGGAATGGAAAGAGGGGAGGGAGGGGGATGGGGAGGGGAAAGAAGGGAGGGGAGGGAGAGGGGAGGGAGAGGGGGAGGAAGAGGGGGAGGGGAGGGGAATGGAGTGATGGTTGGATGCTCTTTTCGGCCACAGCAACGCGTTGCCGGGTACGCTAGTATAATCTATATAAATAAAAATGTAACTGCGTTTGTGTCGGCTTCAAGGATCTCAGGAATTTCTTCACCGATTGCTTTCAAAACTTTACCAAAACGTTCCGTTCCAATACGGCCGGGTTTGCACAATGCTTTTTGGGAAAAAGTGCAATCTTTTAAACAAAAAAGCAACTTTGCAAATTCGACCGTTTTCCTGTTCAAATTCAACACATAGGCCTACGCCTTGCCTTCCAATTCGGGCGCGTTTCAAATGGTGGTTCAAATGTGTGCTCCGTTTATGTAGCGCATTTTAACACATTCCATTGCGGACTTTTTCTGACGCGTTTTAGGGCGCTATCCGCGTCGCTGCCGGGAAGGGACGGTGTGAAGGAGGAAACTATTATATATTTGTTTTATTGAGATTCTCGCTGACATACCGCAGCCAATTACAAATTTTAAAATGATACAGAAAAATCATAACAATCTATATAAATAAAAATGTAACGGCGTTCGCACCAAATTGAAAATGATAGGATCTCCCAAAGTAACGCACCGATTCTTTTCAAAATCTCACCAAAACGTTCCATTCGAATACGTGAGTGTTCTTTGAATGGCTTTTCCCCAAAAAACGCAATCTTTAATAACAATATTTGATCAAATTCGTCGACTATTTGAGCTATACATTTTTGAACGTCGCAGACAAAACATTGAATGAGGTCGAGTGCCGTGACGTCATAAGCGAGTTGCAAACGAAAGCGGCCTTTCACCTTTCTTGGGCTCTAGCGACCTTTCACCTTTCTTGGGCTCTATCTGCTGTCAGGAAGGGACGGTGTGAGGGAGGAAAAGGTAGGTAGGAATGGTTGGATGCTCTTTTCAGCCACAGCAACGCGTGGCCGGGTTCAGCTAGTTCAATATAAAAACAAAACTTTAAAAATCATGCGTCAATCAACTGGATGGAGGTCAGAAAGAGGGGCAGTGGTCGAGTATCTATAAAGTGCTCGAGAAATGTAATTTCTGTCGTCCTTAATAGGTAGTTCGAAATTATGAGGACGAGGTCGAAGATTGTACAGCCTATGGACTCTCGGTGGGAAAATATTAGCCAGGACGTGAGATTCGAACCGGATCACTCTTCGAAGTAGTCGATTTTCAATGTCATGTACAAACTAAGAGTTTCGACGCTCTTAATATCAGGCGACAGAAAACCATAACGTCCCATCTTACGATGAAAACTCTCTAGTTTTGATCGGTCGTCAGCAGTAGTCAGGGCCCACCAGGCAGGGGTGGCGTAGAGGAGGCGCGCTGTAGTTGTAGCTCTAGCAACGGTATGTAGGGCAGTTGGTGGCAGTCCATGAGCTCTTAGGACGCTCAAGGCGTAGATGGATGAAGAGCAAGAACTAAGGACACGACTGACATGCGACGAAGCCCGTAAGTCACTGCTGATGGTTACACCGAGAACAATCATGCAGTCAACCCTCTCGAGGCCTGGTAACGGATGAGGAAGGACAGCCCCCTTTGAACGCCTGTTGAAGATAATTTCACGCGACGTGGTTGGATTAAGTTTTAAATGGTTCTTGGTAGCCCATATCTCAAGTGCGGCAAGCTCAGTCTTCAGAGTTGTTCGCATTGAAGCAGGGATGATGAGGTAAGTATCATCCGCAAACTTAACACATTTTGTTCTGATGATAGACTGGGAAAGGAGGGGAGGGAGCGAGACGAAGAGGGAGGGGAGAGATGGAGGAGGGAGGGATGCAGGGCGGGGAACCGGGTGGGGAGGGAAGGGGAGGTGGAATGGAGGTAGGGAGGGATGGTTGGATGCTCTTTTCAGCCACAGCAACGCGTGGCCGGGTACGCTAGTATAGAGCCATAGAATATTGAGTAATATATTTGGGGGTGGGCACGTTCTGTGTGAATGTCAAATCAGGGTCAAGGCCGGATTGCCCCGGTTACTGTTACAGACTGTCGGACTTCATTTTCTTAGTCTTGGTGTAACTATAGTCCTCTCATTAGTCTATGCCTATTGCTCTTCTGTTGCCCCACAAGTACCTCCAGACCACGGATTGGGAGTTCTTCATGATGCACGGTCAGTCTGTGTTAATTCTTGGAGGAAGCTTTAGCCCCCAGCCCCTGCTAAACTCCACCCATGCTGATGAGGAAGTCGATTCCACAGAGTGGCACAGAGAAAGACCTATGTAGGCTAGGCAAAGCATCTAGATCGAGACATGGCAGTCCTGACGCAAGGAACACAGAGCTCAGGCCAATCGGAAGAGCAAGGAGGACGCAGTGAAGTGGTGGGGGAACATTTAGATATACGATATATATCAAATATATACGATAGAGATAGTATGGCCTATCTCCTCTGCATGGAAATGTGAAGTCACCAACGACCTTATATTTTAACGGAAATCACGCCAGTGACGTCACAAGCTGGAGAGTATGACGTATCGGCCCTGCAGGCTGCAATCAGATTGAATTCTCTAATATACGTCACTCCGATTTAAACGACGGTTGGTGTGAGAAATCGCCTGTGATTGGTCGGCACAATTAACGTGATTTGATTGGTCAGCACTATTATTAGACAGCGAATTCAATGTATAGGCGTGATACTCCCTCTAGTGTATTATTATTATAATACATCTCTATGCGGGGGAAGAATGATATCGCAAAGGTAGTCTACACCATAGATATGGTCTACACCAGGGCCGGTATGCACATAGCCAGGTATAGGCTACCTTATAGGTAGACCTTCCTCCAGACGTAACTCAGCCAGACGTAGCCGTTGGAATGTAGCCGTATGCATAAAGATAGTAAAGTAAGTAAGTATATTCTTTAATATACCAGCTGCAAAACGCACTCTGGTTTACAAGCGCACAAAAAAAACGACACATAAAAACAAATACAAGACAAAACTGGCAGCCATCAACGGCGCCCACTCATATAGCTCAAGCCTATTGATGGTAAAGTCATAAAGACAGAGTCATCCTTAGGCAAAACTCCGCTCGAGAAGCACAAGTCAGCATCTTCGAACTCCTACGCGTTGGCTACACGGAGAGTCCAGTTGATAGTTTATTGTACAAAATTGATGGTAGTTCAACAGCATTTTCAGTGTCTACAAGGTCGAGATGTATAAAGTCCGAAGAACACCGACGGGGTAGCACAGCGCTGGAAACGTTGCACTACAACGGCACGGTTTTCGGTTGCTGGTAATAAGATCCTTTCTTTTCCCATTCATGTGTGCAATCGTTCGGCAATCAATAATGACGAAAAATAATGACGAACCTGGAACCCCTTGATGTTCAGCGCAATAGACCGGTCCAGAGGCAAAAGACGCAATGGCGAAAGTTGAACGTCAAAATTTATAATCAAGATATCATCCAAACGCTTACGACACAGAAGAAGAACAGTCCGAAACTCGACACTCGACATCAGTAAACATAAGAAAATCCGAACAAAAGCGAGCGAGTTTCGCCACAGACGTAAAAAACTGCCAAAATAACAGAAAGGCACGAACGTCCGCCATTTTGGCCAACGACCATAGAATTGGAAGTGAATAACTAATCTACACATTCCTTGCACCCGACGATGTATTGACGCATGCTCTCCCCCCCCCCCCCCCCAATCAATAAGTTAGAGTTGAGCGCGCATGCGTGAAAGATATTTATATGCGGTCGTTGCCAGCGTGGGGTGAACAGATCAAGACCTATAGACGGTCCACAGGGAAATATCGACGGCTGCCTATTGTTCACGCGTCAAGCTAAAGTCGGCTATCTATTGTTCACCTTCGGAGTAGCGGGTTTATACCTGCCTCCGAGTTCGAATAACGTTATACATATCGTAATTCGCTAATCACAAGCCATGCATACGGAAATTACCCACTACTCCCACATAGGCCACATTTAAGCTAAAGAGTATGAGTTATACCCTCTTGTGCATTTCGGCCCAGAGCAGTACCCAAAGATACCTAAGAACTAAAATAAGAACTCTTAAATGTATATAGGTAGAGAGAGAGAGGGAGCCAGTGAAGTTGCTTTCCATAAATGCATGTCATGTCATTTCGCCATCGTCGCTCTGCGACGGTTGGCTGCACGAATGGATCAGCATCTCCCACAATTGTCTATCTCCTGCCATATGTTCATTAGTCTCCTCCCCGAAAGTCCAGTCCATTTCAAGATGTTGTCTATCCATGCCGTTCTAGGTCTTCCTCTACTTCTTTTCCCCTCCATCAATCCCGTCATCAGGCTGTTTTCTATGCTGTTCTTTTGTTGTCTCATGACGTGTCCGAAATATCGCAACTTTCTTGTTTTTACGTGGATCAACAGTTCTTGCTTTGTTCCTACTATGGCGTACACCTGCTCGTTGGTCAACTTTTTTGTCCATGGAATTCTTAGTATCTTTCTAAGACATTTGTTCTCGAATGCTTGTATGCGTCTTTCCTCTCCTTTTTTTAATGTCCATGCCTCACACCCGTATGTCGCCACTGGCCACACCAAGGCCTTTAGCAGTCTCGTTTTTGTTCTGTTGCTGACAGCAGTGACAGCTTTGTTTTTCCAAACCTTCGTCAGTTTGACCAGGCTCGTCATTCCCATCGCTAGTCTTGATCTTACTTCTCCCGTGCAGTTTGCGTCCTTTGTAACCCGGCATCTCAAATATAAAAATGAATCCACTTGTTCCAGCTTTCCTGCGCTCACCTCCGTTGTCAAAATCTCATCAGTGGTAGTCATGACCTTCGTCTTCCCTACATTTATCTTCAGGTTGTACTGTTCCGCTGCCCCCTCTACGCGGGTCACGATTTCCTGAAGTTGTTCCAGAGATGTAGCAATCAGAACAATATCATCGGCATATCTGAGGTTGTTTATAATCCTCCCACCGATTCTAATGCCTCCCCTAAAGCCCTCCAATGCAACCCTCATCAATGCAGCGAATGTATTTTTAAAATGGAATTGGAATTAAGTGTGTGTATTGTAGGCTAATTGTAATTGAACATTTAGGCCTATAAAGCGCCGCTCACAGATTCAGTAGCACCGCACTTAAAATTCCGTTTCTATTGCAAAATATTATGTCTCTAATCTCCAAAGGAACTTTTACTTTGAAAACATGATTATTCCTCAATCTGCCTTCATAAATGTAATTAACGTTACATAAGAAGATTCCAGCTGGGTTGTCAGATTTCGGGAAGACTTTACTTACTTACTTACTAACTTACTTACTTACTTACTTACTTACTTACTTCACAACAAAAAGTCACGAAAATTGCGAGATTATCGAGCTTGCTACATGCCTTACAAAACACTTCCTTCTCGCCGGAGGGATCACTGGACAGCCATCATGTCGTAAAAACATGCAGGTCACTAATGCTTTAATGGTGCCATGAGTCTTTCCGGGAGTCTGCAGTGTTACACTTCAAGTATTTTTGGCACTCATTAATGAGTTTCGCCGCAATTTCTAGTTACTTTGTTTACAAACCAAAAATGAATCGTACATGTAGGCCTATATAATATTATAGGGTTTGTGAATGGGGCTCTGTGAGAAATGGCAACCAATAGGGGCGCCACGTTGCCATATAGTTTTTTGAACTTGAAACAAGAACTTCCGGCAAATCGTGTGCTTTGGTACAAGCATCTCAACACAGGCCCTCAAGATATCCGATGTGACCAATCACAGGTGATCTCTTATATCGGCCAATCATAGGCCATTTTAAACACCGACCAATCACAGGCAATGTCTCATTCTAACAAACTTGTGCGTTGAAAATAAATATAAACATTTCTTAATAAAAAGAACATGTCGCTCTTTACTTGTGATTATTGCAAGAAACAGTTTATTGCGAATTATACGTTGAGGCGGCATGTGCGTCAATTTCACAAAGACGCTGCTCTTCCAGAAGTCCGACGAGGGCGTAAGCCGAAGCCGACTTCTACTGATACGTCTATTACCTGCAACATGTGCAGTGAGAAACTCATAAACAAAACAGCACTGACCTATCACCGAAAACGAAAACATAGGCAGGTGGCTTTTGAAAAGCGAAGGAGAAGTCAGAGAAAAACGTTACAGTTCGACAATGTTACTGGTAAGCTATTAAACTGTGGTGTAGCTGCATGTTCTTTAGACTTGCGGTACTATGTATATGTAGGTGAGGAAGGCTGGCAATTTAAGACCTCATCTCATTCCTTGTGTCACAAAAGAAGAAATAACTCTCCAATCTCTCCATGATCATGTGAAGTGTGCTCAATCTCTTCCATACTTGATATAGATAAGCTTCTTAAGTTGGGAGTATGCAGGTGCAGAATGAATGGATACTTCTAAGTAAAGTATGCCAAACTTTCTGCTTATTATCATTTCAATTTTTCTTATTTAATTTTTTCTGTCATTATCAATTACCATTAATGATTGCAATTGTTTAAAATATTATAGTCACCTTGTCACCTTGTGCTGTCAGTTCGTTGAACTCTAGCGATCGACAAGGCCAGCCTTCTCCATTGCTTTCTTTCTGATGTCGCTTCTCTTAGTTGTTCCAGATTCATTCCTGTTGTTTCTTGAACATCGTCCAACCACCTTTTCCTTGGTCACCCTTGTTTTCTCCTTCCCTCACCGCATGCCAGCATCTTCCTCCAAATCCACATCTCACATGCGTTAATATTATAGTACATTAACTATATCCTTCTACCATGTAATGTGAACTGTAGCTTCTCTTATTTTCCTTCTCATAGATTTCAACCATTGGAAATGTCAAGAAGAAGATGCAACAATGAGTCAGTTTGTCAAGGCATCGGGCGATCGAAAGCGTCACAAACAAACTGTGACAGCTCGAGCGTACTACTGCAATCGCAGCGGTCGGTATATTGCGAAAGATGGCAGACTACGTCACCTGAAGATACAAGGGACTTCCAAGATTGGCCGAATGTGTCCAGCTGCGATGTTTGTCCAGATATCTTCCACTGGTTAGTGTATTACTGTTACTATAAGCATTATTTGGAAGTAGATTGTATATGCTGTTAGAAGCAGCACACTTTCACAAAGTAAACTGTTGTAACCACTAATTTCACTTTTATTCTTATTATTATTATTATTATTATTATTATTATTATTACTATTATTATTTAACGCTCATTTATAATGCGCCTAAAAAAAATGGAATTTAGCACGAAAGCGTGTAACACGAAGGAGTTGAATTATTATTAATCTTATACAAATAAGTCCTCAGGTTTTCTTGAAGAGTGATAAAAAGATGATTTGTGAATGAAGTCTGGAAGTTTATTATATTATAACAAATTATACTTGTTGATGGTTATTGTTTTGTTCTGCTCATATTAATTAATTTATTGCAGATATTTATATAGTACCTCTACTACTCCTGACCAAAACTCGACTGAGACTTGGACTCGGACTGTCAGGACTCGGACTTGGACTCGGACTCGAAGCCCTGGACTCGAAATTTGACTAGGTGACTCGGTAACAAAAATTACAAGGAGTGGCTCTACCCAGCAATGTGTTAAACGCCATTCATGTACAATCTGACTTCTGTGCAAGAGTGTCAATGCTACTTTTGACTATTAAAGATACATATCTGTGATATGTTTATTTTTGTATGCAATCAAATTACATATGTCATTAAATGATTTCTTAGAGATGGCAATTGCTTGTGTTACACTCAGGTGGCATTTCGGTGAGCTACTACCCAGACCACGAAGGCCACAGCTGTGACGTTGCTCACATCCGACTACGCAGACAGCAGCGTGAAGCGATTGCTGTGAAGCTGGCCGCTGGAATACCTTTCGACGACATACTTGATGCAGCTCATTCTACTGCAAGTGCTTCTGGTATGAACAATATGCAATTTATTACCAAAAAAGATCTGGCAAACATCACACGGGATTATGGCATCAGCAGGAACCAGGTTCTACACAAAAATGATGCAGACAGCGTTGCTGCATGGGTGCACCTCATGCAACAGGATACATCTACAAAAAACTTGGTACGTCTGATAAAATTCCAAGGTGAGGACTCTTCAGTTAACTTGAGATCTGAAGATTTCATGCTGGTCTTGGCGAGTGATGCCCAAATTATTGGAGCGCGTAAGTTCTGCGGTTCAGGTCGTGAGATTTGCCTCGATTCTACACACGGCATGAACAGCTACCATTTCCAACTGACAACGCTCCTCGCCATTGACGAGCATGGCGAAGGATATCCAGTTGCCTTTTGTTACAGCAACCGCGTGGACGAAGCCTCCATGTGCGTTTTCTTAGAGACTGTCAAGGAGGCAATGGGATATCCTTTACGTAATGTCGTACTTATGACCGATGACACCGAGGTCTACAGCAATGCCTGGAGCGTTGTCATGGGAAAGCCGGCCCACAGACTCCTCTGCACATGGCACATCGACCGTGCATGGAGAAAAAATCTCACGCGGATTAAGGGTGACAGTCAACTGAAAGCCGTGCTATACAAAACTGTTCGAGCAATAATGGAAATAACTGAGCTGGATCAATTTAACGAAAAAATTTCTCAATTCTTGGCAGCTGGAAAAGATGACCACAAGACGTCAGACTTTGCAAGTTACTTTGAGCGTGAATATGCGAGTAGACCACAGCTCTGGGCATACTGTTACCGTCTTGGCCTGAAGGTGCATCACAACATGCACCTTGAAGCAATGCATCGTGTCATCAAGCACGTTCATCTGCAGGGCCGCAAGGTGCACCGCCTCGACAAAAGTATACATGCCCTCATGAAGTTCATGAGGTCGAAGATGAGCGACAGGCTACGGAAACTGCACAAGGGAAAGTGGACGAGACACGTCGGAGGCATAAGAAAACGTCACCAGGGCAGCCTTAAACTCAGTCCAGATCAATGCAGCTGTATAAACGAAAACACGCTGTATTCTGTTGCTGCTGCTCATGACATCACATACATGGTTCGTCAAAATGAGACTGTTCCACATGAGGCTCTGATGTGTCCACTGATGTGTAGCGAATGCAACACTTGTGTCCATGCCTTCTCATGTTCTTGCCTGGACAGTGCTTTGCGTAACACGATCTGCAAGCACATTCATCTGATTATACGTCTTTACAAACCTGTTCGTCACTACACAGCTCAGAATCAAAGCAACAAACCAGATGCAGCCAATCCTCTGCGTTCTCAACTGCAGTGCAATGAAGCCGACGATTGCGATCAAGACGTTGATCATGTAGAAGAAGTTGCAACAAATCGGCTTCCACCAGTGTTGTCTGATATCTGTGAATCGGACGCCATTCTTAGTGACATTTCCAGTCGTCGACCGCCTCGCAACGTCCACCAGTTCATAAGTAGTGCTGAGCTAGCATGGGCTGACATCAGAACTCGTATGGAGGACAATGTTGCCTTTGCAGAAGTGGTTGCAGAACACATGAGCAGACTGAGATCACTTGGTGCAGCCTTAAGTGATAAAACCGAGACTCCTCGTTTGCCACCTGAACCAACGTCGCGTGAGCCAGTCAACAAATTGGCTCCTACACAGCGAACCCTCAGGTCAACACGAAAATACAAGCCTAGGAAACGGGAGTTGACTACATCTAAACCAAGCCTGCAAGAAAAAGAGTTTCTACTCAGAACATTAGCGGGTAATGAACCAGTAATTTCGCATCAACCTTCTACAGACCATGACTACTCCAGCAATGTAACAAATCATGTTGTAAATTTCGAACACTCGTATGCCTGACCAGTTTTCGAAAGTGGTTACTATCACATATTTTGAGTGACATCATTTGACCGAGTTCATGTCATAGCAACCAAATGAATTATTATCTTGAACTCATTATTCTTCTTAATCTGTGAGATTTCAGTCAGTTTGGAAACCGTACATCGATTGGTTTGTTTCCTTTTAAGTGTTCATTGCTTGCTGGAGTCGCGTGTTTCTATTTCGGCAATTGAATGTTGGTGTATTTGGCAGACTGATCCATTGAATTCTGGAGTTGACTCTGCTTTCTTTGTTTTCTCATAATAATAACAGTGCTATTGAAGTTGTTGGCCGATTGTTATTTTAATACAAGCTTTGAAAAATGTCATTGCAAAAGTACCTCTGTGTGTTGGTAAAAAATAGATGGATAAGCTACGGTGGAGTAAGGCAGTTTTGTAGATTTATTACAGTGCTTATTCTTCAGTAGTTCTCATAGTCTGTGCAACTATGACTGACTTGTATAGTGGCTTAATTTCATTTCAGAGCTATAAACCTGTCCTTGGTGTAAGGAATTGTGTACAGTTCTGCAATATGTAAGGAAATCAGTAAATAAATTGGAGATCAGTTATATGGAAAAGCTAAGGCATCTGGGCTGTTTTGCTTGTAGCAAAGTCAACTAGATTTAGTATGCATGAAATGCATGTAAATTCTTGCAGTTTACTTAACACGTTATAGCAAATGCTACAAATTTAGTGGGACTCTTGTGTTGCATTTAGGTAGTGTTTCACTGAAATTTGTTTCTTTTCTATGGAATGGAGGGTATCAACCCCTAACAGCAGTCATTTGAACTCCTTAAAGTATGCTTACAGCTATTATGTATTGTTTTCATGTTGTTAGAGCAATTTGTTGGGTTTCGCAGAGGCTCTTTCTGTTATCTTGTCAGTAATTCTTTTCAACCAGCCCTTGGCTGGGACTGCCTCGGAGTGTGAAAACTTGAATGGCCACTGACTTATGTAAATTTCTATGATTTTAATGATTGATTATAATATTAAGGGTTGATGATTTTCCGGTAGACTTTTGCAAACATGCTGTTCGCATAACGATAAGGTTGTTACATTTCTACAGTTTTTTCCTCACATATGATAAGTAAGTGAGTTCATTGTTGTTCATAGTGTTGATTGATGTGTTTGTGCTGGTGTCACGACAACTCGTCCAACGACAACTCATCCACGGACAACTGGTCCACCGACAACTGGTACACTGAAATAGAAGTCTAATGGTTTTCTTGCTTAAATAGAAGCTGAATTGACGATTTTCATCATGTGTCTCAACATGCATCCAGCTTCTATTTCAGATAGAAAACTTGATCCATCTTCCAATTCTTGACCGGTTTTCCATCAATCCAGCTTCTATTTCACCTGTAAAAACCTTCATCCAGCTTCCATTTCTCAAGCGTTTTCTCATTAATCCGGCTTCTATTTCGGTGGACGAGTTGTCGGTGGACCAGTTGTCCGTGGACGAGTTGTCGTTGGACGAGTTGTCGGTGGACCATGCAGTTGTCCGTGGACGAGTTGTCGTTGGACGAGTTGTCGGTGGACCAGTTGTCCGTGGACGAGTTGTCGGTGGACCAGTTGTCGTGGACGAGTTGTCGGTGGGCCAGTTGTCCGTGGACGAGTTGTCGGTGGACCAGTTGTCGTGGACGAGTTGTCGTGGAACCGTTTGTGCTACCAACGTTTTGATGAATAAAGTTTTATATAGATACTTCCAAACTGTGAATTTTAACTATTAGAAGAGCATGCTATCATGATCACAGATTGTACTGTTGCATCACATAAAACTTAACTCACTTATATTCGAACAAAAATATAGGCCGCTATCCACAAGTATAAGATACCGACTCTAAACATCCATCCACACCATCCCTTGGCTGCAGACTGGAATCTGTTGGTTGGTTCCACCTGTGTGTGTGTGTGTGTGTGTGTGTGTGTGTGTGTGTGTGTGTGTGTGTGTGTGTGTGTGTGTGTGTGTGTGTGTGCCAGCCAACGGTGACTTTTCTTTCAGCTCACTGTGTCTTATTTTTGCATTTTTTTGGGTCGAAATTACATTTAACATCAGGCCAGCGCAAAGAGCGCCTCTGAGTAGTTACTTGTATCTTGAAGAGGCGCTATATAAATTCTCAGAAAGAATGAATGATTGCTCAACAGTACTTTAGGTAGGCTTATAAGAATATAAAGCAAAACTTCACAATGCTTCGAAAGTTAATAAGTATTTGTACAGGCACTTTTTTTATAGACTGAAGCACAGACTCAACACATAATAATATTTGTCTACGTAAGGGAATAATCTATATCTATAAAGTAGGCTCTATGCGGGGGTGGCGAATCTCTCACAACATGGGGCCAAATTTTCAGTAAGACGCAAAAAACCTTAGGACCATGACCCCCATTACGACCGCCCTCGGACTACTCTTTCGGACAACCATTCTTACTTGGCACAGCGCTTGTAGTACAGAAGTATTGTGAATAAGCTGGTGCCCTGCGCTTGGCCTTCGACCGGCGATCCATAAATTATTACGATTAGTTCTGAAAAATGTATTATAAGTAGACTCTCATGTTACGCGTTTTCGCGATTCTTTAAGCGCGTGATAAATGCAACTTTCATTTCAATAATTACTTTTATCCTGCGGTGCAACACAATAAGAACAATAATAATAATGTGCTTGCTTTTTCATCGATATCTATATCTACATACTTATTAATTTTCCTAAATATTATAATTATCGATGGTTTATATTTGACACAGATTTATTATGTCTGAGACATCACCTGTGATTGGTCCGTACAAGATATCGCCTGTGATTGGTCACATCGGATATCTTGAGGGCCTGTGTTGAGATGCTTGTTGCTTTGGTTACTGTTGTTTATTTACAAATTAAATACTGATCAAAACTTTAGCGGATTAAGGCGATTAAGAAATGCCTGCGTATTGATGCGTGCCAAAATGTAGAGGAAAAGGAGGTCACAAGTTTCCGAAAGATATTCCGTTGAGATGGCAGTGGATTTCAGCACTAAAATATGGCAAATGGCATCTAACTTCACGGAGTTTGGTATGCGAGTCTCATTTTAAGGACGAGGACTACACTGATATGACGAGCTACGGTAAGTTATTTCGGAGTATGACTATCGGTGCTCTGTTTACATTTATAGTACTAAGACATAGGCTGAAGTAACGATGTATGACAGATCTATAATAGGCCAGCTTGCTAGTTCACTTTAGTTCACCACCATCAACAATAGCCTAAGAATAAACATAACGGGTGTAATTTGCAAGACATTCTCTGTACTTGTAATCTATGCTTTTAAACCTAATGTTCTAAAAACAACCAATGGTAAAAGCAGTAACACAGTAATTTCTAAAAAACATTTGATATTTATTGCCATTACTAATAGGTGCGGTGGTAACACATTTTTTTAAAGCTTTTTGCTGACATTTTTCAGTTACAAGCCGCTAAGCAACAATAACATTATAATACTAAGGGATATGGTTTGCAAGACATTTCCTGTACTTGTAAAGTAGGTCTTTAAATATTTTGTAAAACTACCAAGGTTGGAAGCAATAATTTTATTATGTTATATTGCTAAGTGTAATGGTGAAACATTTTTAGTTGTTTTGCTGTCATTTCACTAGAAACCACCAAAGAATAATTCAGTAATTAAAAGTCAATATTATTTATCATTATTACTAGGTGTGGTGATATGAACAGCTTTATATATATATATATATATGTTTGGCTGTCTTTTTCATGTTAATCACTAGGCAATGATGTAGTATTTAAAAGTATTATAACACTTGATGCTATTTATTATAATTATTCCTAGGTGTTTGCCGCAAAAACTTGAAAATGTTTTACTGTCATTTTGCAGGTTACAAATCACTATAAAAAGTGTTGAGACAACAGTCAGCGGTCCCTGAGTCGGTCTACTTGGACTCCGCAACCTTCTGCTAAGACTTTGTGTCGAACACGACTAAAGACTCGGTGCAATAAAAAGAGGAAAAATCACAAGAATTTTCGGAGAGTAAAATCAACAATCTGAATATGGATAATGATTTAACTGTTGGTTGGGCAGTTGGAGTAGTTTCAGAGTCTACACTTTCCAGAAGCAAACAGCTGACAGATGCAAAAACTCAGACAGTGGAGGAAGCCATACAGACAACTCATGCATCTGTCCAAACTTTGGGAAAACAATCACGTACAGTCTTGTCAATTAGTAACAATGAAAAGGAAGTTAATTATTACACAAGACTTGAAAAGTATGCCAAATTTCAGTTCGTGCTTGCAAGTTTAGGGCCAGCATCTCATTGCTTCACTTTTCATGGGTCTGATGTTTGATGTGTGTGTGCATGTGAAAGTCAAGTGGATAATGTGTTTTGTACTAGGATTTGCTTCATGTCACTTGAGTGGAGGGAGCTGAAAATGTGACCCTAACGTGATTTGGTGAATTTTTACGCCTTCTGATTTCTGGGGAAAATTCCTAAAGACATGTATCGTATTAGATGGGACTGAATGTGCTGTAAGAACTTAAAGCTCCCCTTAGCCCAACAAGCAACATTTTTAACGTATAAGAATCGTAGTATGTTAAAAGGTATTGGTCAGTGCGACACCATCAGGTCATTTGTATCACCTGTACACAGTGGATCTACAAGTGACCGAAAAAAGTAGAACAGTGGCTTTCCCAGTTTATGTTATTCAGTGGAATCCATTTTGTCATGTTGTACAGGACATGTTTGCATTATTCAATGTGCAGGTTAATATTCCCACATTCTTTATAAATAAAAATCAAAAGCAAAGCAATCCTACACGACCACAAAGTAGGTAGCAAAAGAGTTCACATTGGTCTTTGCAAAATATACTAAATTTTAACACAACCAATGAACCATTCTGAAACACAATTGCCATCGGATATAATATTTGTTTGTTACATGCTATGTAATTTTCCCAGTCACATTGTTTAAGAAATGCTTAGAATGTGACATTGCTTGTGTAGTGCAGAATCAGGTTGCGATATTACTATCAGATCTACATTAAATATGTTTTAAAAGTTAAATGTGTAATAGTCTATAAAAGAACTTGTTAAGGCAGGCTTTTTTTAAACGATAAAAGAAATGATCTAGAGTTGAAGGCATGCACTGCCACAATGAAGTCAGCATCTCATGAAACAATAATACAATTCATGTCCGCTAAAGTGTAAACAAAAAAACATATGTGTCTTCCTAAACAGAAGAGTTCACCCTGAACGTGGTAATAATAGTTGTTTGTTTTGCTTAAAGTAATTTGGCCATCACTGTCTTCAAGGAAGTAAACAGACATGGAAGAAATCTATGGTCGAATTCTTGCACTGAAATGGCACTTAACTTCCTTCAACAGTGGTCAGCATTGATCAAAAGTCTCAAGAACTGCGAAGGTATCCATGGGTGACTAGCTGAAATGAAAACCCCACAATCTTTTGTTTTCATTCCAAGACTTTCCGGATTACTGTTCAAAGTGTTTGGTGGCAAGTGACTCATGTCTCATTCCATGACCTGTGGCTGCAGAATGGAAATACAACTGTGAGATCAGTTGCTGTGCAAGCTTGTGTAAATCTGTTCTTACGATTGCTTTGCAAACGGTGTCCTTCCGGATGTTGTGCACCTTGGTCGTGAATGAGGTTGTCATCTGCAGTGAATGATGTAACGTCCTTAGAATAGTCATCTTGTCCATGGCCAAGGAGGGCGTTGAAAGTCGCTCATAACCGCCTCGGTTGGTCAGTGTTTGCAGCGATTCTGACCTCCCAGTGGTCCCGTCCCTTCCCTCGGTAGCGCCTGTGCATGTGACGGACGGATTTGATCCAGGCAGTATGATCCATAGGAGATCGTGCCTTCCTATACCGCCTGTCTAGAGACCGGCACTACGCGTCAAACCATAGAGAAGTGGGCGGTGCTGGACTTTGGCCTGGCGAGTGGGAAGAAATTGGTTGATGAGGTCTGTCATGGTGGATTCGTAGACTGCGAAGATGTCGGCAACCGGCACGTCCTCCAGGGTCGATGGATCAGCGATTACTGGTATATCGAGAAGCGTAGACTTGAAGGCTGCCCGGTTAACACTCCGCCAGTCATGGAAGTCTAACGAAGTATATAGGACAGTGCTTTGTTGAGGAGCGGGATGGATGTGACGATGAGGCCATGATCGGAATCTGTAACAAGAAACAGACATCTTTGCAATGACACCTGCTTGAAAGCAAAAGAGAAATACAAATGAGGCCATTAGTGTCAAGCCGAACCCATTGCTGTAGAGCCGACCTGCGTGTTGTGCTATAGTCGGCCATATTTCGTATAACCTGTACTGTAATCATTCTGCGGTTTGTCAGATTGAATCATTAAAGAATAATATTATTAATTCATTCAATTCGAAAATTTATATAGTGCCCTTCAAGAAGCCTAGCTACTTAAAGGCGCTCTCAGCCCAGCCACGGCTAAAAAGTAAGGTCTTGAGCAACTGGTAGAAAGCAGGCAAATTATTTCGACATAGTAAGCGCAGTGCAAGCAGAAGCCCATTCCATGTGGATGGGCCAATAACTGAGAAGAATCAACGCTGTCTGGTAGAAGACCGGGTTCGAGGGACCAGCAGCTCCCCAGTAGGCAAACAGCACTTTCTCTAAATACAAATCAGCAGAGGTGCAAATATATTTACTTGACACATTAAGCCTAGGGTGTACCGCTACTCGTATCGTCGTATGTGTTTTACGTATGCGCTAAAACCGTCCTTAACAGTTGGGTTTGGAAGCACTACTGAGTAGTTACCTTGAAGGGGTGCTTCATAAATTTTGGTAGACGTTTACCTAAAGGCTAAATTTCCGTACAGAATGAAAGGTGTATACAGCGTAATATTGCGTGAAGTCAGATGCGTTTAGTTATTTCGTTATCTTACCGCTCAAGAAGCTCGTGTCATCTCCAGAACTCTTGGTTTCTCTTTGCCTCGACTCGACTTCCAACATTTCTTCCAAATTGCGTAATTATTACCATGATGAAATTAAAATTTAATTCTAACGCGAATCTATCGATCATAACAACATCATAAACACTGAAACCGGAACTGCCTAGTCGTCTAATGTGCATAGTGGCGCCACCAATTTTCCTTAAAGGAACTACTCACAGAGGCCTACCTTCACAATCTGGGAGTCATTCCCAACTCTTGTAGCCTATAATTTCTCGTATTTCACCCACTTTCCCATTACGTCAGTTAAAGAAATATCACAATCTTCGTTTAGCCTAATTGAGACAAGTCAGTGTGACACACAGCACCCTGTCAATACATTTTTAAAATAAACAACAAAAGTAATGTGAGGATAATAATGTCATTAGGCTAATGGGTGACAAAGAGAACCCTCGGAATAAAGTTTTTAACATCTTTAACTGGTAGAACAAAAGGATGCGGTCTGGGGTGTAAGTTATAGGCCCCTAGGTGGTTTTTGCTAGAGGTGGAAAAAGGTTACTCGATCATGTATTGATTTAGCATTACATTACGAAATAGCCCAGCATCAGCTCCGGCAACTAATTTCTTCATGTTCGGGAACATCGTGGAAAGAAATCCCAGTCGTCGCATCCGGTTCAACATTTGTTCTAGTTTAGTTCTGTCGTTGCTAATGGTGAACCCCCACCAGGCCGAGGCATAGAGGATCCTCGCTACAGAAGTGGCTCGAGCTACCTCGTGGAGAGCGTCAGAGGGCAGTCCATGGGGTCTAAGCATTCTCATATAGTGATCTAGAACATCCCCTCAGGCTCAGCAGCTCAGAAACATGTTCTGTTGCTCGAAAATTGTCTTGGATAGTAGCGCCCAGGATTCGCATTGATGTCACCCTGTCAACGTTGTTGATTCGGTCAGATGGTGAGTTAATTTTCCATTTACCTATCAGCATTTATCGCGACTTTCCAGAATTAAGACTTTTCCAAAAATAGGCCAAGTGCCCGTGTAGGCCTACCTCATGCATGAAAGATGAAATTTGCCGCCAATTATTGAAGGCAAATTTCAGCCAATTATTGGTGGTAAATTTTTGGGAACTTAATAGAATGGCGCCAGTTGGAAGACACGTGATAAAAACATTGACGTAAAAATTTAGATGATATAGGGCAGTGGTTCCCAACCTTTTTTGACTGTAGGGCCACTTTGTCTAAGTTGGAGAACACGAGGGCCACTTTTACTTAGTTAAATGACATTAGGGTATTTAGGGGGCCACAATGCTAAAATTTAATTAACTAAAAGCATATAAAAATTGTCATAATTAATTCATAGTAGAATTTTTGATGTTTATAGACTTCAAAATAAAATAATTTGTAATAGAAAATGATTATATGCTCTATTCTGTCCAAATTGTCAATTTTTTCATATATTTTTGCGAATTCTTTGAGAGATGAGTGCCATTATTGAGGCCTCGCGGGCCATTTTGTGAGGCCTCGCGGGCCACTTTTGGCCCGCGGGCCACGGGTTGGGAACCGCTGATATAGGGTATAAGCAATTTAGTGATTAACCTACGGCAAGTTAGCCCGTGCTCCTTAGATAATTAATGCCTTTATTGTTAGGTAGACAACGCCATACACAACTGGTTATGGTAATATTGTAATCTACCTCGAGATTTCAAAATGTCGCCGGAGCGACCTCGACAACTCAAAAGTAGCCCAAAAAGCGCGCGGTCGCGAGAACGAATTATTCAGTCGCGAGCGCTTTCAAAAGGAGCCCAATTCGCGCTTTTACAATATCCTAATAAAATATAACGTTGCATCCAGGGCATCTAATTTAATTTGCGAGTGCTATAAAGCATACAACTTGTATTAAGACACTGTGTAATTTTCGTCCTCTGATAGTACATGATCGCCGGTATTTTTTGTTAAGATATACGCAGAATGGAAGGCGTGGTAGATACGTTCAAGTTGTTGGGAAGTTCAGCCAAAATTGACCGAAATAAGGGCGTTGATCTTCTTAAGCAATTCCTTGGAAGAACTGACACACTTACAGGACAGGACGTCGAACTGTCGATTTTAACTCTTTTATCGAAAGCAGATGTTTCTTGGGAAACCAAGCACGGAACTCTTATGGGGGCTGAGGCCATCCTCAGTTATCCAACCTACCACTTGTTGATCAATGATTTCGAGGCAAAGGTGAAAGGTCATGCACTGCAGATGCTGGAGGATCTAGAATACAGAGTCCGTTTGGCGGCTGGTAAGAATTTGTATACAATCTTTTCCAGATTGGTCTGATCCCACTTTCGGTAATCATACAGATTACCATCTCGTTATGTAAACAGTAGGGCCGGGCCGCCAAATAAATCGCTAAAATAGAGCGCTCCAACCATTGAGTTATATTATTATGACAATAAATTAATGGGTTATTTTCTATAATGGCTCGGAAGCAAGTAAACATTATGACCGCCGCAGATAGGTGCAGAATTAGAGCGGCCTGACATACGGCGATCGATAGCCCAATATTTCCGCGACCTACGGCGAATTATAGGCCAATGTTTTCGCGAACGAAGTGACTAGCGGACCGCAAGGCGGCCGTCCAATTTCAATTACTAGCGGACTGCCAGTCACGTGTAACCTGTCACATCATGAGTAATGAGTCTTGATTCTTGAATATTGTTACAATGGCGGCAGTTACCGATAGTTTGTTTTATGTCGGACAAAAAAATTATAGAAACAAGGAGAAGGGAAACGAGAAACCATTTAGATGATATATAGTATAAATAGAAGCAGTGGCGGCGCCAGCTCTGAAATTTTGGCAGGTCGCGTCGGGGTCATGGGAACTATTTGGCAGGTCGAAGAAATTTATGATTGAATTTGAAGCACATGGGCCTTCTTCTTTTCTTTAAGTTCTCTGCCTCTCGGCATGTTTTAACCATATATAAAATATTAGATCTATAGGCCTACCTATGGTTTCAACTTGCAATGACGCCATTCTTCCCTTCGCTGTGCTTTTCTCTTCAGTTCGTTGTATCCATCAGTCATCCCAGCATCATCTATCTCGGTCTTCCTGTCTTTCTTTTTTCCTCCAATCTCCCTTGTCAGTTGTCATCTGCAGTTATCTTTTTCTACTAGCCTACTCTTTGCGGCACCTCTTCACTCGTCACTCGCTCCGTCCAGCTCACATCTCCCATATCCTTCTCCATATCCACATCTAAAATGTTGCCAATCTCTTGATATCCTCTTTACTGATGGTCCACGTCTCCGACCCATACAATACCACACTCCATACCGTACTTTGGCGATTAGGCTAAGTCTCTACTTTATAGATCTTTGCTCAAACCTCCTCTCGTCAACTCTGCTCTTTTCGTGAACGCATCTTTCAGAATACAATTTTTCGTTTTATATCACTATGGCATGTATACATCTGTTAATTATCATACTTCCCAAGTAGCAGAAGCTGTTGACCTGTTCCACTTTCTTTCCATTTATTGTTACTTTCGTTGCTATCTCATACTCTCCTCCATTTATCCTCATAATATTTGTCTTTCCGATGTTTATCATTATGTTGCATTTTATTCAGGTCCTTTTAGCCTATTTAGCTAATCCATCATATTCTCCAGTTCTCCTGTGTAGTCGCCAGCATTGCTTGGACGTCGGCAAATCTTAGGGCTACTGGGCTATTACAGTGTATGAGTATTCAACCCACTTTTATACCCGAGGAAAAAAATCAGTGTTGATTTTTCATTTAAAACTCTTGAAAAAAAGAATGTAAAATATACAAAAAATTCCTAAGTTTTATAGGCAGGTCATTAGGCAGGTCGTGAGCAAAATAGGCAGGTCAAATGACCTGCCGCGACCTCCCGTAGCGCCGCCACTGAATAGAAGTTTGATTAACGAAGATAAATTTTGGTGTAAATAGAATTTGATAATCCTGTCAACAGCGGTCTCAAATTATACCACTCATCCCAACATGCAAAGCGTGAGGGTCGGTTAGGGCTCAGGTTAGGCGTCGTGAGGGTCGGTTAGGGTTAGTTTTAGGGTTAGTGCAGTCATTCTGTTGAAATTGAAGCTGAACTGATGAACAATCGTCGGTACGTCGCGCTCTAATTTTATTGCATTCGTTGGCAGCCATAGGAGCTTTTACAATTCCATAAACAATGTCACGTGACATTGTTTGTGTAAGGCAAAACATTTGCCGTCGAGTTTAGTTGTGTTGAAGACTGTGCTAACAGGCATGGAAACGACTAGTAAATAAAATTTTATCGATTTCCTCTAGGACTAAATCGAGAAGAAAAGCTGAACAAATGGATTGCAGCAGTAAATTGCAAGGAATGGCGACCGATTAATTACAGGCACCAGGCTTTGTAGCGAGCATTTTATCCGTGGTATGTTTTAGGCTACAGCCACAGATCTCTGATCTGTCCTAAATTGTGATAAGTATTACTTTATCGCTTCAAAATAAGATATTGCAACGAAATTAGAAAGTACCGCTTTTAGTCAGGTTTTAACCAGTGAGTAGGTAATAGATAAAGGCCGTTCTCTTGAAAATAGACTGAATGAATCGGATACTATGTGAAAATGATGTATTCTGAGAAATTATTAACTATCTCTATCTGCAGCAATTCTGAATGCTGACAGAGATAGCCTAAATTGTTTTAGAGTTCAATATGAAAAATACGACATTTCAGTTCAGATTTTACAGTAGTGATGTAGCTTTTCCGGAAAGATATTTTTCCGGAAAGTTTCCGGAAAGTTTCCGGAAAGTTTCCGGAAAGTTTCGGTAGACCGAAAAATACATCTAACGCATAATGTCACATTTTCAATATCAGAAAACATATGAAAATTTGAGTTTTTAAAGTTCCTTTTATTGGCAATGTGGGAAATGTTCACCTTAAAGAATTAAAATGACCATTAAATGCTTTCATTTAAGAATATCTGACAATTTGACATTTTGGCAGCTGCTTTGAACCTGCTCAACTATTTCTTTCACTGTGCTATTTAGGATTATATTGCAACAGTTAAATGGTGATGTAAATTAGCTGAATCCTTGAAAGTAAGGAAAGAATGTAAGGGATTTCAGAAGTAATAAATTAAAGAAAATATTTATGGACAGTAAATAAATAAATAAGGTTACATATGGCTAATAAAAAAGGCTATTCCTTGTCCATACACTGCTTACTCAAGGCAACAACTCATAGATAGAAAATTTAAACCAATACATATTCTTTGCTGCTTATCAAGAAAAGCAGATTTGAAAATAGATTAGTCTCACACTGCAATGGCATTGCCAATAACATCGTACTTGAAGCATAAAATCATTGTATATATGTAGGAATTAATCTGTTGCAGTACTTATTAAAACATTTGGTGTCTATAGTGTACTGAATCAATTGCTGTTTTTGTTTTATATTTTCAGAAGTAAAAAATAAGAAGAGTTAAGTGACCAAATCATAAAATTTTCTCCATAATAACAGTGAAGTCTGATTGCAATTAATTCTTAAGTGTATAGTCAGTGTGTACACTAAACAGTAAGCAATAAGTGTCGCTTATTGAATGAAAAAAATCAGCAATGACTATATAATATAGCTCAAGCGATTGATGTTTAAGCATATTTATTTATTTAAATTGTTACTTAGTACTATTGTATTGATGGAAAAAGATCGGAAATTTTTCTGAAAGTTTCCGGAAAGATACGTCGGAAAGTTTCCGAAAGTTTCCGGAAAGATATGAAACTTTCCGGGAAAGATTTCCGCCTCACAACACTATTTTACAGTCCAAGAGTTGGTGGATTCACATAAATTGGATTTTTCACTGTTACACTATATTTTTATAGTTTGCACAAGGGCTTATTCCAGCCACATTGTATAACATTCATTGCACATGATGCTGAGCTGTGACGTGGGGCGTGGTGGTGTAGTGGGTATGCTTGTTGGCTTGCAGCCGCAGAGTTGTAGGTTCGATTCCACCTCAAGCCGCCTTGTAGGGACCTTGGGTAAGTCCTTCACTCGCAATTGCTCAGCGCTTCGGCGTGAAACTGATTCAGTGTCCGCACTGTAGTCTGGAGCACTTCTGAGTAGACAACCTTGAAGGGGTGCTATATTATGTACACACACACACACATCAGATATAAAGTATTCATTATCTACTAACATAATTTCAAGAAGGAGAATAAGTATGTTTGTTACAGAGTCTATGAGATAATTATTTCTTATTGATTGAGTAAAATCAGTTATAATAAGATTCCTGGTGTTATAGTGATTTTTACTGTGATTCTGTGAATGGTCTTTGTAATTTGGCTCGTGGCATTCTTAAGAATCGACACGTTTCTGAAACTTCACGTTTGTTTGCAAAGCCTTGGCAGTAGCATTAGACTTGACTTTTTTTATATTTTATGTGTGCCAAGTGATGAACCTAGTGACCCTGACTACTGTCCGACTTTAAAGATGGGATACAAAAGTGGCCAAGGTTGAGTCTTCATCACGTCACAATCGACATGAGCGGTTTATGCAACGTCACAAAGCTGCAGAAGACAGGAAGCAGCATCTGCAGCATCAATTATATGTGATTATGGTTTGCCAGTGGTTGCTTCGGCCATCAAGTTTCTTATTAGATGGCCTGACAAGACAGAAGTAGTTCGCAGCATGCCAACGAAATTTCAACGTTTGTATCCCAACTGCAGAACAATCATTGACTACTGAAATTGTTTTTGAACGCGCAACAGATCTAACTGACAGAGCCATGTTTTATTCCAACTATAAGAGTCACCCAACAATTAAAATTCTAATTGGAATAACACCTTCTGGAGCAGTTTAATTTGTTTCTAAATGTTGGGGTGGTAGAGTTTCAGAAAAGTGATAACATTACATTCAGGATTACTCGACTTATTGGAACCTGGAGATGGGGTGATGGCTGACCGAGGCTTCGTCATTGATGAAGCCATTGCAGCAAAAAAATGCCATTTTGATACTTCCAGCATTTACAAGGGGTCAAAAGCAAATGCCGATTAGATCCATAGAACAGAGGTTCTCAACCTTTTTTCGCGCGCGACACACCTAAACTTGCAACCAAATTTCGCGACACACCATGCAATTGTCATGTGAATATCGTTATAAAAAAATTAAATTAGGCCTAAACCAGCTTAGCCTATAGGCCTATATTTGAAATTTCTACAAATTTTAATTAATGAATGTTGACACTGAATGATTTTCTAATTAGCCTACTCTAACATTCAAAATTTTATTAATCTAAATTTACGATTCTATGACGTTTTATGACTCTTCATTAATTGTCTGTCCTAACAGTTAGGCCTAATGAGATTTTTGCTCTTGGATTTTTCTTGGATCATAGTTAGATGAGGATCCACAGGCTTTGTGAGTACAACACGTATAGGGCCTACGCCCTACCTACAACTGAGAGTATGCGACTAGCTTAAAGAATGAAAATAGCCATATATGAGTTATGAGTTTTAGATTTAAAAAAGCATAAATTGTCTATAGTCCAAACCACTAGCTCTGATAGCTCAAGACAAAACAAGAAAACATGGTAGGCCTATAAAGGTAGAGCTAAACACTACCGAAACTAAACGCCCTTCAAAACGTCGAATAATTGTAACCGAAACTGGAAAGTGCAGGCCTACAGTAACTTTTTAGTTTTAAAATGGGCCATTGAAACTTCTAGGTCCCTGGACCTTGTGTGCTTTCCTTATATTGTAAATTGTCACTCTCTGAATACGCAAACAACCATTCCGAGTCATCAATTTAAAAATCGCGAATTTTTTTTTCGTCATGATACTTTTCCCCATTATTTTCGAAGGTTACAGCATTGGATAAAATTTTAATCGGTGGACTCGCTGACGTCTTTTAAACCTACTGTATAGTCTATGTCATGTAGGCCTACATAGGGAGTGCATGTGGGCTTATGGGGCAAACATTGTGGCTGCTCCCGATTGAGATCAAATGGAATAGATAAATGAAGTCCTTCGAATAGCCTATATTCTCACAGTCTACGCCTGCCAAACTGATAAAGTGAACAAGTCAGTGTAATGCAAGAACGGCGGTTGTATGCTGTGAGAATTCGCGACACACCAATTCTTCGCGACACACCACTTTTACGCGACACACCTCCGGTCGCTTCGCGACACACTAGTGTGTCGCGACACACCGGTTGAGAACCTCTGCCATAGAAGATTCACGTCAACAAAGCACTCTGAGGATCATATTGAGCGTCTAAATGAATGATTGAAGAATTTTGATATTCTCAATACGAAAATGCCATTAGTCATGGTTCCACATGCAGATTCTATATTGACTATATGTGCTGCAATATGCAACTTGCATCCTAGATTAATTAAGAAAAGTACTTAAGCAATAAATGTTGTTGTGAAATAATTAGCATCACACACTTCCGAATCTGCTCATTAAATTGAACAACCTATACAATTTATTTCTTTATGTCTTGTTACTGCACATAATTATGATTGTCAGAAGAATGTTAATGGTTCTATGTTTCTTCCTGGTGCACAAATTGCATATCGCGACTTTTGTTATAGTATTATGGTAAATTGTAAATAAATAAATTGTACAGAAGCTTTGACGAGATAACTGTATTTACATTCAAGATTGCAAGACATTTTTGCAACAAAATCAAAGACAAAATGTTCAGACCCATAAATGCAATATTATAAAGTCAATAAAAAAATGAAATACATGCAATAGAATTGAGAAAGGTAAAATAACGTACACAGTGCTCAGCTGTATTTGATATTTCAGTCTGTCTATTTATGGTATGGATTTCCATGAAAATTCCAGAAACAGGAAACTTACAACTGTTAATGCAGAATCAGTCAGAAAATACTGGTAACAATTTTTTACGCTTGAGAAACATTTATATTTTAGGTTACAATGTGAAGGTCATTTGATGAGAACAAGTTTTGGCGACCGTGCATTCTCGGTTCTTCTTATTTAGCGAATGCAGTTCGCACCAAGCCATGCCACAGTGGTGGGACCCTCAGCAAGATGCAGAGCCTGGAGTCCTCCCGGGAAACGAAGAAGGCGGCACTCGTTCACAATGTGCGACATCGTCTGTCTTTCTCCACAGCAGCACAGTGGATCATCCGCTTGCCCCCATCTCACCAGATTCACTGCGCAGCGACCTTGGTCTGTGCGGAAGCGATTTAAAGTTTTCCATAGATGACGAGGGAGATCACCACCCAGAGGCCAGACAGATGGCACGGCCATGAGCGAACGATTCACCACTTCTATAGTCAGCCATTCTTCGCACCAGGCCGAGATAGCTGCCAAACCCTCCTCCTGAGGATTTCTCCAGATAGGATGTCTAGACGGGAGATGCACTCCTGGGTGGAGCGCAATGTCCGCGTGCAGAGGAAGTCTTTCGTCATTTCGGATTCTCGGTTGCCAAATGTTCATGAGTGTATATTCCTTAAAGCAGTGCTGTCCAACCTTTTTGGCACCATGGGCCGCAGAAGCAATAATCCTGAGGCCGAGGGCCGCAACAGTAAACTCAAAAGCAGCGGCTAAGAATTTTTGATAATTGACTCTAATGTAGAATTAATAAGCTTACTATAAATGAGCAATAGCCTGTTTACACATGCCGTGTTTGACATGCTCCGTAATATTTTAGCACCAAAAAGCATGAGATGGCTTTTTGGCCTATCCCTGCCTTACACTCAGTTCGTTTTTCTGTTCATCGTCTATAGCCACAGTTTTGTTGGTTCATCTCCACTTAAAGGCTGCATAGGTTTCCATCATCCTGCCCTGGCTATTATAAAGACTTGTCGCCAAAGCCAGCGTTTTTGGTTTGAGGGGTAGTCATAGTCATCGGCCGATAAAGAGCCGAAGACATCGCCATTAATTTGTCGGCCCTATATAATTCGATTTTCCTTCCAACCCTTAGGATTATTTTAACGAAATATCTCTAGAGAGGAACGGTCACAGCCACAGCAGATGTGCTGTAAAAACTCTGTAGACATCTCAGTTACTGCATGACTTCGAGCGAACGGTTTGGGACGTTCTGCATAGTTGAGTACAGGAATAAGAGTTGCTAAAGCCCTTAATAATAAGAGTATAAGAGTTGCTAAAGCCGAAGTCATAAGCTTATAAATGCCAACCAACTGATTGACTACGTGTGGACCTAACTCCAGGGATGGAAAGAAGATATTAGGAACTAGTTGTCGGATTCAGGGGTGTAACGAGTGGGGGGGCCTGGCCCCCCCACTTTTTTATCAGGGGGGGCCTAATATGAGAACGGACCCCCCACTTTTTTATGAGAGGGCCCTCCCACTTTTTTGAGAAAAGAGAGGAAAAGTGGTCCTTAAAATCTTTCCAAAAAAGAGCTAAGCCACAGTAAAGAGCAAAGCGACAGTTGGAAATAGCTGTTGAGGTCGAATATAGTTTACTTCCATTATTTCATTACAGCCTTTTAATTGGAGTGTCTCTGAAATCTTGTCTTGTTGATCGATCTCTTTATTGATCAGTTTCGATCTCTTGTAAAAAAAACGACGACAAGAGTAAAGGCAAAGGATCACCTTAGAAATTCAGACAATTGCAGTTTTTTCATTATGCGAAACGAACATCGACGTGCAACGTTTGCAAAATTGCAATAACATGTAAACAAAGGTCCAAAGCTAGACTACAAATGGACGTTGTAGACTACAAGTCTTCAGAATGTTTAGATGCCTATATCGTCGCTACGGTCGCTTGCCATTCCACTAATCTAGGGATATGTCCAAATTGAGATATTCCCATTTTTTGTTTCAAATGTGTACATCAAATAATTCACAATTTCACATCAAATTTTAAGAGTCAAGACTTGCCGTACAGAAGTCGGCTGCATTAGTAATAGTACTTAAACTCTAATAGACTCAATGATCCTACGATAATTCTATAACTCTACGATATTTCCGTCTTTTTTCTCTGTTGTATTTTCATATCCCGTCTGACACGTCTCCACTCTATTTTCACCCAATTTCACCCATTTATACTCTAATTAGAGGATTAATTTGGGACTTTTGAAGCTGCCCCATTTGTTACTAAGGCTCCCCAGGGCCCCCCCACTTGGGGGGGCCTTGTGAAAAACTGGGGGGGCCCTTTAAAAAAATTTTTTGCGCTTCGCGCCAAATAAATCCACTACGTCTTATTTAGGCCCCCCCACTTTTCTAAACCTCGTTACACCCCTGGTCGGATTGATCTCCATGCATGCAGGTAGCTAGCTGTTCAACCGTTACAATAGGTCTGTCAATAAAACAGTAAACGTTGGAGTCGACCAGGACTTTGTCCTTTACTTCATTTTACACAAAGCGCCAAAATTCAATGAGCTCAGGCGGGCCACTTGAAATCATCTTGCGGGCCGCATGCGGCCCGCGGGCCGCAGGTTGGACAGCACTGCCTTAAAGAAAGCAAACAAAACAATTATGAAAAACTATGGTATGAAATCATTATTAGATAACTAATAAAAACTTCATGAACATCAATTTCTATTAACAACTCATCATGCTATTGATAAACAACTGATTTAACAAGACAAAGCATGATAGCATATCATCTCTTGCTGTCTTGCCGAGTAGATACTTGTCCACACAAAAAGGTGGCAAGTGCTGATGGATGAAATGGTAAAAGAACTGTGCTTTCTGGATGAACTTGTCTGCTCGAGCGATCAGTATTGATGAAAACAATCTCGTTAAAATCGAAGATGGGTTGATAAACAATAACTTTTATTCTAACAGAAGCTATGTTGTTGAAAATAATCACTGCCTAAATAGATGCAGGCTTGATTAAACGAATTCTTGCCTAAACAGAAACTGTGTCGATGACAATGATTCTTACTCAACTAAAAGTTGGATTGAACTTTTTAAAATAACATTTCCCTTATCAAACAATTCGGTTGACAGACAGCAACCGGTCAATGTACAGTTTTGCAATTGAAGCCAATCACAAGAACACAAATCACATAACACAAATCTTTAGCTAAGTATTAACAGAACAGACAGCCTGCAATACATTACACTGAATAGCAGGTCCGCTCAATTATCTGCACGCCAGTATGTTACCCAATGTGCGGCAAACTTATAGTATCCGGGATCGAATGACGACACTAACCCTATTCCTAACCCTAATCGACCCTCACGACGAATAACCTGAACCTAACCGACCCTCACGACCCCTAAACCTCACCCTAACCGACAAGTCGGTCCCGGATACTATCAGTAAACCCAATGTGCTACCGGGCCACCCATAATGCTGCGATGCGAATAATTAACGACATAAAAATACATCTTACCTGTGTTATATACTAGAAAATTGTATAAGTTCCCATATTGTAAATCTGGCCAGTGTGATGGATCGTTAGACCAGAGATCAGAAGTGATAGTATACGGATCCGGCAAAACACTGAACTGATGATTCGGTCCACAAACTTCCAATTTCTTAAAATAAAATTGCCTGGCCTCTTCCGGCATACTGTCAACATACTTCACAGTTGATTTAGACATTCTTACAAATTAATAATCCATTGTAAATCGTCAAAATATGAATGTTTCAGTTCCGTTGTTTACAATGTTCCCGCAACAACTAAAGCTGACTATTGCCTTACATAGAGTTTAACACGCAGTTATTATATCTATGGTAAAAGCTCCTATATTGTCTGGCGGTCCGCTAGTATTCCGTATTGGACGGCCGCCACTGGCGCTCCGCTAGTATTTGAAATTCGAGGGCCGCCTGGCGGTCCGCTAGTCACAGCCTTTCGCGAAAGTAAGTAAGCACAAATACCTTGAAAAGGTGTATTTTCATAAATATTAATACGCTTAAATAAGCTAAAAAAACACAACGAAATCGATTGACCTTTTAAAAACACATTGGCCGCCAGCTACGAGCTATCTCGCGGTTCCGCGAGACCTCGTGGGTAGCCCTGAGATCACGTGTTTTAAGCTCGTAGCTGGCGACCACCTTTTATCACTTTTTAAATGGTGCAAACCGCGAGATCTCGTGGGATCTCGCGGTTTTAAACCGCGAGATATCTCGTATCTGGCGGCCAATGTGTTTTTAAAAGGTCAATCGATTTCGTTGTGTTTTTTTAGCTTATTTAAGCGTATTAATATTTATGAAAATACACCTTTTCAAGGTATTTGTGCTTACTTACTTTCGCGAAAACATTGGCCTATAGTTCGCCGTAGGTCGCGGAAATATTGGGCTATCGATCGCCATATGTCAGGCCGCTCTAATTCTGCACCTATTTGCGGCGGCCATAAGGTGTACTTGCTACCGAGCCATTATAGAAAATAACCAATTAATGAAACTCTCGACCTTGACTCAAACTGCTCTATTCCACCATCTGATGTGATTCGCAACCTTTTTGTGCTACTGGACTGCAGTTTAAAGATGAATCAATATATATCTTCTGTAGCCGTAGCCAGAGCATGCTTTTCCACCTCCATCGAATTCGACAAGTGAAACGTTGCTTGAATGAAACTTGCCTTCGTATTCTCACTCAAGCTCTCGTCATCTCTCGTCTCGATTACTGCAACTCTGTCCAGTTTGGTCTTCCATCAACAACACTTCAACCTCTGTCTTCAGTTCTACACATGACTGCTCGCCTGATAAAAGGACTTGGTCCCAGAGACCAGGGCTGTTTTTAAAGGAATTTTTAAAACTCCACAACTTCTTCTTTTCCTTCCCATCCTCCATGGTAAATTACTTCCTATCGGAGGACAATGACCTTTTTTGCTAGTTTTAACTGTACAGCAGTGCTTCTACAACTGCACAAATCCATTTAGAACTGCACATTTTGTGTACAACTGCACGTTAAAAAAAGCCCTGCCAGAGACTACTTCACATCTATACTGAAACAGCTTCACTGGCTTACCATCCGTGCTCATATTACCTTCAAAATCTCCCTCCTGATGTATCATATCCACTCCGGAACATCCCCATCATACATGGTATCCATGGTCACGTCATGTTCTGCCTCCAATTCTAGAGGACTTCGATCTTCATCGCGAAGTGATTTTGCTACACTCTGCACAAACCGGAAGTTTGGAAGTCGTGCTTTCTCAGTCTCAGGACCCAAAGAGTGGAATAGTCTTCCAACCTCCATTCGTCAGTGTACATGTACATCTGTTGCGGAGTTTAAATCTAAATTAAAAATTCATTTAATCTCATTAGGCTACATTATGACTAGATCTGTAGTGAAGCACGCTTTTGTGCAAGACTTGTTTTGTTGAAGCGCGTTATAAATGTCTAATTGTATTGTATTGTATTATTGCCCATATCCCATGATGCAATGCGTTCAGCAAGTAAGTAATCAACACACGGTGGTGTAGTGGGTATGTTCATTGCCTTGCAGTTGAAGGGTTGCAGGTTTGAATCCATCTCAGACCGCCGTGTAGGGACCTTGGGCAAGTGCTTCACTTGCATTTGCTCAGCGCTTCAGCATGAAACTCAGATTCAGTGTTCGCGCTGTAGTCGGGAACACTTCTGGATGTCCGGACAATTCGGAGCCGGACAATTTGGTACGGACAATTCGGAGACGGACAATTTGGAGCAGACAATTCGGAGCGGACAATTCGGAGCGGACAATTCGGAGACGGACAATTTGGACCCAGACAATTCGGAGACGGAAAATTCGGGCCCGGACAATTCCAACTCGGACAATTCGGAGTGTATATAAAACAATTGTCTTGAATAGAAACATCAGAAACATCACAGGTCTGCGTCAGTGCGTCGATCAAAAACAGTGTGGCAATAAAATGCTTATACGGCACCAAACAAGCGTTCTATGATCTTCAAGACCCTGCTTTCCAAAGCTTAAACTAAGCAACTGAAATTATTAGTTAAATTCACTAATTTACCAATCTATAAGGCAGCTCATTTAAATCATTGCAGTTTTCTTACAAACATAGTCCTATTCTTTTATGTCTGTTAGTCAGGTTTCTGATTATTAGTTAAAACATTATTATATTTAACTTAAGGTTTAAATCTAGCTTAAAGCAGGAACCCTATCACTACCGCCAAATCATCGAAGACAAATGGGCAAAAGACATACGAACAATCAAACGTAGCCTACACGCAGACTGAGAGACGGTGGGGTACTGAGCTGATTAATTTTAGTATTGACCCTAATGTCCAGTGACCCATCCAGTCAACCTATTCTATTCTATTTTTGGACTTATAAAGCGCCTCTCACAGTACAACCTAATCAGAGGTGCTCCCAGTGCGAAGAACTCCTGTAAAAAGAAAAGTGTTAAGACACCTGGCAGTTTTTCCTCCTGTAGGTCTAGTTGGGTTATGGAGATGGGTACGAAAATCTGAGTTCCATCATTAATTTTGACTAATTTATGCATTGCCCTCTCCGAATTGTCCGGTTCCGAATTGTTCACTCCGAATTGCCCGCTCCGAATTGTCTGCTCCAAATTGTCCGCTCCAAATTGTTCGCTCCAAATTGTCCGCTCCAAAGTGTTCGCTCCGAATTGTCCGCTCCAAATTGTCTGGGTCCGAATTGTGATTCTAGGACGTTTCATCCCCGAACGATTCATCCCCGGACGATTCATCCCCGGACGGTTCATCCAGTGGACGTTTCATCCCCGGACGGTTCATCCAGTGGACGGTTCATCCAGTGGACGGTTCATTCCCGGACGGTTCATCCAGTGGACGATTCATCCTGGACGGTTCATCCAGTGGACGGTTCATCCCCGGATGGTTCATCCCCAAACGATTCATCCCCGGACGATTCATCCCGGACGGTTCATCCAGTGGACGTTTCATCCCCGGACGGTTCATCCAGTGGACGGTTCATTCCCGGACGGTTCATCCAGTGGACGATTCATCCCGGACGGTTAATCCAGTGGACGATTCATCCCGAACGGTTCATCCAGTGGACGGTTCATCCCCGGATGGTTCATCCCCGGACGGTTCATCCCTGGACGATTAATAGAGAATAATATGATACATTAGTCCAGTGGTTCTCAAACTTCTGCAGGCCGCGGACCGGCAATAATTTATTTGGGAAGGTCGGGAACCGCTAACTTTAATGGCAAGCACAAACAAAAGTGAACTATAGTATAAAAAAACTAATTATAGGGTTATTTATAATTAGAGATATTTTAATTAATACAAATTGTTTATATAGCCATTTGGCAAGTTAAAATAAGGCACTGGTAACGTATTTTTAAATTGGGAGACAGAACTTTGAATAAATTTTTAGCAACAATTCGAATAATTTCACAATTTAAAATATATAAATTAATAATTAAAATTTATTTTTCACTCTCAGACTTCTTCACGGACCGGCGATCAGGACTCCACGGACCGGTGCCGGTCCGCGGACCACCACTTTGAGAACCACTGCATTAGTCGACCCTCAAGTAGGTCCAGATTCATTTTTTTAACCATGAAAATGGTATCTTATCCCGGGCTTCCCCCCCCCCCCCCTCCTCTAGAAAGCACTAGCCCCCTCCCCCCAAGAACGGAAACCAAATTACGCCCATGTCGGCAGGGTAATACAACGTCCCGGTGAAGAGTCACCTATTCTATTGTTCTATAATTCATTCATTCATTCATTTCGTGAATTTATATAGCGCTTCTTCAAGCAATCTACTCAGAGGCGCTCCCAGCCCAGCCACAGCTAGAATAATAGGTTTTGAGCGACTTATAAAAAGCAGGTGAATTTAGTCTAGGCATAAGTCGCAAGTTTAGTGGGAGGCCATTCCAGATAGCGGGACCCACAGTAGAAAAGGCTCGGCGCTGTCTTGTAGAAGTGCGAGCTCGAGGAACCAAAAGCTCCCCCGTAGTCGCAGAGCGAAGAGCTCGGCGGGCTGCAAGGTCAGAGACAGGTCGACAAAGAATAGACAGGTATGATGGAGCACAATCAGTAAGGCAACGCCAGACAAGTGCAGCAACTCGGTAGGAGATGCGCTGTGAAATCACCTATTCAAGTCCCGACGGCTTAGTGTTGTACGTTCAAGTGGCCATTGTTTAAAATTCTGTACACCACAGTACGAATGCCAATGAAGATTGGAATCAGCTCAGAGCAGCCGCCTTTAACAAACCAACAAGACACGTTTCTAAGTTCGAACAGTAGACTATAGTATACTTGTTCCTTAAGGTTTTGAAAATTGTTTTGGATATTGTTTTAAATAAATTAACCGATGGCGACCAATTTTGGACTGTTCCAAGCGTGGAAAGCGGACTCTAATACATGGGAACTACGAATATTGGAGAAAAAAGTAAACGCACAGAGAATAACAGTATGGCGTTGTTGTAAGCACCAGACTTTTCATCATTTTTTATCTATTACAGTGCATATTTTATAGGATTATTTATTGTTTAAATTTCCGTCCGTGGGGATGAAACGTCCTGGGATGAAACGTCCACTGGATGAATCGTCCGAGGATGAATCGTCCGGGGATGAAACGTCCTGGGATGAAACGTTCACTGGATGAAACGTCCTGGGATGAAACGTTCACTGGATGAAACGTCCTGGGATGAAACGTCCGCTGGATGAAATGTCCTGGGATGAAATGTCCGCTGGATGAAACGTCCTGGGATGAAACGTCCACTGGATGAAACGTCCTGGGATGAAACGTCCGCTGGATGAAATGTCCTGGGACGAAGCGTCCGGGGATGAATCGTCCGAGGATGAAGCGTCCGGATACCCCGAATTGTCCTTGTCAGAATTTTCTCCGAATTGTCCGTCTCCGAATTGTCCGGTCCGAATTGTCCGGTCTGAATTGTTTGCTCCGAATTGTTTGCTCCAAATTGTCTGGCTCCGAATTGTCCGGGAACCCACTTCTGAGTAGTAATCTTGAAGGGGCGCTATAACAAGTGCACATGCAAACAAACAGCAGACTTACACGATTCTAAGTATGCAAATAGGACATTTTATTTTATTGCTCAATATTAGAAGAAATGGTTATCTATTTTTTTGCGGATATATAGCTCTATGGTTGTTGGCCAATATTTCTGTAGGGTGCTAGGACAAAATGTCCCCGGACAAAATGTCTCGGACAAAATGTCCCTGGACAAAAAGTCCCCGGACAAAATGTCCCTGGACAAAATGTTCCTGGACAAAAGTCCCCGGATAAAATGTCCCCGGACAAAAAGTTCCCGGATAAAATGTCCCCGGATAAAATGTCCCGAGACAAAAAGTCCCAGGACAAAAAGTTCCCGGATAAAATGTCCCCGGACAAAAAGTCCCTGAACAAAATAATAGTCTCTTTAAAGAACATAAAATGGCACGTTCTTTCTCGAGTCCCTCTGTATTTTGGCAGCAGTTATTTGCGCAAAAAAATTTATTGTCAGTATTATTAGGCCTAAAAAAAATGTTGTGTTTCCGGTAACATAGCTAAAAAAATTGGGTAGGTAGGTCGGAAAATATTTTTATTTTGGTAAAATATTTTTATGTAGCGACTATCCGAAAAAGTATACCCCACTAATCTTTTTTGCACGCTGAATCAAAGTACTTACGTGTTCTAAGCAAGTATAAACTGCCTATTTCCCGACAGTCTGCACCTAAAACTGCTCTAGAAACAGTCCTATTAATTTCATTTTGTTGACGTCCCTTATGTTATGTCAATACAAATGTTAAAAAAATATTTTTTGAAAAACAGTTAATTTTTTTTTGAAAAAAAATTTTTTTTCTAATAAATTTTTTTTACAAAATATTTGAGTCGCGGCCGTAAAAATGGGTCGGTCGGGTTACCGGAAACACAACATTTTTTTTTCTACGCCTTAGACCTATAAACCTTCTATTTAGGCCTCATGCTTTTCTAAATGTTCTAATCTAATGTAGGCCTAATTCCGATCAAGCAAAATAGGCAAATGGCATGATTGGAAATTACCAAAAATAGCGAATACATAATAAAAGAAAATAAAATATTGCCAAAGTATATTACAATAATTATGATTATTAAACCTACAAAATTAACCACTTTAGTACAACCAAGCAAATATTTGTAGGCAACTGTAAAGAAGCGTAGTAAATCTATGCAAAGTGTCAGGACTCCCATGGCTGTAAACACGGTAATCCTGAGTGATAGTGTGGCTTACACGGCCCGCTACTTGTTCACTGTTCAGGGATCGGAATGGTTGCCAGCCCACTTCTTTGTCTGAAGCCATCCGAGTCACGGCCCTGTCTACCTTCAAGTTCAGTGAACAACGGTTGTTCGCCGTACATAATTGCTGACCCTGTCTAGTAAAGTCCAGGGTCAATCGCTTCTGTAGGAGACAAAACATTAGTGAACTCTGCGTTGGAGTCCGACTCTGACTCTTTCGTGGTGATCTAGTGCGCAGAGCGTGACAACAAGTATACTCTCTATGGAGGATAAGAGAAAAGTGTGACAAGCGCCAAGGGTGGTCGGGTGTTGAGCAGCGGCAATAACGCCAGAGACATGTTGGCGATCCAGCTCCACGTATCGGTTTATGGCAGCAGAACCATGAACATAGGCCTGAACATCATCAGCAAAGAGATGACCAGTACTAGTAGCAGAGTGACTTGGAAAGAGAGAAGTATAGCATCAGCCGTGTATAGAATATGGGTCCTAGGACTGATCCCTGTGGAACTCCTAAAAATACCAGTACCCAGTTAGACCTGGAATTACCAGCTATAACCATTTTTGTGCAACCAGACAAGTAAGATTGAAGCCATATAGGAGAAAGACACCTTTAATACCATAAGAGGATTCAAGGCACTGGAGCAAATTTTGTGATCGACCATGTTGAAGGCTGCTGACACATCGAAGAGTGCAAGAAGGGAAACCTGAGCCTTATCAATAGCAGCATATATGTCATCTGACATGGAGAGTAGGACTGTTTCAGTTGAATGGAAAGCCCGCAAACCGCATTGGTGAGAGGGGAGAAGGCCTGATGATTCAATGGTCCAAGTAGGAACGACTTTAGCTACTGACTGATCCGGTATGTCTGGTGAGCCTCATCTCATCACAGTCGGAATTGAACGACTTACTTTTGTCGAAAACAGAAGCCGAACAACTGGACTTAAGACTACAAGGCTGATGTTTGCTGTCACCAGGTGCTAAGAATTTCGTCAGAAGTTGGTCCCAGGATAGATCTTCTTTAGGTTAGCTACTTCTCGGCAGGTCCAGCTGCCCAACGACGCCACTCTTCTCGATTTTGTGCTTTTTCTTTGAGTTTTTCATCCTCCATCATCCAGTCCAAGAACTTTTTCCCTAGGTCTTCCTCTTCCCCTCTTCCCCTCCATTTTGCCCTCCACAATGTCTCTTTGCAAGGAGTTGCCTCTCAGTACATGACCTATCCAGTTCTTCTGTCTTGTTCGAATTGTATTCATCAAGGATCTTTCCTCTTCCACCTCCTTCAGTACTTCTTCATTTGATTTATGTTCTGTCCAGCTGACCCTAGCCATCCTTCTCCATATCCACATCTCGAACGCTTCTATTCGTTTGACATCCTCCTTTCTCATCGTCCAGGTCTCTGCTCCGTACAGTGTGACGCTCCAGATCAGTGCCTTGACCATTCTTTTCTTGATGTCTCGACTCATTCCTCCTTTCAGTAGCTCTTTTCTTTTCGTGAACGCTTCTTTCCCCATCGCTATCCTTTTCTTGATTTCTTTGTGGCTCTTCGCATCTTCCGATATCAGGCTTCCTAGATAGCAAAATTCAGTGACTTGCTCCACTACTTCTCCATTGAATGTTATTTTCATATTCTTTTCCCCTTTTGCTTCTCTACTTATTCTCATTACCTTCGTCTTTTTGATGTTTATCTCCATCTCATAGTCTTTGCTGGTTCTATTGTGTTCATCCATTATGTGTTGTAGATTCTCTTCTGTGCTTGCCAGCATTGCCTGGTCGTCCGCAAATCTTAGCACCTTTATCACCTTTCCTCCAACCTTTATTCCTTCTTCCGTGTCCTGTAGTGCTTCCCGTATCAGCTCTTTGATGTAAAGATTGAATAGTATGGGTGAGAGTGGACACCCCTGTCTCACACCCATTCCTATTTTTCCCGGCTCCGATAGTTCCCCCTCTATCCTCACTCTTATCCTCTGTCCCATATACAGGTTTCCTATTAACCTTCTATCTCTTCAGTCCACACCCATCTTCCTCAGGATTGTCATTAGCTTCCTCCAGTCTACCCTGTCGAACGCCTTCTCATAATCCACAAAGCATATGTACACTTCTTGGTTGTTTTCCAGACTTCTTTCCGTCAGCATTCTCAAAGCTCCAATGGCGTCTCTCATTCCTCTGCCCTTTCTGAATCCGAATTGATCTTCCCCAAGACACCCGTCTGCCTCCGCCTTTGCCTGCAGTCTCCTTGTCAGTACCCTTAGCAGAATAGATAAGCATGGCACATGAGTCACTTGTTGACCCAACGAAGATATTTCTTCTTCCTCCTCTTCACTTAAAACTGGGGACAAAGCGAGACTTGTCCCTTTTGATGTACCTATTGCTCTCACATTTTTATTCCTCGTGTTTGCTGTAGCGCACTTTCAAGTTCTCTACTCAGGGGTACTCCCAACTGCAGCATGGGCACTTCATCAGAGTTTCACACCGAAGCGCACAAGCAATTGCAATTGAAGGACTTGCTCATAGTTCCTACGCAGCAGCTTGAGGTGGATTTGAACCTGGAACCTTCCAGCTCCAAGACACCGAACCCACCACCGCGCCCCACATTGTTATCTTGCTGAAATCATTATGAGGATGTACTATTGTACTTACTGCTGATTGTTCTTATAATTTGTGCTTAGTTCCCAATTTTCTAATGGTGTATCATTGGGAACAATAAAAAATGTCTGTGTCTAAAATTATAAATTTATTTTGTGTACATACAAATTTTGTCGAAACGCCTTGCCATGCGCAAAATCTCATAAATCTGATCACTCCCCTCCTTTTTTCTTGCGTACGCAAAATGTGGACTGCAAAAATATTTTCATTCTTATTTTAACACGTTGGCCGCTGATTTGCTGTGTTAAATGACTCAATGGGGGACGTGTTAACATGTCCCTCGCGGCCAACGTATTAAATGCCTGCAGTCAATTTCAGCCGTAGCTTTCATTAATTTGATTATGTTATTACGTGATGCATGTATGATTAATAGTGTTTGGAAAATGTGTGAAGAAGAAAATAAATAAATTTAAAGTTCTGAAAGTGGTGTCAAATTTGATCTGTCATGAGAACCTGAAGGTTTAATTATGCAACTGAAAGTATTTGTTCTGACTTTAGGTGATCTGGTGGGTACGTTGTGCAGAAATGGTGGATGCGAAGTGTATGCGGATATCAGGGCAACAGTCTTTGATGGGATTAGAAGAAACTTGGATGATAAGGACGATTTCTTACGTGGTGCTGGTCATCACTGCCCTCCATCACCTTGCAAATCATCATCAAATGAAGTAATTCCTTTAAGGAATCAGTTTTTTCTCTCCAGGTTTTATGCTACAAAGATGAAGGTTTTTCTAGGGTTTATGTGCATATGTCAGTTGTAAAAGTATTATGTCTAAAAATTTATGTATATGCTTTTGCGATCCCATAAAGTATATTACTGAAAAGCACTGGAACTAAAATTACTGACTAGAATCAACACGATCGGTTTGTACTTTATCTGTCAGTAGCTGACCGCTGAGTTTCCTCTAGGTCCTGTAAATAGTACCAGCTGGATGACATAGCAGTCTTTATTATTTTTTAATTATTATTGTTATCTGTAACTTCCATTAGGCTTGTGTCTAATGCAAAAGACATCTAAAAAGAAGCCGTTATCAGATCAATAGCCAGAAGATTAGTCTGCTAAGACAGAGAAGCCGCTTAGAGTGAAAAGGTAAATATTCATCTAGGAGACTTGATATAAGCAACTGATCGGACTGAACAGAAGAAAGATATACAGAGGAGAGTTCTTATTAAAGGAATGGACCCATTACCCCCTTTTGTTATAAGCGACATTTTAGATGACCTTGCTCCTTTTTTGGTTTACCTCTTTAATAGGTCACTAGCTGAAGGCTGTATCCCATCCTCTCAGAAACGTGCTCTTGTTTCCTTCACTCAAAAAGACTAACCTTGACACTAACCTTTGCCAAAACTACCGACCTATCTCCAATCTATCCTTCTTATCTAAGACTCTTGAGTGTCTAGTTTCCCTCCAGCTACTCCCCTATCTTGAACAGTCTGGTCTTCTTCCCCCAAATCAATCAGGCTTCAGGGCTCATCATTCAACGGAGACTGCTCTTCTCTCTCTTCTCTCTGAAATCTATTCTGCTGTCGACAGGTCTGAACTCTCCCTGCTGGCTCTTTACGATGTTTCTGCAGCTTTTGATATGGTTGAGCACAATATTCTTCTCCAGCGTCTTGAGACTTCTTATGGATTAAAGGGTCTGCCCCTTTGTCGGTTTCGATCATATTTGTCTGACCGTACCCACATGGTTATCTCAGGTGATTCTAGAACTAAATGGATCCACGTTAAACTAGGAGTTCCTCAAGGCTCTGTCCTGGGACCTCTGCTCTTTTTTCTATATACGGCCGACATCCCTTCTCTTTTCCCACTCTCTGGAACAGCTGGTCACCTCTTTGCAGATGATGTACAAGCATATGTCCATGGGTCTCCTTCATCTCAGTTACTCTTAGTTGAACGAATTCAGTCTTTCTCAAGTTCTCTTCACTCATGGATGTCATCAAATCGTCTCTCTCTTAATGCATCCAAAACCCAGTTTATTTGGTTTGGCACACCCCAGTAGCTTTCTCAAATTGATTTTGTTCTTCTCTCAGATTTATTTCCTCACTACACCTTCTCCTCGACCATTCATGATCTGGGTGTTACCTCGGATAGTTCCCTTTCTTTTAAAGACCATATATCTAATCTTACACGCTCTTCATATTTTCATTTAAGGCGTCTAAGGCAGGGGTTCTCAACCTTTTTTGGCGCGCGACACACCTAAACTTGCAACCAAATTTCGCGACACACCCTCAATTGTCATGTGAATATCGTTAAAAAAATTAAATTAGGCCAAGTCAGCTTACCTATAGGCCTATATTATTCGAAATTTGTACAAATTTTCATAAATGAATGTTGATAGACCTACTGAATGCTCTCTATTTTTTAATTATTCTAACATTCAAAATTTTACTAATTAATCTAAATTTTACGATTCTACGACGTTTTATGACTCTTCATTAATTGTATGTCCTAACAGTTATAGGCCTAATGAGATTTGTGTTCCCGGATTTTCCTTGGATCATAGTTAGATGAGGATCCACAGGCTTTGTGAGTACAACACGTATACGGCCTATACGCTCTACTTACAACTGAGACTAACGAATGAAAATAGCCATATGTGAGTTATATGAGTTTTAGATTTTAAAAAACGATAAAATAAATTGTCCATAGTCCAAACCACTAGCTCTGATAGCTCAAGACAAAACAGGAAAACATGGGATAAAGGTAGCTGAGCACTACCGAAACTATAAACGCCCTTCAAAACGTCGAATAGTTGTAATGGAAACTGGAATGCGCTGGCCTACTAAGTACTAACAGTAATTTTTTAGTTAAAAAACGGGCCAATGGGACTTCTGGGTCCCTGGACCTTGTGCACCTTCCTTATATTGTAAATTGTCACTCTCTGAATATGCAAACAACCTTTCCGCGTCAGAATTGCAAATTTTTTTAAAATTCATGATAATTTCCCCCATTATTTTCGAAGGTTAACGCATTGGATATAATTTTAATCGGTGCGCTCGCTGACGTCTTGTAGACTTACTGTAGGCCTATATTCTATGTCATGCAGGCATACATAGGCAACTGGTGCATGTGGGCTTATAAGGCAAACATTGTGGCTGCTCCCGATTGAGATCAAATGGAATAGCTCAGATAAATGAAGTCCTTCGAATTGCCTATATTCTCACAGCCTACGCCTGCCAAACTGCTAAAGTGAACAAGTCAGTGTAATGCAAGAACGACGGTTATATGCTGTGAGAATTGGTGTGTCCCGACATACCAATTCTTCGCGACACACCAGCGACACACCACTTTTACGCGACACACCTCCGGTCGCTTCGCGACACACTAGTGTGTCGCGACACACCGGTTGAGAACCCCTGGTGTAAGGGCTATTCGTCGTTCTGTTTCGTCTTCTGTTTTTACCACTTTGGTTCATGCTTTCGTTTGCTCCCGAATTGATTAATTTTCTTTTAATTGGTCTGCCTAAGGTTCGTCTTTCACCTTTACAGTCGGTCCTAAATGCTGCCGCCACATTAATTGCATGCCTTCCTCAGGCCCGGTTTGACCACTAGGCGAACTAGGCGGCCGCCTAGGGCGGCAAATTTCTGGGGCGGCACTAACATGGAATTTTTAGTTTTTAATTTATAGTTAATTTATATTAATATTTAAAGTTTTATTGCAATATATTACATTTTATTTTTCCCGCTAGATGAAACGAATTGCATAGTATAAATTTGATCACTAGTTTACTTACTTACGTTATAGGAAATAACGCCACATCTGGTGACGTCATTTCGAAATCAAAATCTGGCGTGTAAACGGTGTAAATATAATATATAGGGCGGCAAATTTCTGGGGCGGCACTAACATGGAATTTTTAGTTTTTAATTTATAGTTAATTTATATTAAAAGACATATTCAAAGCAAACTTTTACTTCGCTGTTCTTGACACGGCAATACAATCGGTTGAAGAAAGATTCACTCTGATGCAAAAATATTAGTTCTGTGTTTGGTTTCCTCTATGATGTTCACAGTTTGCAGAATAAAACTAGTCAGGAAGTTATGGAACATTGCTTGAATCTTGAAAAAGCTTTGCAACATGGAGACTCCAAAGATATTGATGCAGTTGATCTAAGCAGTGAACTGAAAGCCATTTCAAGACGAGTTGCAAGGTGTACATCGCCACAAGATGTAGGGCAAAAGTGCCTAATTCAGGCCGCGGCCTAATTCTGGCCACGTTTTCAATTCTCGATTTTAACAATTCTATTCCATAAACATACATTATTACGAGTTATATTATTTGTTACACCTAGATCCAAGTCACTCGATGCTCTAAAAATAGATTTCAGTCGATAAATGCTTTAAAAATAGATCGCAAAGATGTTGGGTTTTTCCAGTTGTTTAGATGCAAAAACTTGAAATTTTCAAATAAATCTTTTGGAATTATCTTAAATGTTGGTAGAAGCACCGCCCAAAGTGTTTACTATTTCGAATTAATAGAGTATGTTCTATTGAATTAAAATAAAAGTACTAATTCAATATTGTTCGCTAGCAGTATGAAAGTATAAGCTCACTGCCCGAAAATGCCTATTTCTGGCCGGTTAATTTCTCAAATCTGGCCATGGTAGGATATAAGACCCTCGACGGCGAGAAAAATAAGAAAAGATAGGCATTTTGCTCAAATGACAGCCCAAAATGCAGTGTAGAAATTTTATTCAAGAAATCAAAATGGGGGTTGGGTGTTGGGGGGATATCCCTCCTAAACCCTCCCCTGCTCGGCGCCTTGCACCTCGGCGATCGTTCTTTGCCTTCCCCAAATCCTGTAGCATGCAAGTCTATCTAAGCCTATGTTCACAGGCTAATCACAACATGTATTGGCTATTTGCCTAATTCTGGCCAGCTGATTTTACTTGATTTTAAGTAAAATTTAGCAAAAGTTTTCCCATTTTAGCGTGTTTTTTAAAACGTGGCCAGAAATTGGTCACTTTACCCTACTAAACTTAATATTGAAAAATAATCTAACAGATAGTGTCCCCAACACTGTTATAGCTCTGCGAATTCTCTTGACACTTCCAGTTTCTGTGGCTAGTGGTGAGCGAAGCTTCTCTAAGCTCAACCTGATAAAAACATATTTGTGAACGTCCATGCTACAAGAAAGACATGTTGGACTAGCTACTCTGTCAATTGAACATGACATTGCCAAAGACATTGAACTGAGGGAACTCGTTTCTACATTTGCTACAACAAAAGCGAGAAAAAGGAAGTTTTGAAATTACATTACCGGCCGGTATAAACGAATATACCATTATATAGATTACACATGTTTGTTCTATTCTATTCAGAATATTCTTCTTTCTATTGAATGCAAATACGAATTAAAACAAAAGGCACCACAGCATTCCCTTGTGAAAGTTAATATTAATTCAATCTTAGTTGCCGTGGGCGCGGGGGGGGCGCAGTGCGACAGGTTCGCCTAGGGTGCCAAATACTCTGGCGCCGGCCCTGGCCTTCCTGCCCTTCCACGTTATTCGCATATTTCTACTTTCATGTTTGAACAACTACATTGGCTTCCTCTAACTGCGCGCATTAAGTTTAAAATTCTCATCTTGATCTCCAAAGCTCAATGGGGTCTTGCCCTGAAATATCTAGCAAATGAAATTCACCGACCTCTTTCAGCCTCCTCACATCGCCCACTCCGCTCTTCAAATAGATTTGATCTTTTAGTTCCTCCTACTAGAACGACTATGGCTCAGTCCCGATCCTTTGCATCAATTGGCCCCTCTCTTTGGAATACTCTGTCTCCACCTACTCGGTCTCAACTTCTAACTGGTAACCCCTCCTCCTCATTTTCTTTCCTCAAAACTTATTTCTTCTCTCGTGGCCTTGCACACTGGTAGCGCCTCTGAACGGTTCACCCTAGTAAAGGCGCTTTATAAATGTTTTAATACGATACGATGACCGAATCATCCCTAGGGCAGACAACCTAACTAGGAAATCGTTTTTGACGACAATGCTTTATCATAATTGAATGTAATACCATATAAACCACCAAAGTGCAGCATAAATTGTTGGTCGTTAATAGAACACAATTTTTATTTTAAAGAAAAATTTATATTGGATTTTGGACCTAGGATTTTGTGAAAACATTTTGACATTGATTGGATATAGAAATTATGTATGTTTGTTTATTATACCATGTCTATACACCAAAATGCGGATAGCAATTGGTATATTAAAGAATATTCTTATCTTATCTTATTACAGTCTGATGCAGTTGTATGGCCCACATGCATGTTCGGTTGTATGCTATATGCTGCAGTACAAGTGTCTGCTTTAGGTATTGACAGAGGTGGGAGTTTGCAGAGTGCAAGAAAGAGGCATGAAAAGTTATATACACGGTGATTCATAAAACAGCGTTACTCTACATAAGTCAGCCTAACTCATGTCAATGACCATCAAATTTAATGAAATTTCAGAATAATGAGGCTTGATGATCAAGCCAAGTGCTTTATAAATTATTTCACATTCAGAGCTATAATGACGTAAAGCGGATGACGAAACTAATGACGTCACGATAATCTCGAGAAACAAGTAAGATTCCAACGTTCCTGTCAGTCACTGAGGTTGTATCATGCAAACCTGGTCAATTTAATCTGGTTTAGCCTCCTGATAAAAAATTGTTTACTGTGTCATAACCCAGTAACAATCAGAATATTCGCAGTCGCGTATCTGCCAGTACACAGAAGAGGGACGTTCCAGCAAATCGTCTTTTGCGGAATCGTCCAACTTTCATCAAATCCCTTATGGCATCAGTCGGGTCTCTGCACTTGGTCGTACGAACATATCCATTTACCGAACCAGATGTTGAGGTCAATGGACAATATTACAGAGATGTTCCACTAATATAAGGTCCTTTGCCAGACATTCGTGACATTACGGAGTAAGCTTATTTCATCGTCTATCATAATAGCGCTCGCACGCACACAACTTGAGAGACCGTTGCGCAATGGAAACTGAAACTCCTGATTTAATCCCGCCTACTTTGTGGCCACCCAACAGTCTTGGTTTAAATCCAGTAGACTATAAGATATGTAATGTCATGCAAGAAAATGTCTACAGAATTCGAATATGTGATGTCAACGAGTTGTGTCGTCGAATTGTGGAGGCATCGGACACAATAGATCAGCGCATCATAATGAATCAGCCAAGAAAAGGCGTACACGCCTTTGCGCATGTGTATCTACCAAAGGAGGTAATTTAGAAAATAAATTTTAAATTTCATAATGTTCAGAAATGAATCCTCTATCTTCACCTAAAATTTGGTCAACATAACCCGATGTTTGGCGGAGTTACAGTAAAATATGTAGGGTAACGTTTTCTATGAATCACCGTGTATGATCTATGTCATTCACATAGCACAGTGGCCGTTAGGGGTTAAACTGGGGAGTGAATGATGCCATTAGGGGTCAATCGAGAGTGGCAAAGGTCACAGAATTTCTTTATTTGGTCCTCAGTTCTTTTGTTTCTTTGTTGTTTCATTTGTCATCATTAGAGGTCACTCGAGTGAGAATGACACAACGCTAGAGTTTGCTTGAGACTGGCAAAGCCAGCGATTAGTCACTGCTTGTGGTTGCAAGATTTCTTTCATACACTTCTTGTCTTGCATACCAATACTGTTGTATTCATTCTTTTCAGAGCCACTCTACAAGTGCAGAAGAAATTTTCAGTGGGACTACCAAGTGGAAGCATCTGGAAACTTGGTTAAAGTGAGAAATAGTTTTGAGGAGGTTGCAGAGAGTAAATACTGTGTTTGGATGTTTTTTGCAATTCTATGTGATTTTCCATTATTCCCAAGGACACAATGCTGGACAATTAGACAACTTTAGAAGGCATCTTTTTTATGCAGAGTCTGCTGTTTTGCATTTCTGTTAGAATTGTCTTGATCTTGTAGTGGATGTTTTTGGATGTTGAATGCTATTAGTGAGACATGAATGTTCTGGGTTTGGTACCAAATTCACTGGTGCCTCATTTTACTAGATTTTTGTTGATGCAGGTGTCTTCAGCGTGTTGTTGAGGGCTGTGGCCAATCATTTAACAGCCAAATCAACGTTGAGCTTCTAGACTTGCTGTCAAGGGTTGTAAAGAACTGGAGTCGATTTGTGCGTGAGGCATGTGCTGCCATATTTGGTGCATTGATCAGCACAAGTGCTTCCAAAGGTAAGGTAAGTTGCAGTTAATATAACTGTCGATTTTAATATGGTTGTTAGGGTTTATTTAATTGTGGCATTTCTGTTGTCACTGTTTTGCTAAGTAGAGTACTCAAATCCAATTATTTAAACCTTGAAATGCAAATAATTACTCAAATTCTTTGAAATTTGCTAGCAATTCCATTATGACTTCTGTTATGTGTAATTGCAAAGCTGTCTGCTCAGTTGGTAGTTAAGTTTAATTAAGATTACTGCATAACTTGTAAATGTAAAGCGCAGTGCATCTTGCAGGCGTTTCAATAAAGAAAATATATATTATTATTATTATTATTATTATTATTATTATATAGTAGAACATTGGGTTTGTGTAGATTCTCACTTTTGTTATTAGAGCCTGTCATTGGTTGGTATTAGCAATGAAGAAACGCTGGGTGTCTAGTTGCCGTAAATACACGCGATGAAAGATTAGGGTCAACTTCCATAGTAAATTACCAGCTTTTGTTAGGCAGAGCGGTAAGAAAATTGATTGTCGCTTTGGAGTTGATATATGGGAAGATTTACCTCTTAAACACATCAACAAGGCCATCAGGAGCCTTAGAAAGAGACTCATAAGAAGTTTTGTCCATACATGGTCAGTATCTGTTTGATGTTGTTTGATCTGCTCTCCTTGCACAACTACTTGTTTCCTGTTTGGTGTGTATTTGCCAATGTCATGGATTGGAATCGCCTGAATGGTCTTTCGAGAAAATTGACCAATTCAGACTTCCTTCCTGCCACTGTTCCCTAATTGTGATTGCTACCGAACATTTATATAGCGCAGCTTAAAAAACCAGCAGCGTTCTTATCCTGCATCAGTCAGCAAACAAGAAAGCTTTGAGGTGTCTCCAGAGGACCAGAACTGAGAAGGAGAGAGAGAACTAGTAACTCAAGGTGAAATGATTGGGGTAGACAGTTCAAGGCTGATGGGTCAACTCGGGCACAGTATCTAGAGTAGGCTATAGCAGAATGCATGCACAGGATAACAATAAGGCCATGAGTCAAAGAACACAATGAGACCCTTGCAAGTATGAAGTAGACCAGGGGTTCTCAAACTGTGGTACGCGTACCCCTTGGGGTACGCCAGGCGCTGGTAAGGGGTACGCGAAAAATTCCAGAAATAAAACTTTCTTTGAGTTTATGGACCATTCTTTCCTTGATTAGCAATGATTTTTAACGTTGCTACATATAACAGCATAGTCATTTCTTTATTTCACAGCACATGATTAAACTCACATGCTAAGCTTACATAGTGCCTGCAACATTATTTATGTAGCCTATAGCATAGGTCGATCACCATAAATTTGAAACAAAATAATGCGTACATGGTTGAAAGAACCAAAGCCAGAAATTCCCAGCATAGCCTATTATACAGTAGAGTTCAAATAAGAGAGCTGAATTGGCCTAAGGATTCATTTCTGGTCGAGCTTTAAAATTTGTGATTCCTTTCAGCACGTCGTATAAAACCTGTTTGAAACTAGTTTTTAAACTGTTCTTGCCATCAAAAATAATAGACCTATTTGGCATATGCGTTTGACAAATATTACGCCAGGTGATTTTATTTATTTAAAATCTGTGCAAGTCAAAACAAGCACACAACAATATAACGCTGTTAACTCTTTCTTGCAAAGATTATAGACCAATTTTACCTTGTTGTTGATATGATTGCATGACTAAAACTATGCATATTGTAAATTTTCTAGCCTACCTGTATACGTCTCTAATGCACCAATGATTAAAAGGAACTTCAGTTTTCACTACAAGGAGACTTCACATTGGAGTTTTGTTTCTGATCTGACTTTGCTGGGGGTACGCCATCATTGAATTTGTTTACTTGGGGGTACAATAAAAATAAAGTTTGAGAACCCCTGGAGTAGACCAAGGTGCAAAATTACATCAGGTAGGATGGAGCCATGCCAACAAGGCAGTTATGCACGAGGGAAATGGTTTTGAAATGTAACCACTATTGAATAGGAAACGAGTGAATTGAATTCTGCATATAGACTAAGATATGGGCAACCTATGGAAGACATCGTATCTTATCTATAAATTTATAAAGCGCCTTTCGTAGTGCACACCAATCAGAGGTGCTCCGAGTGTGAAAGACTCAGAGAAAAAAAGCAGTAGTTTTAGACAACAGAATACATATGTGACCCGTCACGACAAAATGAGTCGTAAGTCGATCAATGCAGAACGCTGCAAATTGCTTTTAAAGGTGTCCAATCTTCAAATTATTGATTTTTCCATTTGTCCATTTTTGGAATATACATTATATAATATCTCAAAAATATTAAAACTAACTTTATTTTGCTGTTTTTAACATGCTATTTGTGCAGATTAAATGACCAATAAGATTTAAAACATATATAAAATATTCAGAAAATCGCGTTTTCCCAACATTTTCTGTTAGGACGAAAAGGAATAGGATAGATTAAAAAAATTTATAACTCCACAAGCACTTGGTCGATTTTGATGCGTAATAGCTCATTTTGAAGGTAATTTAACATGAAATAATGTGGAATACATAACTCAAAATACTCAAAAAGGGCCTAATGACTCATTTTGTTATGACGGGTCACATATGTCAATAGTAAGTTAAATGCAATCAACTTTCACAGTCAGTTTCATTCATCATTATAGATGAAGTTGAATCTACCTGTAAATCGTATGTCCAGCATTGCTGTAAAGGGATTTTGTGTTTCAATTTGCAGAAGGTTGGTTAACATACATGGATGCCCAAAGATATTTTTGGTAGGAGGGGTAAAGCCAGTGATATTTCAGTTCTAAAAATAATTTCCAATTTCAGTTCAAATTCAGTTCTAAGACTCTAATTTCAGTTCTAATTCTATTTCTATTCTGAAAATAATTCCTATTTCAGTTCTAATTCAAGTTCTGAAATAATTTCAGTTCTAATTCAAGTTCTGAAATAATTTCAGTTCTAATTCTAATTATTTCCAAGTGAAATGAGGTGTCAAAATGTCAAGCCCGATTTCAACCCTATGCGTGCCGCTGATGCCTGATAGGCTCATGTTCAAATATCCCCCTCCCCCCATACCGTAACCTCATACAGGCTGTACATCAAATGCACCGGTAATTAACTTCCTTCGCCCTGTGCTCAACAGTGCCCAGTCATGTCACATTAAACAATGTCAGGTTGTTTGACTAGCGATCCTAGACCTGTACCAGGGCCCCTTTGTTTGAATGATTAAGAAAGCAAACGTAATATCTTAGTTAGTTGTGGCAATATGCCCGGGAGAGGGGGAATTATATTGGAAGATTACTGATCTTAAGGGTTCTGAGAAATGGATTGCCTGACTTTATACAGACTTGCACAGACAATGAATCACAAAAATCATCACAGTGTAATAATTTTCGTTCTAAAATAATTCCTATTTCTATTCATATTTCAGTTCTCTCAGGCGTATTTCAGTTCTATTTCCATTCTCGTTCTCAAAAAATTTCCTAATTTTCGTTCTTCTTCTCGTTAACGGAATTGCATAATTTTACTTCTAATTTCTATTTCCGTTAATGAAAATATCACTGGGTAAAGCACAATGGTCATGGTTAAATTGTCATAGTTAAGAATTTTTCTGTTTTATTGTTTTTCTCTAGTTGGCCGTGTTACATCTTTAAACCTAATGCACCAAGGTGGCCCTGGCTAGCGGGACCTTCGGCCCCTTTTGAGTCTCCTGTGTAAACTGATACAACCTGTTCGATGTTGGTTTACCAAATAAAATATTATGTTATGTTAAATTTGAGACATGCAATAGGGCAAATTGAAATCATGGTTGTTTTTCATAAAATCATTTCTACATGCAAATTTCTTTGTTTCACTTTGTGCATCATTAGATCTATTATAATGACCTACTGCTTGATTCTGACTTATCTGAATCTTCCTTTACTGACCTTCCCCCTGTTACCTCCTTCGAAGTACCGGTATATAATCTTCTCAGAAGCTTGATACCTAAATCATCCCCAATGGACTTCATTCCTACGCCTCTTATTGTTTCTTGTTCTGATGTTTTCTCCCACCTTATTGCACACCTGGCCAACTTGTCTTTTGCTGAAGGATGTTTCCCGTCAGGCTTCAAGTCTGCTTTAGTTACACCTTTGCTTAAAAAACCTGACCTAGATTCCAACAATCTGTCTAACTTCAGACCCATTTCGAATCTTAATAACATTTCCAAGATCCTTGAACGTCTCTTTCTTGCTCGCATCAAGAAACACATCACTTCCTCTCCCAACTTCAGTCCTTTTCAGTCAGCTTATCGTGAAGGGAAGGCTATTCCACTGAGACTGCCCTTACATCCACGCTTGACAACATATTTTCGTCTATTGACAATGGTAAGGCCTGCCTCTCTGTATGTCTTGACCTCAGTGCTGCTTTCGATACCATAGACCATCAATTACTTCTCTCAAGACTCACCAAAAGCTTCGGTGTCTCTTGGTGCAGCCTTAAACTGGTTAGCGTCTTATCTGGGTAACCGGAATCAGCAGGTGGGCATCGATACCGCTCGGTCTGAACCCACTGTTTGCACTACTGGAGTTCCACAGGGATCTGTCCTTCGCCCTCTATTATTTACAGTCTTCACATCCCCAATTAGTTGCATAGCTAATCACTTTGGTGTCCAATTACAGCAGTATGCGGACGACACTCAGCTCCATATTGCTCTGTCTCACACTGATCAGTCCGGTAAACTTAAACTTGAGGAGTGCCTTTCATCTTTGTATGCCTGGTTCTGTTTTAACGGTTTGGCTATAAATCCAGACAAGTCTGTGGCAATTTTGTTCAGGTCACGCTAATGCCTGTGTTCTTTTCCTTCACTTTCCAGCATCGACATTGCAGGCTTTGTGGTACCAATATCAGGTTCTGTGAAAACACTTGGGGTTACCCTGGACAGTATGCTTACTCTTTGAATGCATGTAACTAACCTTTGTAGATCTTGCTTTTATCACATCAGGGCAATACGTCACATTAGGTCGGCTCTGACTAAGGATGTGTCGAAGACTTTAGCCTGTTCCCTTGTCTCCTCTCACCTGGATTACGCTAATGCGATTTTTGTTGGCATTTCAGACTATGAGCTACATTGGCTGCAACGCATCCGAAATTCCTTAGCTCGGGTTGTGCTGTGTGTCCCACTATGATCAAGTTCTTCTGTCTTACTTCATCAGCTGCATTGGCTTCCTGTCGAGTTTAGGATAAAATTTAAATTGGTCTGTTTAACCTACAAATCCCTGTCCACCGGAACACCTTACATTCCTTCTCATTGCCTGTGTTCATCAAGTATGGGTCTTTTAGCTGAGCCTCGGGGCAGAACTGTTATGGGCTCGCGTGCATTCCATGCCTCTGCTCCCAAGGAATGGAATCTACTTCCACTTTCTCTTCGTAGCTCAAACTCACTCCCTTCCTTCAAAAAACGGCTCAAAACTCACTATTTCTCCTTGGCTTTTAAGTACTTATATATCTAACTGCATGCATCTTCCTCTTGTGGCTGATTATCCGCGCCTCAGATTCACATTTCGGTGTGACCTTGCATGCATAAGAAATTTATGTAATAATAATAATAATAATAATATAATAATATAATTAGTGCTTTAGTGCAAAGATATTTGTTAAAAACCAAGGATTAGTAGTGTAAACATCTGTACTCTATAGGTTTAAATTTCCAGGCGAGCAAGTGCCGCTTTTATTCTAATGTGCGGGTGCCCATGCTTACATATGGTACACAATACTACACATAGTAAAAAGACTGATGCAACACTTTACTATGAGAAGTTTCGCATATATGTGTTCTAACATGGTATGATATACAGTATTGTGTTGAAATTTCACATGATGTGACTGTGGAACTAAAGTTCCACAACACTGTGTTAAATGTACTAGTGATAAATTTTCTTCAGGGTTAGTGTAATGGAATGCTGATAGTTTTCACATGCGACTTTTAGCTTTTACTTTGTCTTGCCAGCAGCTAACTCCATGTTATCAATAGAGTTGAACAGAACCTATTTTCGCTGGATTTTGCTCCAGACCAATGTATTGAAATTGGTGCATTCCTGGACTACCGGTACAAATAACATAAGAAGTACAATTTTTGACTAAAACACTTTTGTATTCATTAATTAAAAAAATAGTAACTTGTTTCGACAACCTCCTGAATTATTTGACTGTATGCATGTGTTTGTGGTTTTGCAGAGAATGCATTGATAGCATCTGAAGATGTAAGTGCTGTGTATCATTTTGCTGATACGTTTTCAAATCAGCTTGCAGCTCTTCTTTCCGATGATCATAGTGAAGTGAGTTTACAATCATTCTCATTGTTCACCTGATTTTTTTCTGCTATTAGAATTACATCGCTTCAAGTTAATTGTTTTGAACAGAGTTTGTAGCGAGCCATTGTTGACAAAATATTTTTTTCAAAATTCTCCCAAGCATCATATTTTTTGATGTGACCAACCACAGTTGCAAAGTTAAATTTCATTTATTTAAATTGTTTGATATTGAACTTACTTTGAACTGGAACTGTTCTGTATTTATGACCTATTTGAAATTGCAGAAACTAGTTATTGTAATATTTTTTTCTTCGTGGAATATGGCATTTCAACAATGATTTAATTAAGTAGGCTGCATATGTCAATCACTCTGATTGGCTTCTTAAAGTAAGCGAAATCGGGCAAAACAAGGCTTGAAAAATAATTTATTGGTTAACTTTTAAACCATAGTTTATCATGTTTTAACTGAATTTATAAGTTCCTTTTCCTAGTTTCAAGTCCAATAAAATATTACAATATTCAATATCTTTTACTTGAATTGTCATAAGTCTCCAATAATGTCCTGGTAGAAGTGATGCGATTCCAGTTATGAGAACATGTTTGTTTATCAATAATTCAATATCCAATTGCAGAGCAGATGCTGCATGAAGTGATGATGAAGTATAAACAAACATGCCTTCTTATCTGCTGGCCATATTGGATTAAAACAATTGTGAATGCTAAAAATGCATGAATTAATTTTCCTTGCACGTCTTTTGATTTTTTGCTGTGAAAATGATTTTTAAAAAGTGAATTTTATTGTCTTTTTGTCAATAATTATGAATGTTAGTGAATTTTTGAAGCCGATAAACGAATTTTTGGTTAACATCCCTGGAATTGTATTCTGTTCCCTTGATCCTTTCTAGTATCTCCTCCAGTAGTAATGGGAGACTGGAATGCGGTGGTGGGAGAGGGAAAAGAAGGGAGATGCATCGGAAAATACGGACTGGGCAAGAGGAACAATAGTGGAGAAAAACTGGCAGAATTCTGTGAAAGGAAAAAGATGATGATAACAAATACTTGGTTCCAGCATGAAAAAAGAAGAAGATACACATGGAAGGCACCAGGAGACATAGCGAGATACCAACTAGACTACATATTAGTGCGATTAAGATATAGGAATAGTGTAAAGAACTCAAGAGCAATGCCCGGAGCAGATGCAGACACGGACCACAATCTGGTCGTCATGAATATACAAGTAAGACTGAAGTTCATGAAGAAGAAGAAGAAGAAGAACAGGAAAAGATGGAATAAAAAGAACTTGAAAGAAAAGAGCAAAGAACTAGGAGGGAGAATAGAGGAAAACCTAATAGAGAAGGAGGGATCATCAATAGAGGAAGTTGGAAAGGATTAAAAGAGGCCATCATAAAGAGTGCCAATGACATCATAGGCAGGCCCGGATTAACCCCTCGGGGGGCCCGCCGCCATATTTTCAGGGGGCCCCTAATTTACCATTACATACCGTCACCACACGGTCCACACGTTTCCATTCGTCCTCTTATTGACTATATATAATTCAAAGTTAATTAGATGTAGCTTACTGAAATACCAAATGACACTTTATAAATGTCAATTCAATAAATTATAATTTTTGTTCAGTTTAGTGGTTTAAATCCTATGATTATACCAATTAGCCTATGGTTCACATTTTTCTGCTCTTAGCAGTGACAAACTGGTCAAGAATGTCATTAAAGGAAACTGTATCTAAGATATCATTCTCAACGCTAAGAAGCCTGTTGCAATAATGACATTGCATCTATATTCAGTATATTGCAGTGTGATAATTTTCCAAAAAAGGACGGCGGATTAGACTTTGAAGTTTGATCCATGTAAAGTTGACTATTTTGTCTGCATTTTGGAAGATCAACAACAATAGCAACAACAGCAACAGCAGCAGCATCTTCAGCAACAACATCAGCAGTAGCAACAACAACAATAATAATAAAATTAGTTTTGGGGAAACTACTGTAAAAACGCAGAAATGCTGCATGATACATAAAACTTTTAAATAGGCCTACAAGTTGTGCAGAGGAATTTAAATGTGAACCATGCAGAGGTAATGCTCAGGATAAACAACAAATAATGGACGGTAAGATTTTGGAAGCAAACAAATATCATGGGAGCCATAATATCAATGATCTGCAGCGCATACGGTACCTTTATATAGGCCTATAGGCCTACATAGAGCCTACATGATCCGACTGACCCAGGAGAGCTCGCCCTCTTTACGCACCAGCTGCAGGCGTTTCTTCCGGCTTGCTCGTCATCACAAACGCCGACATTTCCGGTATCGAAATTTTTTTACGCATTCATGTTGAGAAACCAAACTGAAGAAGACCCATCTTTTAACCACCTCAACAACTTACATTTATAGGCCTACCCTTGACGATAATAGCAGACGCCTAGCATATTCAGATTTTCGCGTTTATTAAATCCTCTGTAGACTTGTAGGCCTACACTCGGGTCATGGACACCAACAGCACCGCAGTAGAAGCCCCACGCTCGGGTCTCCATGCAAACTGATCTATACTCTCACTCTAACACACTATGTGGCATTGTATATTATATTTCACAGCTGTCATGTAGGTTGATATACTGCACGTCACATTCCTCCTCAGACCAATGACCATCTCCACTACGGGTCTACGGATTTGGCAAAATATATCTGTCATCGACCAATATACACGTAGTTGTGATTTTCAGTGGAATGCATTGCAAGCCCTATACATAGTGTGGTATCGGGCATCTATGATTCGCCCAATTTATCATCCTACAAGTCTACCTAAGGTCAGAAGCCAGCATTGGTCGGCTTTAGATTGAGAAACATAAATTCCATTAGCACTATTTTGATAGTATTAGCCAAGATGCTAAAGTAATCTAGAAGTCTATGTATTAGCCTATCTTTCCCAAACGTAGGGTGACTACGCCTCTCGTCGCCTCGATCTGCCTTGACTGCACAACCTTTAGCGATAATTTCCTCTCCCTCTTCAGGATCAACCCCTCTGATGCCAAATGAGTCACCGTTTCATGCAGCGTGCAACATCCATTTAAGCCTAATGCGGAGTTCTAGTTATACGAAAATTGGATGAGAAGTTCAGAGGCACTGACAAGTGACAGTTTGCAGTTCGCTCTTCCCTTATCTGCGTCCACCTTCAATTGAGATGGCCATGATCCACGCATCCATGTAGTCTAACAGCATTCCTCGACGACATAATTATTATAGATTGCCTCCTTTGTAAGACTGAGCCTATATAATTTGATACACCTTGCAAGCGTATGAAGTTGCAGCCCATTACAGAGGTCAACTGCTCAAATTAGTTTAACCGTCTTTGTATCCGTCTGTCTGTTCGTCTACATGTATGCCTGACTCTTCTTAAGAGGCCGATCTCTCCTTCTCTGTCCGCCTGTCTGCAACTTGGGTCTATCATAGGGTGACCATTTTCTGGCTATCAAAAACCGGGACACTTTTTTAAAACTGCCAATAAATGTAGCTATTCCTCAACAACAGAACTATAAAATTTTAGACTTATGCCTATATGAAGGCTTGTACGGTATAGTTTTCTGGGATACTCGAATCAACAGTAGCCTAACGTACCATTGTTAGCTATTGCTGCCGATAGCCTACTGCATACTTGACGAAGTTCAAAATTACTATATATGCTCGGAAGAGACAATTTTTAAATTTAAGTTCAGTTCTTTTTGAGCATATCGATGCAGGTGTTCTCACAGTTAAATTTAATGCTGAGCAAAGACTTCTGTGTAGAAATCTACAACCTGCTCTAATCGTCAGTGCACTGAGTGCGGCACTCTTTCACAATTGAGAACACTTTCTCAATCAGCGCTCAGTGTGTAATCTATTCCAGAAGAAGATTTACGGTTTCTGAAGGGGCAAATGAGCAAGAAACGGAGTTTGTGAAGGGTCTGTGCCCCTCACCATCAGAATTTTAAAATTTCAACATTACAGCAGCATTTTAAGTTGTCATCCTAAGGAAATTGCTCTATTATTTCAGTGCTGACACGAGTTGTCTAACTTCAATTATATAGGCCTACGAGCCTGACGAGAACTGCCGAAATCGATAGGCTATAGATCTTTCTCGCTAAGCCTTGATAATTCTTAAAATCTGTTAACTGAACGCACTGGCCTATAATTATACTAAAGATGTAGGCCTAATATAATATTGAAAAAATATTCCATATAAATTGACAACTTCTCTTTCGTTGAGGTTTATTTTTTTGTTAGAAACAACGCATTGTTCTGTCATTAATTTTAGACTATATAAAACTAATGTTTTCAATATCCAAGTTTCGTCTTGTAAAAAACCGGGACAATTTTGCCCTTTTGCCTAAGTCTTCGGGACACCGGGACGCACCACAAAAAACCGGGACATGTCCCGGAAAACCGGGACGTATGGTCACCCTAGTCTATCACTCACTCCATCTCCTTTAAAAGTAGGCCAAATAGAATACCGACAAAATCATAAATCAGAGCTGGCACAAACATAGAGGCCAACATAAATAAAATTGTTGTTCGCCCTAAGAAGAAAACAATGACCAGTGGACGCAAATTTACACACTGTCCTTGAAGCAAATGGGAAAATGCACAATAAAATATTTTCTCTCCAGACGCGGAGGGCCCTCTGACGACGGGGGGCCCGCCGCCATGGCAGACATGGCATACTGGTTAATCCGGCCCTGGGATAGGGCACACACTCAGCGGAGACTCGATGCTAAGAACAATCATAGAGGGGAAATTGGAGGGGAAAAGAACGAGAGGAAGACCAAGACAAAGACTGTTGGACTGGATGATGAAAGACGGTTATCAGAAGCTGAAAAAGAATGCACAGAACAGGGAAGATTGGAGACGTCAAACATTCGAACCTGCCTAAGGGCAGAGAAGAGAAAGAAGAAGAATCCCTGGAATAAATTATAAAAACAACATCATGTTGATGGGTGGTCGTTCTGGTGACTGTGCTGGCGAAACTGACAATTTCTACAGCACAGTTACGCAATACATGCCGTTTCTAGGATTCTTTTACAAATTCTTGCGATATCCTCTTGTTGGCTATCAGTTTCCCGGCTTGTCCTTGGTACAATTACATTTTATAAATACACACAAGATCCTTGGCATTGCATCACCTAGATGTGCAGTGGCCTACTTTTAGTCTTATTACGTCACTTGTAGGTCAATGTCAATTAGTGAGTTTCTCGCAGTAGCATAAGTAAACACGACCATAGTCGCTGAAATCTTTAATTAAACACATGCAAGGGTGACCATCCATATCGTCGCAGATCATTTCGTCGCAGATCATTTCGTCGCAGTCATACAGTCGTTAATTAATTGGTCGCGGATCAATTAGTCGTCCTCAATGTCATCGCAGGCAACTAATCGCAACCATTTAGTCGTATTGGTTGCAAATTTGGTCGCAAATTTGTTCGTAAGGAGCATCTGTCACAGCAGACTTCGAGTCGACGTATATAAACCCAACAATACAAGGTACACCTAGTAATCGCAACAATGTGTCGACGTATATAAACCTAGCAATACAAGATACGCCTAGTAATCGCAACAATGTCAAAGTTAACGTTTGTTACGGGTAGCCGAGAAAAAGACAAGGCAGTCTATGAGGGTTATATTTATTCAAAGGAGAGAGAAGTGAGCGGGAAGACATACTGGCGATGTGAAATGAGAACGTGTAACATTCAACCATGAATGCATATATAGAGTACCGGAGACGTGGTTGTTAACCCTCTCGCCCCGTAAGGCCGATATTTCGGCTTGACCGTCTTTATCTTATCCCGTAAGGCCGATATTTCGGCATTGCGTCTATACTTCATCCCCGTATGGCTTGTATAACGGCTATGGTAATTAGGTATGTTTATTTCAATCCCAGCATTGACTCAGATGTGAAGTGACCTACTTTCTTCTCTCAGAATTATTTCCTCACTACACCTTCTCCTCGACTGTTCGTCAATTGAAGGTAAATTTCAAATGAGTTTCTTGCAGTGGAGTAGCGTAAATAAACACGACCATAGCCGTTGAAAATGCCGAAACGCATGACTTGTATAGCAGTTCGAATAAAATAATTGTTGAGAAGAAAGCAATTTGGTAGAAAACGGTAGGCTATACCCTTGGACGGGTGAGAGAAAGAGTTATGGCGAGAAAGAAATGTACTTGATAATAAGTAGCCTATGTAATTGTTTTATGGGTGTGATAATTATTTGGCGAAGTTTGTTGTTTGTACAAACCTAGCTGCAGCTCGTGTGAAGGCCGAAAAACCTAATGATTTTATACAAGAAAGTGTAATGTTTTGAGGGTGGGGATATTTGAGTTGAAAGAAGCTATCAGAAACTTATAATTATATATCAGACTTCTTATAAGAGACGGCACACCCTCAGCTTACATGCGTTCTGAAGTGTGTGTGATTTTTGCCTGGGAGCTCAGGGTTATTGGTGTTTTCGCGTGGGGCGTTAGGGTTATCTCACTTTTGCTGTGGGAGCTCACAGGCGAGAGGGTTAAACTGCTAACAGTGCACAAATATCACACACCGTCTTCTGAACGTGTTTCAGCGGTTACAGTTGTTGGGGTAATTCGTTCGAAAGCTACCGAATGTGAAAGTACGGTCAATGTCGTTCCTGTTGTGGTTGCACCTACTTTTTATTGTGCTTTTAACCTGTTTTTTAAATTAGCTATGTAACCATGAATTTCATAAAATGTCGGTTTTTAAATTAGTTTTGCATGATGAGAATTTTTGATGTACTATTAAAGATATATAATACGAAATAAACTGCGACAATATTATTTCACGACGACATAAAAACTGACGGACTGAATACGACGACTTGCTTGCGACGAATTATGTTGCGATGATTTCATTAACGACGATATAAATTGCGATGAATTGATTATGACGAGATCATTTGAGACCTAACGATATTGAACCCCTGCAAGATGCAATGCGCTTTACATTTACAAGTTATGCAGTAATCTTAATTAAACTTAACTACTAACTGAACAGACAGCTTTGCAATTACACGGCGCTAATAGCAGCCTACAAAGCATATCCGCCTAATGGGGGCTCGAACTCACTACCTCTCGCACTCTACGCCAGCGTGTTATCCATTGCGCTACGCCCCCCCCCCCCAATTAGTTGGATGGACTACAAAACCAATGAAGAGGCGCTGCAACTGGTGCAAGAAATAATAATAATTTTCGTTTATTCAACAATTCGGTTGACAGACCGCAACCGGTTACAGTGTACAGTTATGCAGTTTAAACAATTTACAGGAACTTAGATTACAGAATACATAAATCTTAACTATCTAACTGAACAGACAGCCTGCAATACACGGCGCTAATAGCAGCCTACAAAGAATGTCCACCCAACGGGGGCTCAAACTCGCTACCTCTCGCACTCTACACCAGCTGTTATTCATTACTCTACCGGGCCCCCCGGAAAGAAAGTAGAAAGATCGCTGATTGAGACAATGTGGAAGAGGCAGATAAGCTGGCTAGGGCACATGTTGAGGGGAGATTCGCTCTTGAGGACTGTTCTCGAGGGAAGAATGGAAGGAAAGAAATCTCCAGGAAGTCCGAGAAAGATGATGATAGACTGGTTGATGGACAGTGAAAAGGGACGAGGATATAAAGAAATCAAGGAAAAAGCACAGACAGACAAGAATGGTGTCGTTGGAATCTTGGACCTGCCTAAAGGCAGAACACTAAAAAGGAAAATGTTCTGATCTTATGGATTTCACTTCATTCATACTAGCATAAAATCATAAAGTCCTATGATTAGTTTCCTAGAGTGGCACTACCATAATTCCTTCATAAACAAATAAAAATAAACATAAAAATAAACATGAACTATGAAATACATGTAGTTGCATACCTCTCCATTCCTATTTTGCAAGCTTGACCATATCTTTCTGAACAGTGAGCCATGTTTTTTACACATGAGCTTTAGTCTTTGAACTTGCAGAGAGGTGCTATATATGTTTTAAGTTTATAAAAATATATATTCAGCAAAATTCAAAATGGGCAGAATCACTTAAATCGCATAAATTGAATGGTAAATCTTGACATTGAAGAAGTTTCAGGATTACTAGAGTGACTTGTTGACAGCTAAATGAGGATGGCATAATGATAAACTGGCCAAACTTACAAAGTTCTGCTAATGTATTCTATTTGTAGGTGAGAATGACTGCTTCTCTTGCTGTTCGTCAGTTCCTTGTTGGCTGTCCAAATGATGCAGTAAAGCAGTCGTGTTTAGAAATTCTGCTTCCTTCTCTGTGTTTCAATAGGTGAGTTTCTGGTGCAACGTTTACTTTAGATCCTATATGGCCCATGTGCACATGGTTTTTTCAGATGGTATGTTCCTGGAACTGTGCTTTGGGATTTGAATGAAATAATTTCATTAATTAAAATTTCTAATAAAATAATCATTTGGTTACTTTAATTTAATTTGAGTGGTTTTAGCGTTTATTGATATATATAAAATATATATGTATGCATTGCACACACCCACCCACATGCGCGCACACACACACACACACACACAGGGCTGGGTGGGGCAGGGTGGTCGTCACTGTGTCTATCTTTATGGTTTCAGACGAATAGCTGACAAACTGTGGCGATGATGTGGAAATAGTGAAATTTCGGTTTTTCGCCCTTAACCCATGGTGAGGAGGAATTGCCAAACCTCCCATTCTGTGGTCCTGATGGCCTGTGTAGGTGCAAGGTATCAGATCAATAGCTGTGAAACTGGGCATGCATTCTGGACAAACATACATACATACATACACACATTCTCCTTAAGAGACATTGTAATTATGTATAAATATTAAGGTGATTCCAACAAAACAATTTTGTAAGTTAATGGGCATGGTTGCTAATTTTGCTCCTTTTTGAGTGCAGAATAAATTCTGCATAAGAAATTTCAAGATCAAATGCATTTTAGAGGTCGCTCAGTGAACCTAAAGTTTCCACATACATTCGTATTCAAGTTACAAATTGAAATAATGGATATGTGATATTTCACACACAAAATAAAGTTGAATAACACATATCATAGGTCCAGTGACTCACAATAGTCATAAGAAACAGATATTCATTCACAACATTCTGTAAACTAAAAGAGTTTAAAATTTCCTAACGGTAATCAATTGCCTGTTCTGCTTGTACATTGTGCAACTGCCAGTTGTTAACTTATGCATCAGATACCACCGGACCAGCTGTCCATGCTTTTGCGCTGTCATGCTTAAAGGCCTACTCCTTGTTTATATGTCTTGCAGATAAACAGAATTCTGTGACATTTCTTCTCTTAGAGTCTGTCAATTAACACATTGGCCGCCACCTACGAGATATCTCGTAGTTAAAAAGGTTCCCGCACACGCCAGCTACGAGATATCTCGTAGTTAAAATACATAGCGCTATACGCAAACACTGACGCACCCACAATAATTTCCTGGGTGAACTAAGGTTGGGGCAATGTACGAGCGAGGTGTGGCGGGGTACGGGCGAGGCAGGGAAGGTATGGGAGAAGATGGGGCTGGGTTTAGGGGAGGAGGCCGAGGTGCTGGAAGGATGAAAAACGTGAGACATTATTTTTTCAATGAATTTTATAAGTGTCAAATTTTTTATGTCAGGTGAGTGGGACGGAGTAAGGAGGATAGTGTGGTGTGAGAACGGGTGGGCCGGAGAGGGGCCGAGTGGGGCGGGGCCAAGGGTGGGGCCGGATATGGGGCCGAAACCGAGGTGGAGGCGGAGTAGGGTGACAACGTACCGGTAAATTTGACTCAGAGGGTTGAGGTTGGGTGGGGCTGGATGGGGTTGGGTAAGGTGCGTGTAAGCATGGTGGGGTACGGTGGGGTGCGGTGGGGGCGGGATTGGGACTGGAAAGGGTTGGATAGGATGGATTGTAGGCAGAGTGGAATGCTGTGGAGGAGAGAAGAAAGTAATGAAATTCAATTGTTGAGAATGTTGAGGAGTGAGACGGATTGGTGGGATGGGGTTGGCATGTTTGGTTGGGGCCAGGGGTCGAGTAGGACATGTGTGGGGTTAGGCTACGCCAGGTGAAGTGAATTGGGAAAGAGGTTATATGGCGAAAAACCAAAATTTACTCCAGAGTGTAGAGGCTGAATAGAGGTGGGATGGTGCAGGATGGGGCTGTGTGGGGATGTGGTGGGGGCAGGGGATGGGGTGGAGTTTGTTGGGACATGGCCGAGGCACCACCCCGGCCCCATTCCACGCGTGGGCCTGAGTGAAAACAAAGTGAAACATTATTTTATCCATGATTTCCTTATGTTGATAATTTTTCGTGTTTGGCTTGGCGTAGCGGTAATAAAAGCCGTGGCGGTCAATGTGTTAAAATGAACTCTATGAAAATTGGTCTCGAAACAGTAAGCAGCTTTTGTCATTCATGGTGTCCTATGCGCCTGGTTGTCTTAAATCAGAGGTTCTCAACCGGTGTGTCACGAATAGACCAGCGGTGTGTCGCGTGAAAATGGTGTGTCGTTGGTGCTTCACGAAAAATTGGTGTGTCACGAATTCTTACAGCATACAGCCATACACCTGTCATTCTTGCATTACACTGACTTGGTTAGGGCTACTTTAGCAGTTTAGGGGGCATAGGTTGTGAAAATTCGTAGCGCTCTATACTGTAGCCTATCTGTTGATGGCTTCTAGCAGACTTGATTTATATAATACTGGTGAATAAGCAGATCTCCCTGACGTAGAGCCTATTTGAATTCGGTGCACTGTTGAGAAATTTCAAATTTTGGCATTTGGTATTGATACTTAATTTCTGACTTTCACTGTTTGTATCGTTCGTATCATTAGGGCTTTAATGCGAAGCAATTTGTGTCGATAGCGTTCGAAACCCGTCGGATGTCGGGTTTTAAATAGAGAGCAAAGTGCCGAAGTAGGCGAGAGGGGTCAAAAAATTAAATATCGTTTTATGGTGTATTATTATTTTAAAATATGTCTACTTTCAATTTCTACAATTAGTAATGTTTAATTCAAATATTTAGTGGTAAAAAAGACTTTTAACGCATGTGGTGTCAAGATCTGCTCTAAAACAATCGCTCAATGAGCATGTTTTCAAAGTTAAAATTCACCATGAACGACCGAATTGTCATACGCGGGATGGTCGATTTCTTGCAGTCGTGGGTACAACTTAATGAATTTTATCTCTAATGTGGCATTGGATGGTCCTGGAAAACGGTTTCACCTGTTTGAATTAGATCAAAGTTACAAGAGTTCATTAATGCATACCTGACAATGATAATTATTATTCAAACCACGCCTCCGACCGAGTTGTCTGAGAGCCTGATTGGTTTACGAGACATTTCGTGACACTGACCTTCGATTGTGCGCATGCGCAAAACCCCTGGATGTTGATTATGCCCAATATTTAGCCATGCTCGGCTAAAAACATTAGTTTGCGTTAGTTTCAGAAAGAATTCGTAGGCCTAAAAACATTAGTTTGCATAATAAAAATTGAAATTGCAAAGTTGTTAGACTACTCAAATAGTTACAAGGTATGAATACTTAGCCTACTTAGCGAAAGCGATACTCTAGTACCGCCGACGATAGGAACAATTAGGATTAATGTCTAAGTGGAAAGATAATTAAAATTCTTTACAAGAATTGAAAAGTCTCGCATAATTCATTATGCCAAATTCAGTCTGTTATCGGACGCTATTGATTCATACCATAGGTCTACTCATGCTTCTTTCTAAGCTCTTCGGTAATTATTTCTTTGAGATAAGCTTACAGACCTAGGCCTAGTGCCTACGCGTATTATAGTCAACACACCACGTCGACTGCGAACATGCTATCGGTCTCAATATTTGTTCTAATTAAGTAATGAATATGCTTATAATATTGACATACATGTACGTGCTTTCTTGTACAGCTTTGTTAATTATTTGTTTGAACTATTAGACTCATAAAGTCAGCGAAGAAGCGTCTGGCCGACTCTGCTTTCAACGCCGTTTGTTTGCATTTCATTTAGCATATTTATTCATTATTATTCCTCAATTCAGACGTTTCCTGTAATTCCATCACAAGTTGCAAAGTAGTGGCTCGATTTTCATGCCGATTGATGTATTTGATACAGGATGTAGCCATGTATTGACCTGCAAATTTGCAGGAGAATCAAGTAGTGGTTACTAAGGACTTTCATGACCCAAATGTTCAGAAACTTTGAGTTCGATTGTCACAATTGTTATGATTTAGTAAATTGCAGATTCAAACGAATATAACTTTAGTTAGAGATAAGATATTTTCATTCTGTAAAAAGCATTTTGATTTTTGAAGCAGATTATCTCTTTAATATGACTAAATAAAAAAAGTCAAAAATGACATATGACGGGTTTTGAACCCTTCCGTCACATTTGTTAAAAACCCAAAAGTATTAGTTAGAAAAATAAGTGTCAATTTTCCAGCGTGTGGGGCAAGCGCCCCCCTGCCCCTATGTGCAGGCGCCCATGTGGGAGGACTTGATGCAACAAGACCTGAAGCTGCTCAAACTGAAGAAAGAAAATGCTGGAAACAGAGAAAAGTAGAGGAGAAAAATCCGAGTGGCTGACCCCTCGCCAGCAGTGTTATTTTCGTGAACGAGAACGAAACGAGAACGAAAAAGAATAGGCAATCGTTCACGAGAACGAAAACGAAAACTAGAAAGAAATTGTGAACTGAAACTGAATAAAAACGAAAAAGAATCATTGTGGAACGAAATAAAAACGAGAACGATATTGAAATCCTGAACGAAAACTATAGAAAATACAAACACAAATCTGCTGGAATTTTCGAGCGCGAAGCAGTTCCACGATGCGCATGAATAGGCCATAAATTACTGTCACCCAAACCCCTTCTCGTCTTTCTAGGCCACAAAGAAGTGATTGTTGGGAGGTTGCTCTTTCGACCGTCAATTCATTTTATGACTCGGCTTGCTGGTTCCTCTTTAATTAACCGCAGCCTTTGAAAGGTCTATGTTATCTGCCTTATTGGTCTCTCATGCACCACACTTTAATTACATACTTGAATCTTTACCTCCAGGCTCGGAATAATCCCATTTGGGCGAGGGGTCAGACAATTGCACGCTTGAATGGCTCCAGTTTAACATTGCTATCGCTCTACCCCCACTCACTTAGAATCAAGTGGGAGAGGTTGATTCTTACCATCTGAACTGTATAGGCTAATTTTATGGCTTAGTTTCTACTTTCTGTTTAAAACTTAACCTCATTCTTTCCAGTCGCTTTGCTCTCCCCCTCATTCACAACACTTGATTTCTGAACGTCACTCACCTGTTAACCCTTTGGAGGAAATGTGGGGTATGACACATCCAAGAACTATTCTACTTTAGCGGAAAACGTGGATACCAGCTTGGATTATTTTTTTCTACCTTAGTGACTATGAAATACGGACAGACGGACACTACAGCAATTTCAGGTATTTTGAACGAACATACCCTGCATTGAGTAGGCTGAAGATAATGACGACTACAACATTCTATGTCGCACTTGAAATATTGGCTATTCGTGTTTTTGATAAGATTGGTGGTAAGTAGATATTGGACGGTGATTAGTTCACCTTCTGGACATTTAAAAAATGTTTGACAAATTATTTGTTGGTGATAATCGCCAGCTTATCTGCTAATTGGTCATAAAAGAATAGTTTAATTCACAATTAATGTTTTCTATTGATATCAAATTAATATTGTCGTATTGATTTCTTGCAACAAAAACATGTTTGCCTATTGGGGCATGTCATACCCCACCTCACTACAAAACATTCCAATGCTTCACTTCACCTTCAAAGGGTTAATTTCGTGAACGAGAACGAAACGAAAAAGATTAGTCATTAGTTCACGAAAACGAAAACGAAAACTAAAATGATTTTATGAATAGAAACTAAACTAAAACTAAAATGATTACCAGAGGCAAAACTAAAACTATAACTAAACTGAAATGATTTGATGAAGAACTAAATAAAAACTAAAATAGAAATGATTTTCTGAACTAAAATAACACTGCTCGCCAGAGGAATTAATTTTAGCCTGAAGGGAAAGAAGATCTTATCATATACTATAGGAATGAGAAGTAAAATTATATCTTTATATATGTGCACTTGTTATAGCACCTCTTCAAGCACTTTACTCAGAGGTGCTCCCGACTGCAGTGTGAACACTGCATAGGAGTTTCACACCGAAGCGCTGAGCAATTGCAAGTGAAGGACATGTCCATTGTCCAAGGTCCCTACACGGCAACTTGAGGTGGAATTGAACCTGGAACCCTTCGGCTCCAAGGTGACGAACATACCCACTACACCACAGTAGTGGGTATATAGCGGGTATGAAAACAGTATGTGTGTTTGTCTGTGTGCGTATGTCTGTGTGTTCGTCTGTGTGTGTCTGTGTACCTAGCCACGCCCCCTAATTAATATTCATTATATGCAGTGACGTCATAGTTCCAGAACTTTCTGGACCATTCCAGAAGGTGTATGTGTCTTTGTATGTGTGTCTGTCTGTCTGCTTGTGTCTGTCTGTGTGTATACCTAGGTGATTAGTATGCACAAAACAGCACACTGTTCTCATTAGTATGCACAAAACAGCTCATTGTTATTCATGTAATGCAGTGACGTCATTTTCTCGAAGGATCCAGAGAATTCCAGAAACCCATTGTTCTTTGACCGTCTGTCTGTCCGCCTGCCTCTCCGTCTGCTTGTCCGCCTGTGTAACTTTGGTGTGCCCTCGCGTAATGGCTTTACTGCGCGCGATAACAATCTCTGCCGCGGCGCATCGTCGCACACGATAATTGTGAGTCGGCCAACTTTTGAAAAAGATGCTAGGCATGTCAAAATTTAAAAAGCTAGAAAATTGACAGATTTTCCACCTAAGAAAACGTCAGATTTTCCACCGAGAAAAAACCCAAGATTTTCCACCTAGAAAAATTCCAAGATTTTTGAGAAAACCCATTATTTCTCACAAAACACAAGTTTTCTCACTTTTTATCGCTTAGTACCCTTCCTCCCTCCCTCCCTCCCTCACGCCACACATTTCTTTATGTTTGCGTACATCTCAAGCTTTAAAACACAAAAATTGTCTAAAATTCAAACATGGAAATAAAATGTATTAATTTTACTCTTCCTTGCATGCACCCTTCCTCCCTTCCTCCATTTCTCATACCATTGAATCTTGCATTACAGTGTATTTTTAAACAATGAAACGCTAAGTATTGATGAAAATATTAACAATGCAACTACAATGACTCAATTTTATTATTCCATACCCCACCCTCCCCTCCTCCATTTCACCCTCCCTCCATTTCTCATTCCATTGGATTTTGCATTACAGTGTATTTTCAAACATTGAAACGCTAAGTATTGATGAAAATATGAATAATGTAACTATAATGCCGCATGCACCCTTCATCCCTCCCCCATTTCCCATTCCATCGGATTCTGCATTACGCAGAAACTCAATCTTTTCTCTTTTGTCTTTTAATTCGGAGCATTACCACAACCAATCCTTTCATTAAATGCACACAATGTGGCTGCTTGTTAGCGTTTTATAAAAAAGAGTCATTTCTCATGTCGGCGATCTTTTGAAAAAGATGCTAGGCATGTCAAAATTGAAAAAGCTAGAAACATGTCAGATTTTTCCACCTAGGAAAAAGCCAGATTTTCCATGTAGAAATTTTTTGAGTAAGTAAGTTGGTAAGCAATTGAAATTTTGAAACATGCAAGATGTGAGAATTGAAGAATTGAAGGATTGAATATTTGAGAAATAAGAGCATGATTGTATATGTATAAAGTTGTTGGTATGTCGAAATTTTGTGGGTGAGTAAGTAAGTAACTAGGTAAGAAATTGTAGAATTTGCATGGTTGTGATGTTGAAAGATGTGATTTTTAAGACTTGAAGGTGTGAAGAAATGAGAAATATGTGTAGGATTGTGTACGTGCAAAGCTATTGAGATTCAATGATATGAGAAATGGAGGAAGGGAGGAAGGGTGCATGCAAAGAAGAGTAAAATTGCACCATTATAGTGGCATTGTTCATATTTCATCAATACTTAGCATTTCAATGTTTGAAGACACACTGCAATGCAAGATTAGATGGACTGGGAAATGGAGGAAGGGAGGGGTGGAGGGAAGATGGAAGGAAGGAAGGGAGGGAGTAATGGTACTAAGCGATAAAAATTGAAAAAACTTATGTTTTCTGAGAAATAATTGGATTTCTGGAAATGCTAGGTTTTCAAGGTTTTTTCTAGGTGGAAAATCTGGCTTTTTCCTAGGTGGAAATTTTGACATTTTTCTAGCTTTTTTAATTTTGACGTGCCTAGCATCTTTTTCAAAAGTTCGCCGACATGAGAAATGACTCTTTTTGATTAAACACTAACAAGCAGCCACATTGTGTGCATGTAATGAAACCAGAGGTTATTTTAAGGAAATTTCTCAACTGCACATAATTATCAGAATATCATCCTACATCGGGTAGATTGGTCAATATTGAGACTAAGGCCTAATTATTATTATTATTATTCTTCCTAATATTATCATTATTATTTATTATTATTATTAGTAGTAGTAGTAATTTATTATTATTATTATCATTATCATGATAATGTAACTGTCTAGGTTTCTAAACCTATTTCTCCAAAGAGCAGTGTTTAATCTGGTCCCCTCTGCTGGGGGGAAATGAGGTTTCTGGGGTGAGACAATCGAGTGTCTGAAGGATTCTCGTGAGGCGCGTAGCGCCGAGACGGGTAGGGGGAGGGGTATGGGGAATTTGAATTTCCACATTGCAATGGTAGCATTTTAAGGTGTCATCTTCACAAAATACCTCTACTTTTTCAGAGCCTCATCAGAAACGTTTTGAATTTCCACGTTGCAATGGCAGCATTTTAAGGTGTCATCTTAACAAAATACCTGTCCTTTTTCAGAGCCTCATCAGAAACTTTTTGAATTTTCACATTGTAATGGCAACATTTTAAGGTGTCATCTTAACAAAATACCTGTCCTTTTTCAGAGCCTCATCAGAAATTTTTTGAATTTCCACTTTGCAATGGTACCATTTTAAGGTGTCATTTAAACAAAATACCTCTACTTTTTCAGAGCCTCATCAGAAATTTTTTGAATTTACACATTGCAATGGTAGCATTTTAAGGTGTCATCTTAACAAAATACCTGTACTTTTTCAGAGCCTCATCAGAAATTTTTTGAATTTCCACATTGCAATGGTACCATTTTAAGGTGTCATTTAAACAAAATACCTGTCCTTTTTCAGAGCCTCATCAGAAATTTTTGGAATTTCTACATTGCAATGGTAGCATTTTAAGGTGTCATCTTCACAAAATACCTCTACTTTTTCAGAGCCTCATCAGAAATTTTTTTTATTTCCACATTGCAATGGTAGCATTTTAAGGTGTCATCTTAACAAATACCTCTACTTTTTCAGAGCCTCATCAGAAAACTTTTGAATTTCCACATTGCAATGGTAGCATTTTAAAGGTGTCATCTTAACAAAATACCTCTACCTTTTCAGAGCCTCATCAGAAACAATTTGAATTTCCACGTTGCAATGGCAGCATTTTAAGGTGTCATCTTAACAAAATACCTGTCCTTTTTCAGAGCCTCATCAGAAACATTTTGAATTTCCACGTTGCAATGGCAGCATTTTAAGGTGTCATCTTAACAAAATACCTGTCCTTTTTCAGAGCCTCATCAGAAACTTTTTGAATTTTCACATTGTAATGGCAGCATTTTAAGGTGTCATCTTAACAAAATACCTATACTTTTTGTTATAAAAGTGAGTTAAGACTTCAATAAATATAAGCAACACTTTAAAAAATATTTTTTGGGTGGGGGTGGTGTTATTTCCACACTATAATAGTACCCTTTTAAGATGCCATTTTAGCAAAATAACTCCATTAGACTATTCAGTACTGATGAAAAAGTGTTTTATGATTCAATATAATTATATTATTATAATTACAGTAAAAAATATCTTTATGTATCGAGTTCAGCAGCTCAGTTCTCCAGTTGCTGAGTTATTCTAATGAATAAATGCAGACATGAATATAATAGTAGCCTATATAAGCTGACTTTTCAGCACTAACTTTAAGTTTAACCCTATTTCCCAAGATGGTCCTGAATTGCAGACCAGGACGTACTTTCTGAAATCATATTTTAATGGTACACAAACCAACCAAGAACTAATAAACTACCGGTACCCAATTCAGGTAGCCATGTGTAGTAATGATGTTGTTTTTAGGTTTTACTATATGTGTTCAAATAATAGGACCAAACATTTTGAAATTTTACAGTTTAAAATTTGAAGGATACCACTGGTGAAAAGCCATTCAGTTGCACAAAAGTAGTATTTGTACAAATATTAGCAGTAAGTTATTCTCATTTTAGCAAGATTGTGTCATATATTATGATAATAAATAATAACATTAAAACCATTAACCATATAATAATTAACAGTATTACAGTATATTATAACAGTTCACGTAATACGATGATGTAGGCTAAACGGGTCTAGGATTTTACCCTCCGGCCCATTACCCCTCTGCCATTACTCCCCTGCCATTATCCCCCGACCATTACCCTCCGTAGGACATTACCCCCCTGCCATTACCCCCCGGTCGTTTACATTTAGGTCCAGTGTATGTATGTATGTATGTATGTATGTATGTATGTATATGTATGTATATGTATATGTATGTATGTATGTATGTATGTATGTATATATACATGTATGTATGTATGTATATTCCTATGTATGTATGTGCGTATGCATGTATGAACGTATGTATGTGCATATGTACGTACATAAGTATGTATGTAAGTATGCATGTATGTAAGTATATATGTGCGTATGTATGGATGTAAGTATGTATGTAAGTGTGTATACAGGTATGTAATTATGCATGCATAGATACATACAAGCATAAATACATACTCATATACATACGCACATACATACCTATATACATGAATACATACATTCATACATACATACATACATACGCACATACATACCTGCATACATACGCACATACATACCTACATACATGCATACTTACATAATACATACTTATTACTTACATAATACATACATACATACATACATACATACATACATACATACATACATACATACATACATACATACATACATACATACACTGGACCTAAATGTAAACGACCGGGGGGGTAATGGCAGGGGGGTAATGTCCTACGGGGGGTAATGGTCGGGGGTAATGGCAGGGGGGTAATGGCAGGGGGGTAATGGGCCGGGGGGTAAAGTCCGGATACCGGCTAAACAGCAACTAAGCTAAGCGTTATTTGGCTTGCATCAGACAGCTTGTTTGAATATGCCATGTCCTTATCTCATACATACATACATACATACATACATACATACATACATACATACATACATACATACATACACTGGACCTAAATGTAAACGACCGGGGGGGTAATGGCAGGGGGGTAATGTCCTACGGGGGGTAATGGTCGGGGGTAATGGCAGGGGGGTAATGGCAGGGGGGTAATGGGCCGGGGGGTAAAGTCCGGATACCGGCTAAACAGCAACTAAGCTAAGCGTTATTTGGCTTGCATCAGACAGCTTGTTTGAATATGCCATGTCCTTATCTCTAGACTTGTTTTCTTGTATTTTATGCCAATAGAGTTGTCAATAGAAATTTAAAGTTAGATTCATGGCAAAAATGTCTTATAATCTTGTTTGTTACAATTAGTTTAATTAAAATATATTAACTACTTACATTGTTTAGGCGATTGTGTGTTAAAAAGTAACTGCACAAAACCTGATTTTCAACTGCACAAATTCGTTTCCAACTACACACTTTGTGTCCAGCTGCACGTTAAAATAACCCCTGAATGAAACGATTGGTTGTGTTACATGCTCCGAATTAAAAGATAAAAGAGAAAAGATTGAGTTTCTGCGTAATGCAGAATCCGATGGAATGGGAAATGGGGGAGGGATGAAGGGTGCATGCGGCATTATAGTTACATTATTCATATTTTCATCAATACTTAGCGTTTCAATGTTTGAAAATACACTGTAATGCAAAATCCAATGGAATGAGAAATGGAGGGAGGGTGAAATGGAGGAGGGGAGGGTGGGGTATGGAATAATAAAATTGAGTCATTGTAGTTGCATTGTTAATATTTTCATCAATACTTAGCGTTTCATTGTTTAAAAATACACTGTAATGCAAGATTCAATGGTATGAGAAATGGAGGAAGGGAGGAAGGGTGCATGCAAGGAAGAGTAAAATTAATACATTTTATTTCCATGTTTGAATTTTGGGCAGTTTTTGTGTTTTAAATCTTGAGATGTACGCAAACATAAAGAAATGTGTGGCGTGAGGGAGGGAGGGAGGGAGGAAGGGAGGAAGGGTACTAAGCGATAAAAAGTGAGAAAACTTGTGTTTTGTGAGAAATAATGGGTTTTCTCAAAAATCTTGGAATTTTTCTAGGTGGAAAATCTTGGGTTTTTTCTCGGTGGAAAATCTGACGTTTTCTTAGGTGGAAAATCTGTCAATTTTCTAGCTTTTTAAATTTTGACATGCCTAGCATCTTTTTCAAAAGTTGGCCGACTCACAATTATCGTGTGCGACGATGCGCCGCGGCAGAGATTGTTATCGCGCGCAGTAAAGCCATTACGCGAGGGCACACCAAAGTTACACAGGCGGACAAGCAGACGGAGAGGCAGGCGGACAGACAGACGGTCAAAGAACAATGGGTTTCTGGAATTCTCTGGATCCTTCGAGAAAATGACGTCACTGCATTACATGAATAACAATGAGCTGTTTTGTGCATACTAATGAGAACAGTGTGCTGTTTTGTGCATACTAATCACCTAGGTATACACACAGACAGACACAAGCAGACAGACAGACACACATACAAAGACACATACACCTTCTGGAATGGTCCAGAAAGTTCTGGAACTATGACGTCACTGCATATAATGAATATTAATTAGGGGGCGTGGCTAGGTACACAGACACACACAGACGAACACACAGACATACGCACACAGACAAACACACATACTGTTTTCATACCCGCTATATACCCACTACTCACCACCGTGCCCCAAATTGAATTAGAAGTAAAATTTAGTGACACAGAACTGAATTAAAACTGAATTAAGAATTGTTTTGAGAAGTAGAGTATAGATCTCTGACCTTCAAGAATATTTCTGTTCATTGGAAGACTGAGATTAATGCATTTTGTGTGAAACAGAAAACTTTGTCAGCCTCTTCTCTCAAATTATTTGGCCATGGTTTGATAACCAGTAGGCTAAAGAGTTTTGGCTTTTTATTCTTGGTACTTAATATTTGTCATTTCTATTTCATTCTTTCATGTTGATTTAATGTCGACAATGTTTAAACTTTAAACTTATTTTCATTGATTACACAGTTAAGAAGAACGTTTGTGACACAGGTATTATACTGCAGAGGGACTACGACTGTACAGTCAGGAGACGTGGATGCTGGTGACATCTGGTGAGGGAAGGCGACTGGTTGAAATAAACATTGATCGTGTGGTGAGAGAAGCTTCAGGCTTGTAATTTTATGATTTCATAAATCATACAATTTTGAATTCATTTGTCTTGAATGCCTTAGATCAACCAAACTTGTCTAGTTGTAGTCTTGATGGTGTAGGAATTTAGTTGCCACATTTTTACATGTAGAACATGGAAAACCTGGAAATTTTCCATTGGTTCCATTACTTCAACCCTACTTTTTTAGTTTGGGACTTTCTTCCTGAATGAAATGGACAACATAATGAATGTTCATCTTGAGGCAGACAAATTTTATACCAGCGGTTCTCAACCCGCAAGTGGGTCGCGAAGGACATCCCAGAGGGTCGTGAATTTTTCCGAGAAATCGCAATATACATTATACAATGCTAAACCATCTGGGTTTGTTACATACAAAATTATTAGCTATTTCCCAACTGAACTCGCATATAAATATGACTGGATGCGAACCCTTTTGCAGCAGACAGTACCAAATTTTCCTTATATATGGGCAAGAGTCCCATCTGATAGAACTATCCTGCGACGGAGCGTTCAGAACCAGGTAGAGGAGTAGGCTATCTGTCAGACTTTTTGTTTTGTGCTGCGGCTGAATATCCACAACTTTATGATGAGACTATATCGATACTGTCCCTATTTTCGACTACGTACCTCTGTGAGACCAGTTTTCCTGCTGTGACTGTTCTTAAGGCTAAATACAGGAATAGGCTATGTGTAAATAATGTAGGCTACCATTCAAGAATGTGTTAGTCAAACATAATCCCATGTATTGACTTAATTCTGACCAGATGCAAGCGCAGCCATCACACTGAGATTTTTATCAATTTTTAAGTCGTTTCTTGCGTTGTTGGGCATCTGGACCTGCTGAGAGGCAGCAAACCTAAAGAAGAAGAAGTCACGTTCAAACAATAAAAGTGAGAGTTTCAAAATATTTTTCTTACATTGTGTTATTTTTCTTTTACATTATTGCATTCGTAAAGCTTAACTATTATGCCACTGTGGTCTGAAATCTGAAAATTTAGTCGCAAAACTACGGGTTTCTTTCGATTTCAATAAAGTGGGTCCCGTTGGCATTCAGATGTTGTAAAGTGGGTTGGGAAGTACCAAAGGTTGAGAACCGCTGTTTTAGACCCAAGACATTGTTGCCCGCATATATATATATATATATATATATATATATATAATATATTATATATATTATATGTATAAATTATGTATACAAATTATATATATGATTGTATATACAAATTGTATATATGATTATATATATATATATACTAGCTGTACCCGGCCACACGTTGCTGTGGCAGAAAAGACTCTCCCCTTCCCTCTCCCCTCCCCCTTCGTCCCGCTCCCTCCGCTCCTTTCCTCCCTCACATCGTCCCTTCCTGAGAGCGGATAGAGCCCAAGAATGTTGAAAGGCCGCAAATTATGCGACTCGCTTATGACGTCACGGCACGCGACCTCATTCATATTTCGTCTGGTCTCTGTCACTGTCAAGGCGTTTCGAAAATCTGGCAACCCTTCGGCTTTGTTGAATTTGCAAATGGCGGTCGAGCGAAATGCAAACTTCACTTTTTGTGAAAAATAATGCGTTTTTTCGGATAAAAAGAAAAATGGAAACTCTTCTATAGGAATGGAAGGTTTTGTTAGATTTTCAAAACAATCTGTGCGGTACTTTTCGAGAACACTTTACACAAGCTATTGGAAAGTTTCATTTTTATTTATATAGATTTGTTCATCATTGATTTATAGCCTTGTCATACCCATCCAGGTTTGAAAACTAGATCACATGTGATTAGCGAACTTGTAAGCAAGTGACAAGTGTACTTACCTCTATTCCTATTGGATTGTAAATATGGAATAGGCCATGCAAACTAATTATTGACAATACCTTGGCAACTGGAATTTGTATGTATTTATGTATGTGTGTATGTATGAGCATTTGCTATAGCGCCTTTTCAAGGTTTCTACTCAGAGGCGTTCCTGACTACATTGCAGACACCGAATCGGAGTTTCACACCAAAGCGCATGAGCAATTGCGAGTGAAGGACTTGCTCAGGATCCCTATGCGGCAGCTTGAGGTGGATTTAAGCCCACAACCTTCCGACTCCAACTGAACTTACCCCTATGCCACTGTTCCCCACAGGTTTGTGACCCATCTGACCAAAGCCAGGCTGAACTTGATTTTTGCAATTTGAGTGTCGTACAACGTTTTAAAAATTGAGGCCTCTTCTTTAAAGTGATGAAAACTTCTTGTTCTATCACATTCCTGTCTAAAGTTATGAATAAAAATATATTTAAGTGGTTCGAATTATAATTCAGACAAAAACTGCATTTATGGTTTCAAATAATTTTGGAATGTCACATTCCTTAGCAACAAGGTTCAGAATTGAATTAAATTTGAAAAGATAAACAGGTGCATAATGTGCTTTCTAATCATACCTCTATGCAAGACTTATAAAGCTGAGTATGACTATTAACCTTTACCGCTCAGATTAATAATGAATTGGCCCAAATTTGGCCGGTGGGAGCGGACATATGAGTGGTAAAGGTTAATGGTGGGACAATGTCATTGAACTGTTAACTCTTTACTGACCAAAGTGTAGTAAATGGCATGGTAAATCCTGTACCCTCGATCAGTAAATGGTCAACAGGAATAAAAGCACTGCAAAATTCAAAACTCCAAAGCAAAACATGACAAATAACATTATGGCTATGCAGACCCACAGCCTTTATGGGTCTGGCGTTAAAGTTACACATTGGGAATATGAAAGTGATCTTATTTCTGTATATTTGGAGAAAGTAGAGTTAAGTAGTATGTCAGTCAGATATAATAAAAGTTATCCAAGCTTTCTTTGCAAAACTTATATTTTTGCAACATGCTATTGCATGCATTAGATATTTATTAGAGTAACTTTTAGACTAGCGAATGGTTTGGCTGTGCTTACAGTTAATTGGTGGTATGTTGTTAGGCCTAAAAAAAGGTTGTGTTTCCGGTAACAGAGCTAAAAAAAATTGGGTAGGTAGGTCGAAAAATATTTTTATTTTGTTAAAATATTTTTATACAGTGATTATCCGAAAAATTATACTCCACGACTTTTTTTGCACAAAGGTACACGCTGCAACAAAGTACATGTTCTAGAAGCAAGTATAAACTGCCTATTTCCCGACTGTCTGCACCTAAAACTGCTCTAGAAAGCAGTCTTATTAACTTCATTTTGTTGACGTCTTTTCTGTTATGTCAATACATATGTTAGAAAACGATTTTTTTTTAAATGTAAAAAAAATTTTTTATAGAAAAAGACATTTTTTAATAAAATATTTTTACAAAATTATTTGTTTATTTGTTTATTTGTTTATTTTATTTATTGCACATTATACAAGTCAAACAGAATAAACATGAGTCACTAAACAGAGTGCAACAGGAATCAGATAAAGCTAACAGCTTATACAGTTCTGACCCCTAGCTCCATGACTATTTATATAACGCAAGTTAGTATTAACACTTAATTAATTAATTAATTAATTAGAACATAACTGAAAGTAACAGGATATCAGATAAAGAAATTTCCATTGGACCGGAAAATGCATCTAACTCATGATGCAGGTTTTTCTGTATCAAAAGACATTGGAAAATTTCATTTTTAAAGATCTTTTTATTTGTGACAATATTTCTGTCAGTGTGGGAAATGTTCACCTTAAAAGAATTAAAATGAACATTAAACGCTGTTCATTATTGATTCAGAATATCTGGCAATTTTATATTTTTTTAGCTGCTCTGAGACTGCTTAGCTATTAGTCAGCCTTGCCCTAGTTCATACACTGCTCACTCAATTCAGCAGATTTTGTGCAAACAGTTAATCATTCTTTTGCTACTTACCAAGAAAAGCAGATTTGAAAAAACACAAGTCTCAGACAGCAATGGTAATGCCAATAATATCGTATTTCAAAGCATTTTTGTCTTCATTGGTCCTGTGCTCTGGAATCAGCTCTCTCCATTGACACGTTCTTTATTATTAACCAGTACTCGAATCACATCCTTTTGCCATCTTAAAACTACTTTCTTTTCTCTAGATCTATCGCACTTGGAGTGCCTCTGATTGGTGTGCACTGTGAGAGGTGCTTTATAAAATTTATAAATACAGTACAATACATTAAAGAATAGTATAGGAATTTCTTGTAGGAATTTATCTGTTGCAGTATTATAATGGTGTCAATAGTACTACTCGGCGTCAATTGCTGCTTTTTCTCCAGATTTTCAACGCAATAAAATATTTAAGAGAGTTGAGTCTAAATTTTCAAAAATATTTTCTATATATTGACAGTGAAGTTCAATTGCAATTCTTAAATGTACAGGGTGGGGCCATAAAAAAGTAATCCCCTACCTTTTTTGCCAATATCTTGGCCAAGAATAGGAATTTTTCAATTCAAGTTTTACAGGTTTAAAGGTAATTCATATCTACGTACAATAGTCCAATTTCATCGACATATTTGAAACAGAACAAAAGTTATATCACTTTTTGTGAGCCCACCCACTGTTTTTTTAATGATCCAAAAATGTAACGCAACAAAAAGTAACATGAAGCGATTTTATCCAGTCACATCTCAAATAATTTTTATCAAAATAATGAAATTGATATTGCAGTTGCGGATTTAGGTTTTATTGCACAGGGGGGTCGAGGAAAATTTCAAGAGGGCGCCTGTACTTTATACATAATTAATACAGTAAATTAGTAATTTATTGGATTTTGATCCAAGCTTTACGCAGAAACTTAGTTGATATTATAAATTGCTTTCTGCGTGATTTCATTGAAGCAAAACGATTTATAGTTGATTCAAAGTCGATGTCCTCGGCAAGATCACGTTCAATTGAAATTAATGCAAAACCAGATAGACGTTCGTTTGTTGTCATTGTCGATCGCAAATAACTTTTGATATTATAATCTTCAATTTACTGAAACTTCTTTCAGCATTTGCAGATGTAACAGGAAGAGTCAAGTAAATTTTATTGAGTATTTGCAAGTTAGGGAGACCTGTATGGTGCCATCTGTTTTTCAATCAAGAAAGGTAGCACCTCTTTCAGTTGTAGCTCAATAGACAGTGTCACAGTGATGGACGTATTCACTATTCACGTAAGCACGTCTTTAAATGTATCATATTATATACGATTGCTTCTTCAATGTTACTATCATTTTTTTTAATTTCGCGTAGACTTCGAAAAGAACGATTATACTAGTTGAATATTGGTATTTGATAATACAGAGAAGCTAAGCAACTTCTAGTCTATTCTTCATTACTAATTACTTATTCTTAAATAACAATAAATAAAGTATGATTAATTGATTACTAATAATTAGACTATTTTTGCTAATTACTAATTAGGCCTAAAAATGTTGTGTTTCCGGTAACAGAGCTAAAATAAATTGGGTAGGTAGGTCGGAAAATATTTTTATTTTGGTAAAACATTTATGCAGTGACTATCCGAAAAAGTATACCCCACTAGTCTTTTTTCCACAAAGGTACACGCTGCAACAAAGTATGTGTGCTAAGCAAGTATAAACTGCCTATTTCCCCGACTGTCTGCACCTAAAACTGCTATAGAAAACTGTCCTATTAATTTCATTTTGTTGACGTCTTTTCTGTTATGTCAATACAAATGGGTTTTTTTTAAAAATTAAATTGAATTTTTTTTCAAAAAAATATTTTTTTTATTAAAAAAAATTTGTTTAATAATTTAAAAAAAAATTATTTGAGTCGCGGCAATAAAAGAGGGTCGGTCGGGTTACCGGAAACACAACATTTTTTTAAGGCCTTATTAGTCTGATCTACTCAGATTTATTCATTCATAATCCCAAATTTCTATGTTAAATTCACACAAAATTAGGCCTACTTAATCTCCGAGCAGCGATAACCTTTCAATCATATAAATCAGGGGTCAAACTTAGATTGTTGAAATAATTAAAATATTCAACCAAACCTCTGCAAAGAGTCGTTTGCGATATACGGTTTAAAAAATCATTTATATAATATATAGAATTGTATAAGCCTAAAGGCAAGTTGAATTTTTCATGTAGGCCTATACGGATAGCGGCAAAGGGCTATAGAAATAAATAAAAATAAGTAATTGCCGCCAAAGAAATAAAAAAAAAATAAGCAGGCCTAATTCTTTAATAACTGTTAAATTCATGGTGTGATTGCGTAAAGTCATTAAAAATTAGAATATAATAATCTGACAAAAGTATGAGAATTTACTTTCCATGAAGGACATTTTAGGTTTAGCCTAAGTAATAAGTACGGTTCGAGGGGGCGCCAATTTTTGCCCAAGGGGGTACGGGGGGCTAACAGACCCCCCGAGCCCGTACTAAATCTGCCACTATGATATTGCTTCACAACTTGTGCTCAATGTGTCCACCACCCATGCTCACACTTGTTCTCAGTCTCTTTGTAAAGTTCTTGATGGCCTTGTTGATGTGTTCCAAAAAGTCTTCCCATATCAATTCCAATGCAGCCATCAATTCTCTTATCACTCTTGGTTTTGGCCGCAGATTATGGTATTTCTCCGGCATTGCTCTCCACACTTGATAATGAATCGGGTAAAAGTCCAAAGATTAAGGAGCTATTGATTCTTCTCAATGAAACCAGAACAATAATATTGACGTTGAGCCGATCTCCTTCCATCAACGGCAAATTTCGTAACTCTCAATTTAACTCGTAATTTCTCTCTGCTCTTGCTGTTTATCAGAGTTAATGGTGATTATAGCTTAAGCTCCAAGACCCTGATCATGAAGTATCTGAATAGGCTACACATTTTGTCTGTCATTGAAACCTTGGCCATTTTAATGTCTCATAAATATCAATTTTACTGTTTTAATAGCAAAATTTGAATGTGAAGAATTCTTTATTTGCAACTTCATAGTCATCCTGCTAAATGATGTCACAGTGACGTGCGGCTATGCTGGTGCATTTTCTTACAATTCTAAATAGTAACAATAATGATTATCTGGAATATCAAGTTCATTTGATCGCAATTTATTTGAGTTGTGACTTAATAAAAATCGTTTTTTGTTGCGTTACATTTTTGGTTCGTTAAAAACAGTGGGTGGGCTTACTAAAAGTGATATAACTTTTGTTCTGTTTCAAATATGTCGATGAAATTTGATTATTGTACGTAGATATGAATTACCTTTAAGCCTGTAAAACTTTATTTGAAAATTTCTATTTTGGACCAAGATATTGGCAAAAAACCGTAGGCAATTACTTTTTATCGCCCACCCTGTATTGTCACTGTTGAGCCTTGTGAACACACTGACATTAAGCAATGGCAGTGTCAAAAAGACAAAGGTCATGAGAATAAGTAGAGAAGCAAAAGGAGAAAAGAATATGAAAATAACAATCAATGGAGAAGAAGTGGAGCAAGTCACTGAATTTTGCTATCTAGGAAGCCTGATATCGGAAGATGCGAAGTGCCACAAAGAAATCAAGAAAAGGATAGCAATGGGGAAAGAAGCGTTCACGAAAAGGAAAGAGCTACTGAAAGAAGGAATGAGTCGAGACATCAAGAAAAGAATGGTCAAGGCACTCGTCTGGAGCGTCACACTGTACGTAGCAGAGACCTGGACGATGAGTAAGGAGGATGTCAAACGAATAGAAGCGTTCGAGATGTGGATATGGAGAAGGATGGAAAGGGTCAGCTGGACAGAGCATAAATCAAACGAAGAAGTACTGAAGAAGGTGGAAGAGGAAAGATCCTTGATGAATACAATTAGGACAAGGCAGAAGAACTGGATAGGACATGTACTGAGAGGCAACTCCTTGCAAAGAGACATAGTAGAGGGCAAAATGGAGGGGAAGAGGAAGACCTAGGGAAAAGTTCTTGGACTGGATGATGGAGGAGGATGAATATGGAAACTCAAAGAAAAAGAACAACATCGAGAAGAGTGGCGTCGTTGGGCATCTGGACCTGCCGAGAGGCAGCTGACCTAAAGAAGAAGTGTCGTTTGTTGAATGAAAATATGAGCAATAATCAATTAAGATAGCTGAGAGTTTTGATGTTTAAACATTTATGTATTTTTAAATTTGTTGTTTAGTAATATTTTTTTGATGGAAATTTTCAGGAAAAATAAATTGGAAATTTTTGGGGAAATGGAAAAAAATTTCAGACAATTTTTCAGCCTTACAACGCTATATGTTATACATCTAGTTTATGCATTGTTTTCAGGTTGCTTTTGACATAGCACAGTTGAATGCTAACAACCATGAAGTCAGAGAAACTGCTTGCACATGCATCAGAGAAATGGCTCAAAAGGTAATCACATCTGCCCAGAGTATCAAACATGCTTCAATGTCACTATGTTGTCTATTTGTCTTGCTGGCACTTATGTTTGCAATTGACTGAGAACAACCATAGAGGAGAGGATTCTGCTCAAAGTATACTTTTTGCTATAATTGTAAAAGCACATTATGAATTCCAATGTTATTTACTGTCTTACATGTTGCCTTAAATTTAATGTGCACTGAGAGATGCTGTTTGGGCAGTTAACTCTATTGCAGCCAACTTGTTTTTCATATATATTACTGTAATTTGTTCGTATGAAGGAAACACTTAAAATCTGTCAATATATAGACATACCCAACACCCTTTTGTTCGCATTTTATCCCTGAATAATATTCTGTCTTGAAATGCTGCTTAAATAATGTGTTTCCCTCAAAGTTTATTAATAAATGAAATATAAAAAAATAAAGATTAAATTTATAACTTTAGAAATTCATGAAAAATCTATAGACAAAATAAAATGTAGGCCTACTACAAATACTACAAAATGTAGCTACTTATAGCCTTGTAGCAACCAGTGAATGGCCATAAAAATTATTGAATTTAGTCCAAAAATTATCTTATATTAATTCCACTCATAGATGTGACATTTGCATTTACATCATCAAACACATTTGTTTGAGAGCTTTTGCAACATTTGTCGAACCATATAATTTGTTTGTTTAAACTTCGATGATCAAAAACATAATTACAGAGAAATGGCCAATGGCGTACATACATGCAGACGTGATTATACAAATTTATATGGCTGGATGTAAATGTTTATAAAAATTAGGTCCATAATTTCCCTTCTTAAATTCGTCAAACTCTTGAAAAACCCAGTTCAGAGTATTTTCGGAGTCTACAACATTTCATCTAGCAAACAAAAAGAGTCCCCACCTTTGTTCTTCACAACTCCTATTATCAAAATCTGTCATCCTGGGGGGAGTAGCAATTACGGATAAGCTTAACTTTGACTTGCATATTGATTGTATCTGTATTAAGGCCAATCAATTCCTCTATACAATACGCATTTTTATTTCTCATGGGTCTTCACCTTTATGACGTTGCTCGGGCCACAACGTTGGCCCGCCTTCTCTATGCTTCTCCTGCATGGCATGGTTTTGCTAATGCTGCACGCGTATTAACTCAATAATACGAAAAATGGTATGACACAAGTATCTGCCTGAAAATAATTGAAAATATTTCTTTACCACAAGTATATTCGTCTAAATTCCAAAAATACAGGCATAATTCACAGAATAGCCTATCTTATTCCGCTCCACATACTAAAATCATTATATTTCACACTTATACACCCATACTTAAGTTATTGCAATCTCAGCTGGACATCTACTTATGACACTCACTTAACTAAACTAAATAGACTGCAGAAAAAGCCATAAGAATTATTACTAAATTTCCCTTTAACCCTTTCGCCCCTGGGTTCCCGTAACTCAATGGCTAACAAACCGAAATATCGGTTTCTCGGGGCGATACGGTTAATGCTCACACTGACCCCTTATATCATCAGTTGAACGTGCAAAAAATATCCCAAATTAAATTCATCCAAACTAGTACATTTATGTATAGGTATAACAATAACCTTCCACTTGCATTCTCATCTTATTTTAGACCTAACTTATATACTAAAGACATTAGAAATAACAGAATCTACATAAGTGTCTTTGCAAAAGCGAACACTAGAAAGTTTTATATTAAGTATCATGGTCCTTTCTTATGGGATAATATACCGGAAAATATTCGTGCAGCCAGGAGTCTCACTCGATTTAAATCCCAAATTCACGCACACACATTAAAAAATGTAAAATGAACAACCCACTTAATCTATATTTTTACCTTTTTTTAAGTTGAGCAGAGGAAAGGTATCCCACTGCTACTATTTAATTGATTCCAAAAATACTCCCATTTCCATCTGCTTCCTGATCTATTATCATTTATCATATTATAATAAAGAATTTTTTCCTTGGTAGCGGGATCACTCCCTTTGGGTAGCCTATTGCTCCCTACATTTCACAGAAATGATTGTACACTAAGCTTTAGCATCGTAATTGTTAACTGTAATTAATCACTTTGTGTACTATTATGAATGCATAATTGTCTGTTTGATATTCTTGGGATCAATAAACAAGTTCAAGTTCACCAGTTCTAAGTCTTTTGATGACCTCTGTGGCTGTGCTGACACCTCTCTTTTTTGTCTGTACTTTACAATCCTAGCCATGTTCTTAATTGCCTGTTGCCTCCTATAAAGAATGTTACCTACTCCCTCCGCCCTCGATCACACAATCGAGAGATTTCATATGCTGACACATTAACTAGGGGAGGCTTTATTACTCGTATGATATATAAATGAATATCGATATGCTTATTCGGCTATTTAGCCTACTTTATGTCACACTGAAAATAATTGCATTTTTTCACTGACTTTATTAGGCCTATTGATTATTTAGTTATGTATATATATATATATATATATATATATATATAACTCACTTTTTTCGTAACTGATTGAACGATGATGTGCCTCCTCCAGTTTCTCTATACGTTTCTTTTATGATGTTTATAACCTTCTCTGATATACCATATTGTGCGAGATGTTCCACACCACCGGTCTTTGGACGCTGTCAAACGCCTTTTTGAAATTGACGAAGTTGACAAGTACATTTAACTAGTTAACTAGTTAAGATAAAATTTCTCTTTAATACTCCATTATTCACGTAACCTGTTTATTTGCTCTTGTATTTGGGAAACCCTGACTATGGGACAGTAATCTCTTAAGGGTTCTCTCGATTTTTTTTTTTATAGTTTCTATACCCATCAAATGTAAAAAGGATGTTTTGTCAAATGTCACTTTGATCAATAGGAACTTTGGTTATGGTTACTACCTTCCGTATATGAGGTGTACAATTGGGACATTATAATTATAGCATTCACTAAAGCAGACCACATTCATAGCAACCTATAGTTTCCCACAGTCAGTTTGGCAATGCAGGCGGTGGTGGGGGGGGAGAGTGAGTAATAGATCTCAAAGGAGGGTTTTCTCATGGTAAGTACTTGTAGGCACTCCCTGTAGTGGCAGTTATAGCTGTTGCCTGTAGCAGATAATGGCTTCTACACAGCAGGGGCCAGCAGTTGAAAAAAGCGCACTCCCGAAGCGTGTCCTCATCCTCTGGATCTTAGCGCAAGTCCTGCACCCTTTCAGCCATTAGAAGTTACAATCTGTCCTTAATGCTGCGGCTCGCCCTGCAATGCCATGCACCACAGCTAGTACAATATTATACAATGTAATACAATACAACGTGTGTACAAATAACGTTGTCTATTACTTTACCTTGTCTATTACTCTGATTGGTGGTCAACTTATTTGTGTACAAAGTGCTTATTCCCTAATTTCTAATAACTTAGTAAGTGCACTTGTAATAATCATAGTTTTTCGCCTCCTCCTGTACCTCGACGATTAGCTGGATGTGTGTCATCTTCCACTGAAGAGTTTAGCTGCTCAGAGGCGCTCCCGACTTATTAATTAGGTTGTGTGCATATAGATTTACAATATCTGACAGCTGCACATATTGTTAATTTTATTCTAGATGTTGATGCTATTGCTATTATAAGTATTTTAATGCAATACAATGCAATAAAGACTTTTATCCAGCTTTTCCTCATTTCTGTCAGATAACTTACTTGTCCATAAAATTTGATTTTTATGATGACTGGGAAATGCAAATTTTCTTAAATGTTTCTTATTATGTTTGATAGATTTCTTCTTCCACTTTTGAACCGTATGTTGCTCCACTTCTGACTGCTCTCCAGGACTGTCTAAGATCTGAAATTTGGACTGTCCGTGATGGTAGACATTTTTCTTTTCTTTCGAGCTCATCATTAACTGAAGTCATTCCTAACTGCATTGAGAGAATGCATGAAGAGCAACTGAAAGTGCATTCTATCTTAGCAATTTGGTGAAATTCTTAACAGTTGACATATTGCACTGTTAAGTAATAAACATTCATATAGTGCTGTTCAGCCATGTCTAAAAAAACTCCTGCTCTCCAACTGATCTGAACAAGTGTGATTATGAGAAAATGTTCGAAAAGTATGTATACTTAAAGGAGGGTTGTTCGAAGAGGAAGTTGTGATCCACAAGAAACTCTGATGAAGAGGAATCAAGATATGGAAGCAAGGTATGTGTACAACTGTGTAAACAGAAGTGTATAGTCATCGGCAACTGCAACCAAACTGATTCATAGGAGCTTTTGATATGTGCTAGCGGTGTCCGGACAATTCGGAACCGGACAATTCGGAGTGCATGTAAAAATATTGCTCTTACGGCTATGAAGCTTTTGTTTATCAATGGTATGAAATAAAATTATATGGTACCAAGCAAATATTGTCTGATCTTCTAAAATTTATCCAATAACAGAAATAAGACACTTAAATTAGTAGCTAAATGCAGTAAATTATCAACTTATAGGCATCTCATTTAGATCAATGGAAGTTTCATACCTATAGGCCCATGGTTTTTTTATGCCCGATATATAGTGAGGTGTCAGATTAATATTAGTTTCGACAGTATACATTTTGGGTGATGGAGAAGTCCCATCACGAATTTGGGCTGCAACGAATTGTTCGGTCCGAATTGTCCGGTTCCGAATAGTCCGGTCCGAATTGTCCGGTCCGAATTGTACGGCGCCGAATTGTCCGGGAACCGTGCTAGCACTGTGCCAGCCATTGTAGAATATCCAAATTGTAGGATTTTTAGTCAGATCCATTCCTCTATATGAAGCTAGTGCAGTATTTCTGATGTTTATTCAGATATTTGCAAGTATTTGGTGGATTGGCCTCTCCACTCGGGCCAATAGACTGACTGGAGCTAACTTATTTTGAACTTTGCAGTTCTTTCAAGATAGAGTTGTGGTTATGAATTCATATCTAAAGTATTATCTCATTCATTCATTCATTATGGAGATTTATATAGCGCCCTTCAAAGTTTCTACTCAGGAGCGCTCCCGACCCAACCTCGGCTGAAAAGTACTGTTTTAGAGAGACAGAGAGACAGAGAGCTCCCATGTTGTGTCTGTGATTCATCGTTCTTTTTTCCTCCTCTTCTTCTTCCTACAACGTTTTCGGCACTCTTTGTGACCGCTTGGGTGAACATCTCCCATTGTTCCTCTCTATCCTCGCTGTATTGCAAAGGTTCAAATCTGTTTTTAATCTCTACTTGGAATTCCTGAGCTATTGCTATGTCCTTGAGTTTTTCAGTTGCGAATGGTCTTGACAACCCTCCTTTGCTCGATTTTTTAAACCTAATCTTGATTTTCCCGATAACGAGATTGTGATCAGATCCTATGTCCGCTCCTCTGTATGCCCTGACGTCTTGGAGTGCCGAGCGCCATCTTCCACTGATATATAAGTAGTCGATCTCATTTCTTGTCCTTCCTCCCGGCGAGCTCCAAGTTGCCTTATGTATTCCTTTGTGGCAGAAGAAGGTGTTTCCTATGGCCAGTCTGCCTGTGCCTGCTGCTGTTAGGAATTGCTCCCCATTGTTGTTAGTTGTCTCCGCCGTACCATCATGGGCATCCGCAAAAAAAATTCTAGGGGTGGCGCAAACTTTTAAATAATTGTCACATGGTCTAAATTTAATGGGTGACAGTTTGAATTTTCATATTACCACGAGAGGATCCTATAGCCTACCTAATACCTATACGTTATGCGCCCAAAGAAAGATATATAGGTTCAACTTGTAGAACGAATCGATAATCACATTGAAAATCGCGTTGTAACAATCACAAGCAAATAATATAAATTTATGTGCAACTATGCAAAAAATCCAGGGGGCGCACTTGCGCCCCGCTGCGGACGCCAATGCGTACCATATGGGCCCACGATTCCCGGCATTCCTCTCCTGTCAGCGTCCAGTTCGGCATTAAAGTCACCCATCACGATCCTAACATCATAGCTCGGAATCTTATCGATCACGCTCCCTAGCTGATTGTAAAACTCGTCTTTCTGCTCCTCCTCTGCGTCCTCCATCGGTGCGTACAGTGGCGTAGCAAGGTGTTTGGGGGCCCCTGTGCAGGGTTTCGGTGGCGGGCCCCTTCAGTGCTTTAACCCCCTCGATTTCAAACAAAAAGGTTGCGCAACAACGCCTCTTTTGATATAGACACTGCATATTTCGCACTCGAAATTAAATATATAATTAGCTTATCACAATTTTTTATATTATTTTCTCTCATATAGGCCTATATTTATAAAACATTTTAAAATTCTTCAGTCTACCAGAGAAAATAGAATAAGAATTTAAACCAATGACACTTTTGAGTGTGTATGCCAAACTTGTAAGCTAGACTTGATAAGGCTACGTTCTGAATATTCAGAAAGTAAAAAATTGAATCTGACCGCCGGGGGCCCCTTACTGCCGGGGGCCCTCGTGCACTGCACAGGCTGCACGCCCTATTGCTACGCCACTGGGTGCGTATACCTGTACGATTGTGACTTTAGCATGTCTTGTATGAAATCTTGCTGTAATTATGCGTTCATTTATAGGGTTGAGTTGCCTGTTTCCCGAGTAGAAAGCCCACCCCTCGCACATGATGATTTTTGTTTCCAACATACAGCACTGTTGTGTCTCCTTTTTTGAAGCTCCCATTTCCTGTCCATCTCATCTCACTTATGCCCAATATATCCAGATGGTACCGCTCCATTTCTCGAATCACCTGGTCCATCTTCCCACACTGGTAGAGTGTTCAGACGTTCCAGGTTCCGATTCTTGTTGTTGTTTTGGCGTTGAAGACTTGTCAGGATCCGGGGCTCCTTTCGGCTTTCCCCCGGCATCTTCATATGCCCGTCCAGCAGTGTGTCTTCGCTTCTTCGCCTCTGTGTACCGGATTGGCAGCCTCTTGTCGTTTCTGTAGTGGTAGTTGAGTTTTACAGGGATGGGGGTTGCTAACCCCATGCCCTAACCCTCCTCCTTTTTCAACCGGGCTTGGGACCGGCTTTGGCGGAGTTCTTGATATCTGATAAGAGGCGAGCCAGAAGGGTCTCAGTAGAATGACCCTTACGAAAACTCGACTAATGATCAAGATCTTTGAGCAATAACATTGCAAATCAGGTCATCGTTTACTAAACTACTTCTTGTGAGAACTGGTTGTAACCGACTCCTCCGAGTCCGACGTAGTTCAGTTCGTGCTTGGCTAAGGCTTCCATGGCATTGAGGTTGTGCTGGTAAGTGTTTGTGACAGGACACTATGCAGCCTTCTGATATGGTCCATGTTGCTGACCTCTGATATTGTCAAAGGATTTGGGATTTATGTGTAGGAGACACTTCTGTATTTCAGTAAACAGTGCAAGTGGCCTTCTTAATCTGGTGTGTTAACATGCAGTTGTGATGACCCAATGACCTTGCATAAATGTATCTGCACTGTGCATAGAATTTACACATTTTAGCTAGAGATTTTTTGAGAGACTACAACTACCAAGTTGTAGATAGATATCATGTTATTTTTTTCTCACGATAGTTATGGTATTCTGAACTCATTTTTTACTAAACATGGATTACTGTGTTATAAAACATGACCTAGTGTTTGGTTAGATGGGCTGTGTTATCTGCTTGCCTTTCTTCTTTAGGTTTGCTGCCTCTCGGCAGGTCCAGATGCCCAACAACGCCACTCTTCTCGATGTTGTGCTTTTTCTTTGAGTTTTCCATATCCATCCTCCATCATCCAGTCTAAGAACTTTTCCCTAGGTCTTCCTCTTCCCCTCTTACCCTCCACTTTGCCCTCCACTATGTATCTTTGCAATGAGTTGCCTCTCAGTGCATGTCCTATCCAGTTCTTCTGCCTTGTTCTAATTGTATTCATCAAGGATCTTTCCTCTTCAACCTTTTTCAGTATTCCATCCTTCTCCATACCCACATCGCTATCCTTTTCTTGATTTCTTTGTGGCACTTTGCATCTTCCGATATCACTTTGCTTGCCTTTATGTTACTTATAAATGTGTTTGTAACATAATGGTCTACCTAATTGATTTAACCCTTTCAGACCCAAGACTCCTATTGGAGTCATTGGTGCAAATTAATGTTCTTTCATAAAAATTTCAAAGCCTGGTAACCAGGATTAATTTATTATCAATATTCACATAATGTTGAATCTTTCAAAACAAAGTAGCACTATCGTCCTAGGTGGTACCACAATAATAGTCTTAACACTGGCCTTGTGCGAAAAAAAATTATGTTACCTTTGTCAGTAATTTTTTTATTAAACAATAGGTATCCAAATGTAAGAAAATTGTTTTGTTGCTTTTATACAAGTATATGTTTTAGCTACCAGATGACTTTTATGGTTTTTAATTAAAAATTGTGGAGGAAACATGAAGTTTGAACATGACTCTATTTGGAGTCAACGGGTCTCACAGGCCAATAATATAATGTATGCACTACATTTCTTGCTGTTTCTCTGTGGCAATTTTGACTCACCAGCAAATACTAAAACCGCTTCTCCTACTACTGAGAATGGGATTTTTATATCAATTTATTTTTATTTTAATATCTTAGGGTCATAAAGAACATGGATTGTGATGGGGATGGTGCAAAACAGGGTATGGTCGAGTGGCAAAAGACTGATTATATTCCCAGAAATTGATATTTTAGATCCAGAAACGAATCACACTGTGAAGATAAGCCATTATCAGTTATTGAAGACAGTGTAGCAACCTGTAGCGAAGATGATTTGCCGCATGCCGACTTAGATGATGACACAAAAAATACACAGAGATAAAGATGAAATTCTACTAGCACAGCTCTTTCCAAAGGGCCAAAGGGCTGCAGAAACATCCATCCTCAAACTCATTCATGCATTTCAATAAGGAAAACTGTCTGGAAAACTGGTGGTGTGTTTTGGAAATAAAGGTTATGTAAACCTCCAGACAATTAATCTCCATTGGAATAGTTTCAGCATTTTCCCATGAGCATTGATTGAAGACTTGTGGAACAATGCAATGCGTTACGTTCTTTAGTGTACAATGTACACCCCATGAATTTGTAGCTTAATTTGCAGGTTGAATAACTAACAAAGCCTGAAATCCATCAGGAAGAACAAAAAGGTGATGGCTGCCAAACTTTCTGGGTGCTGTGACAACATTAGACATAGCCTACATTGTATTCCAGAATACTCTGAAACCTAGCTGCAGAGATGTAAAATGTCGTTATAGTTATGTGTGCACGAATGCATGACGTGACAGTGCCATCTGTCTGTTACCAAAGATAAGAACTGTTTCTAACAATTCACACTAATCAAGTGCAGGGCTGTACACGAGGGCTATGTGGGTATACAGCTTGTACTCACCTCCGGGGAAAAACAGCATCGTATACTCACCTCCCGAAAACCAGGGTATACGTGGGCAAACAGCAGGGTGCACAGGTACACGCTGTTATTTAGGTGTATTCTTGCAGAAATTGTGAGCAAATGACTGAAAAAAGGTCATCAGTTTTTTTTCGGACGGGAAATTGGCGGATATTTCCTGAAGATTTGGGCCGGATGACTATAAAAAGTCATCAAATTTTTTGGATGGGAAATTGGCAGATACTTCCTCAAGATTTTGACCGGATGACTTAAAAAAAGGTCGTCAGAATTTTCAGCCCAGAAAAGAGTTGGGTTTTCTCCTGGTCAGCGTGTACTCACCTCAAAATTTACCAGTACAGCCCCGACCAAGTGTAGTCCCTGTTCACATTTGAAATTTTCATCCAAGACTGAAATAGGTCTTTTCCCTAGCATTATTGAACTGAATCGGAGCAAGGTGAACTAGCAGTATTCTATTCTATTCTATTTTTGGATTTATAAAGCGCCTCTCACAGTACAAACTAATCAGAGGCGCTCCCAGTGCGAAGAACACCTGGAAAAAGAAAAGTCTTGAGACATCTGGCAGAAAAAGTAAAGCCTCCAGATAAAATTTGAGCACGAATAATAGTAGGAAGGCCATTTCACAGTAAAGGGCAGACAGAGGCAAAGGCGCGGTGTTGGGCTGTGGCAGTCCGAGATCGTGGAACAAGAAGATCATGACGATCTAAAGAGCGGAGAGGACGACCAACGGTAGCTGAGAAAGGCTTCCTAATGAGATCACAAAGGTAGCGAGGTGCTAGACCCAAAAACATCTTATAGGTGAGAAAAAGAATTTTATATTGAATTCGGGGAGTCAGAGGAAGCCAGTGAAGGTGTTCAGTCATGAAAGCCGAAATGCGAGAGAAACGAGGGAGGCGAGCAATCAAGCGAGCAGATGCATTAAGTACCGATTGGAGAGGAGCAAGGCGGAGTTTAGGTAGCCCAATGAGTAATGAGTTACAGTAGTCAATGCGGGAACAGATGAAGGCATGGACCATAGATGAAAAAATCGACGAAGAGAGAGATCGCCGAATGGCACGTAAACGACGTAGATGATAGAAGCTGGACCGAGAAATATTAGTAATATGTGTAGAGAAGGAAAGAGCATTGTCAATAGTAACACCAAGGTCACGGACATTTGCCACGAAAGTAAATTGAGGAAAGTGCTTGGCAAGTAAAACGTAATCAAGCTTATTAAGCTGTTGACGAGTGCCCAACCAGATCAACTGAGTCTTGGAAGAGTTAAGCGACAGACGATTTGAGGACATCCAAGAATTGAGATCAGCAGAAAGAGATTCAATAGACTGACAGAGAGCAAGTTGTTGGTAAGAGGAGCCATGAACAAAAGTTTGAACATCATCAGCATAAAGGTGACCAGAGGCTGAGTGCTTAGCAAAGAGAAGAGGAATATCAGCTGTAAACAAGATATAAAGAAGTGGACCCAGTACGGATCCTTGAGGAACTCCAAATTTAACAGGAACCCATGAGGTGCGAGAATCATCTAGTATAACCATTTGGGTACGATCGGTAAGATATGAATGAAACCAAAGAAGAGGAAGATCGCTAAGACCAAAAGAAGTTTCAAGACGATGTAGTAGAATATCATGGTCTACCATATCAAATGCTGAAGATGCATCAAAAAGAGCCAGAAGAGTAATCTGTGATTTATCCATAGCAGAATAAATGTCAGAAAGAAGAGAAAGAAGAGCAGTTTCAGTCGAGTGGTGAGCTCTAAAACCAGATTGTCTGGGAGGTAGAAGGCCCGATTGCTCAAGATAAGGGAGCAGTTGCAAAGAAACAAGACGCTCTAAAGTCTTAGAGCATTGGTTCTTAACCTTTTCAAGGGAGCCGAACCCCAAGAGAAATCCATGACCATTCACCGAACCCCTCAAGTTTGAACCATAATTTTTCTTTTTTGCTCGACATACTCTGTGGTATAAATATTATAAGAAAATGGCAATATTTGCTTTTAGCGTACGTCATACGATGCTATTTCTGCAGAAAAACAACTAAAAATTGCATAGGCCTATCTAATCGGTATAATACCTTATAGGCCTATTAGGCCTACTTCACAGAAAGATGCCTGCCGGTGTTAATTATCAGGAGGTGCACTGGTGCAGTTAGCCAAAACTAAGGTTAACAGGATGAGCAGCTTTAAATTTAATAAGGTTTCAAACAAAGGTTATTAAATAAAAGTTGAAAAAATAGCAGATGATTTTTCACTGAATATGTATATATTTCAGAGGACCTCTGCCGAACCCCTGGCACTGGCTCACCGAACCCCAGGGGTTCGGTCGAACACTGGTTAAGAACCACTGTCTTAGAGAGAAAGGAAAGATTTGCAATAGGGCGATAATTTTGGCACAAGCTAGGATCCAGGTTTGGCTTTTTGAGAGAGGGAAATACAAGAGCACGTTTCTCAGATGCTGGGAGGTGACCTTCTGAAAGAGACCTATTAAATAAGTACAATAGGAAGGGTACAATGTCATCAAGAACATCTACAATAACAAACGGGGGAGAGGGTCTAGTTCACATGATTTTAAATTAGATGTAGAGAGCAGATGACGTAGTTCTGATTCAAGAATCGGTCGAAAATCGTTGAAAGTCGACTCAGAAGCAGTGTAGGAAGGAGGTATGGAATCAGCAGTAGAAGCACGAAGATCGTCCAGTTTCTTTGTGAGCATGTGTAGGAAATCATCCGCTGTGAAAGAAGGAGTCGAAGTTGTACGGGAGGATCGACCGAGTAGACCAGAGATAGTGGACCAGAGGCATTTAGGATTCTTAGAGTTCCTGATTACCAAATTCTCCCAATATGTCGACTCTTTCTGACGATAGAGATGGTAGAGGGAGTGCAGTTGATTGATCCAGACGAGGCGATCGGCTGGATCTTTAGAGCGTCGAAAACGCCGTTCAAGACAGCGGGTCCGACGACGCAGTTGATGACAATCTCGGTCGAACCAGACAGCAAGCGGTCGAACACGAAACTTAGCACCACGTAGTGGAAGCATCTTGTCAAGAATATTGCTGATTGTAGAGGAGTAGAGATCGTAGAGTTGAGAAGTTGATTGCGTATCAAGTTGCGAGGTAGAGGATGTCCTTTGCCTTGTAACTGAAAGGCCACAGTTTCGAATCTATCTCAAGTCATTGAGGCATTGTGATACTGGACAAATTGCTCATCCACAATTGTCTATTTGTTCTTTCAAGAATTTATATAGCGCTTCTTCAAGGGGACTACTCAGAAGCGCTCCCGACTCTAGCACGGCAAAAAAGGACAGTTTTGAGTTTAATATAAAAAAATCAGTAATAACCCCAGAAAGTAGACGTAAAAGTAGAGTCTATTATGAGGGAGGCAACGGGAAAACATCTCACTCAAGCGAAATAACAGTCAATAGCTTTGCACAGAGAACTTATCATCGTCGTCGTTTTCGTCAGCATCAATGAACTGGTGTTCATGTTGGAATTGCTATGTTAGCATGTCCTTTTTAATTTTTTATCTGTCTTCACAGTTTCTCTCTTCAATACTACTGCTCACACAAACTACTTGCATTATTGTGGTAAATGGTAAAAAAATTGAAGATTCTGTTTTATAGCTTCGCACAGAGAACTTATCATCATCGTCGTTTTCGTCATCATCAATGAACTGGTGTTCACTGTTCATGTTGGAATTGCTATGTTATCATGTCCTTTTTAATTTCTTATCTGTCTTTACAGTTTCTCTCTTCAATACTACTGCTCACACAAACTACTTGCATTATTGTGGTAAATGGTTAAAAAAATTGAAGATTCTGTTTTATTCAGTTTTGGGGGTCCTCTGAAGCCCATTAAATCCAATTGGAGTCATGCCCAAAAATGCACTTTTCAGCATTTTTTACACAAAATCTAAAATGGCATGTGTTCTGGTCTGTAAAGTAGACGTATTTTACATGTTCAATAATTTTTTCCTAAAATATATTTAATTTGGGACTCAAAGGGTTAAAGCTGCTCTACTAATCTCTAAGAGTTCTCTTCTGTCTATTGAAAACTACTGTTTTCTTTCATATGAGTTCCTTTTTCTATTGTCTACAGCCACATTGGTCACTTGTGGTGACATCATCTCACGGTTTCCAGAGCAGTCAACGTGAGTGCCATCAATTATATTTTGTCTTGACACGTGTCATCTGGCATTGATCTTCAGTGACAGTTTACTCTTTACAATTTATTTATTGCATTTCATTTATTCATTCATTAATTTCAGATATTTATATAGCACTCCTTCAAAGGTATCTACTCAGAAGTGCTCCCGACTCAACCCGGCTAAAGAGATCAGTCTTAATTAAGGTTGACATAAAACAGGGTTGCAAGGGCACTGGGCACTTCATGAAGAGCTAAAGGGAGCCATTCTAAATTGCATGTCTAGCAATAGAGAATGCTTGGCACTGCCTAATTGAAGTCTATGCTTGGAGAACTAGGAGCCCAGTCTAGTTATGGTATTCTGAACTAATTTTTGACTATGTGGAGAGTGCCACTGTGTTGAAGCAGGTTTGGGAAAATAGATTTGAAGGATCCTAGTTTATTATAGTCTAAGATTACCTTGCATTTGTTTATAGTGTTATCTCTGTGGTTGCTGTAGAATGTGAGATAAAGCATTTTGACTGGCATGAATAAACACATTGTTAAAAATTACCCATATTTTGGACAATGGCCAGCTCAAATATCTAAGATATTAGTTAGAAATTTCCTTAATCGTTAATCTGAATAATTCTTTTTGATGAGAATTGAAGATGGTCATCTGTGTTGTGTACTTTGTTAAATCCAATCTAATGACTTTGTAGCATCAGTATCATGATGCGCCTGTTGTTTCAGGTGCAAACATTATCAAAGTCAATCCAGTAGAGAAATCATAGGTCAAAATTTAATAAGTCATGGAGAGTAAGCAACACATCCAAAACTCTAGAGTGCGGGTAGTGCTGCTTGTCTCAATACAAACTAGTTCCTCAACCCTACTCCATCAATTGCATTAGCTTCCTGTTCAGTACAGGATCAAATTGAAATTGGCACGTCTGACCTACAAATCCCTCAGCACCAACACACCTTCCTATATTCAGTCACTACTAACTCCTTACATTCCTCCTCGTTGCAAGCCTTGCGTTCATCGGGTGCAAGCCTTTTAGCTGAAACTCGATGCAAAACAGTTATGGGCTCGTGTGCATTCCATGCCTCAGCACCGAGGGAATGCAATCGGCTTCTGCTCTCTCTTCGAAGCTTAATTTCACTTCCTTCCTTCAAAAGCGGCTCAAAACTCACTACTTCTCTTTTGCTTTCAAGCACATGGGTCTCTAATAATACTACTAATAATAACAATGACGATTTCTATGGATTTCTATGGTGCCGTAACACAGTTACAAGGGTGCCTCACATACTAAACTAAGCAGCAGGATAGGCCTTGAGGAATAAATGAGTCTCGAGTCCAGATTTGAAGGAGTCAACTGAACCAGCTGCTCGCAGGGCGGGAGAAGACTGTTCCAGCATCTGGGGCCGGCCACTGAGACAGCGCTGTCTCTAACTGCATCTTCCTGCTGACTATTCGCGCCTCAGATTCACATTTCAGTGGACCTTGTGTGCATTATAAATTTATTTAATAATAATAAGCAAGCTCCCCGAATTGGGCTTTAGAATGATTCAAAATTTATATGATTTTTAACATGATAAAATATGGTGACAGTTTAGCTTTCACAGCAGCCAGGAGTTGTCAGTGCTCCAGTATTTCACGTTATTTGGTAGGTAGTTTTCTTCAATCCATACTAACACTTTGGTGGTTAAGTTGTTTTGTGATTGCTTGAGCTGATTGATTAGCAGCCTTGTGCTACGAGTTACTTACTATATTTACTGCTTGTTTTAGAGCATTGGTCAAATCTTTGATGGAATATTTTTTCATTGGCTTAGAAGACAACATATCACCTGTACGGGAAGCAGCTGCCATTGCACTTGGTTGTACAGTTAAAGCTTATGGTATGCATAGAATGTAAATTAGTCCATGAACTCATTGATTTAAACTGATTGCATTGCTTCCACCAAACTTGACCAGCTTGGCCATCAAGAGATGTTATCTGTCTCACAAGTTTAATCGTGTGTGCTGTAAATCATTTACTTTTCATTCCATTTTGTTCATCACCAGAGCCAAGTCAAGAATGGAAAGCCAGTGGAATGGGAAGGCATCACAGAAATGGGGCAGACTGCACTCTACCATTTCAAGTGCTAGTAACCTTTAACCTTGTGCACATTTGCACAAGTGCACGTGCATGCATTAAGATTTGTGGTCACCTTTAAAACCTCTAGAAGACAAGTGTCTGGTGTGTCTTCTTCTTACTCCATCTTGATGTTCCACAGATCTTTTCTTCCTTCTCCTCAAAACCTCCTTCTTGCTGTGCCTTGCGCAATGGGAGTGCTTTTGAATAGATCACCATATTAGAGTCGTTGTATAAATGCTTAAATACAATACAATACTTAGTGGCATTACGTGTATCTGCTAATAATGATAAGGCTAATGCTACCAGCTAGGCTTCCTGAGATGATTGTGGTGTTGATAATGTAGCTGGCGATGGTGGTAGTAATGATCATGATGTTCATGATCATGATGAAAATGGTGATCATGATGATGCAGAGAAGTAAATAACTTTGAAGTTTCTTTGATTTATGTTGTTATAGGCAATGAAATGTTGTTACCAATCATTGTGAAGATAAAGACTGGCCTGGAAGGAGTGGCATTGGAAAAAACAGATGATGAAAGACGACTGATTGTGGAATTAGCGAGACATGAGCTGGAGGCAAATCCTCATGAAACAGAAATTAACTGTGCTACTAAACTGCTACTTGGACCTGGCACAAAACTCCATTTTCATGATGCTATATTGATGCAAAGCCATTTCAAGGTGACTAGGCTTTGCCTGTTTTACTGAGCAAATCAATTTTGTGGTAGATTATTTTCATTTTTTAACCCTTCTTATTTCACTGGATTATTGTAATTCAGTCCTCGTGGGTCACTGCAGTCCTTACTAAAAGTCTTAAAAGTCTGAAGTCCTTACTAGTCGGCCCTATATGCATATAAATTTGACTTTAATTATAATTTATTTATACACATACTTTATTAAAACATCAACAAACTGCAGGCCTAATTACTGTTAAAAATTGCCTCCATGGCATACCTAGATATGTAGGCCTTTAAATAATGGTAATGTAATGAATAACTACTCTGACCAAGAGCTAAGACTGTTGCGAACACTGATGTGGCCAATAGCAACATACGGTTCAGAAGCATAGACATACAGAAAAAAGTGAACAGAAAAGAATAAAGTCATTTGAAACATTCATTCATTGTCTTTCAAGAATTTATATAGCGCTTCTTTAAGGGGGACTACTCAGAAGCGCTCCCGACTCTAGCACGGCAAAAAAGAACAGTTTTGAGTTTAATAAAAAAAATATTGTTTCAGTAATAACCCCAGAAAGTAGATGTAGCTCCTGTGGGAGCCCATTCCAGACAACTGGGCCGATCAGAGAAAAGGCTCTATTCTGCATCGTTGCAGTTCGTGCAAATGGGACCAAGAGCAATGCTTTCTGTGCAGAGCAGAGGGGGCGGTGGCCTTGGGTACTCTTGGAGCAACAAAGCTCTCGCAAGTAGTCAGGGGCAATTCCAAGCTGACATTGTGTAACTAAAGCAGTGATCCTAAATTCAATGCGCTGCCGAGTAGGAAGCCAGTGTAATGTCTCCAGCATATAGCTGGACCTTGTTACCTTGTGCTTTCAGCTCTCTGAGCTCTAGCAACTGACATAATCCATTTTCTCCATTGCTTTCTTTCTGATGTCGCTTCCCTTAGTTCTTCCACGTTCATTCCTGTAGTTTCATGAATCTCATCCATCCACCTTTTCCTTGGCCGCCCTTGTTTTCTTCTTGTATGTATGTATGTATGTATGTATGTATGTATGTATGTATGAATATGAACATTTATATAGCGCCTTAAAATAACCTCACGAAGGCGCTTAATGCAGCTACCGGACAGTTCTAAGCAAGTGCGTCTTAATTGTCTTTGAGATAGATTCATGAGATACAAGCAATGCAGTATCGCGAATTGTTAATGGAAGATTCCCTCTCCGTATGTTAACATCATATCTTTTTCCAGTCCATTTGAGCGCATAACATGACCAAAGAAACCCAACTTTCTTGTTAGCACTGTTTGTTGTAGCGAGTCATTGTTTTCAATACCAATCTCTAAGTGTACCCACTCATTTGTTCTTTTTTCCATCCAAGATATTCTCAGCATTTTCCTCCAAATCCACATCTCACAAGCGTTAATCCTTTTTCTCATTTTCTTGGTCATTGTCCAAGTCTCACAACCATATAATACTGTCAGTATTATCAAAGCCCTCACCAGTCTTTTTTTCATATCTGTACTCACATGGCTATCCTTCCATATTTTTTCCAATCCATTCATTGCAGTTTTTCCAATCGCCACCCTGCACTTTATTTCCGTATCACACTCACATTCTTTTTCTATTACAGAACCTAAAAACGCAAAGCTTGAAACCACCTCCAATTCCTCTCCATCTATCTCAAAATTGTCTCCTCCAGCTGTTGTCATAATCTTTGTCTTCTTTATGTTGAAATAAAGGCTAGCTTTTTCGCTTTCTCTCTTTAGCCTTTTTATCAGTTGTAACAAATCTGCTTTTTTTCGTGCCATTAATGAAGTATCTGCTTATCTCAAGTTATTCAGTACTCTTCCTGCTATCCTTATTCCCGCTTTTCCCTCTTCGATTTCTGCCAGCCTCACTATCCTTTCTGCGTATAGGTTAAATAAGACTGGAGACAAGATGCAACCCTGTCTCACTCCTTTCTTTATTTTAAATCTGTCTGTATCTCCAAATTCTGTTCTTATCACCGCTATCTGGTCTTCGTACAATCTTTTAACCCCTTTAACGGCAACCCCGACTATAGTCGTCCTTAACAATCGACCTTTATACGGTAACCCCGATTATAATCGTCCAACTGATATTATGAACTACAGCATCAATTTTTCTTGTCCAAACTGCTAAGACTTCGTTGCGGTGCATAATGATGCCGACGACGACGATGATGATGATGATGATGAAGATGACGACGACGATGATGACAACGACGATGATGATGACGACAACGACGATGCTGAGGATGACGACGATGATTACGATGATGCTGAATAAATTTTATGATTATGAGGATGCCGATGACGACGACGATGATGATGATGAAGATGACGACTACGACGATGATGATGATGACAACAACGATGATGATGATGACGACGACGACGATGAGGATAATGACGACGATGATTGAGATGGTGATTACGAGGATGATGACGACGATGATGATACCGTCATCGACGATGATGAGGATGATGACGACTACGACGACGATGATAATGATGATGGCGACAACGATGACGACTACCACGGCGACGATGATGATGATGATGACAACGACGATGATGAGGATGACGACGTCTACGTTGACGATGATGATGACGACGATGATGCCGACTACGACGATGATGAGGATGACGACGACGACGACCATGATGATGATGACAACTACGACGATGATAATGATGATGATGACGGGAGGTTGACAATAATAACGATGACGTCATAAATCGTCAATGAGGTCGTAAATAACGTTATGAATCGTGAATGACGTCGTCAGTGACGTCATCAATCTCCATGACTTCATCAATGACGTCAATAATAAAGCCATCGATGACGGCATGTACATGTATCTTCAATGAAGTCTTCAATCGACAATGGCGTCATCATTGACGTCATCAATTCTCGATGACGTCATCATTAACGTCATCAATCCTCAATGACGTCATCATTGACGTCATCAATCCTCAATGTCGTCATTTGAAACACCATATATTCGAAACTCATGAGTGAAGTATGCTATTCCACTTAGATCGACATAAAATTTATTCGCCAAATAAGACTAGGTTTTAACAAATTTAATAGCCGGTAAAGGGGTTAAGTAGTGATATCAAATGTTTCGGTATTCCCATCTCAATCAAAGTTTTCCACATCAATTCATGATTAATGCAGTCAAAAGCCTTACTACAGGGGTGTCAAAGAGCTGGCCATTTCTGGCCTGCCGACAATTTTTTTCTGGCCCATGGAGCCTTCTCTAAAGATTACAATAGTATTTAAAATGTCAAAATTTATGACATAATATTTTGGAATCCTATTCTTGGTTCAATTTGCTAAATATTGGGAAAATTTTAGTATGATTAATCATCAGACATTAGAGATGTAAGAAAAACAGTTTGGCTTACATTTCATTGAATCTAACACAAAATTGCTTGTGAACTGAAATTTCGGCATATCGTGTCCCTAGAATTATATAGTTCTATGTCCACTTGTTTGAAAAAACAAGCTAACGCTATATCCGTTATCGCGGTGATATGGGCTACCCGGTATGTCCTCAGCCGTCTAGCTTAACTGGAAACGATTTGTAAAGCTCTATATGCCAGTACAGAATAGTTCTATGTCCATAAATTTGGGAGGTCCTTCAAGGCTATAGAGGCACATGTCCACAACCAATAGAAAGTGTAATTTTGTGACACTTGCTTGTTAGGTGACATGGGCTTATGTCCTCAAAGATAACAGCGATTGAGGGATGTGTGGAATATTTCTATACTACGTTATGTCCATAGCCAATAGCAGTGAAAGATTAGAACACGGGACTCGGACTTGTTTCCTGAAATAATGGTGACGCTTAGGCGACTTGCAAAAACACAGAAATGTAGACGATTGTTTTAACCGGCAGTGCAAATCTAAGATTAAAAGGATAGCTTTTAAGGAATATACTAGTATTCTGTGAAAAAATTCAAGCCAAACGGAAATATGACAGTACAACGTCGCTTCAAAAATTGTTGCGTAACAGAGTTGCTTGTGGACATAGTATGCAATCGGTTCTAGGGCAATTACTCCTGGACAATTACCCCCGTGCCAATTACCCCCCGGACAACTACCCCCTGTGCGAATTACCCGCCGGACAACTACCCCCGTACCAATTACCCCCGTGCCAATTACCCCCCGGACAACTACCCCCTGTGCCAATTACCCGCCGGACAACTACCCCCGTACCAATTACCCCCGTGCCAATTACCGCCCGGACAATTACCCCCGTGCCAATTACCGCCCGGATCTCTTCGCCGCGAACTTTACGCTTAGCCTTGCACGACGCCTTGTTTCGCCTAGTTTCGCACTCAAACGAAACGACACCGTTTGCTAATTATTCTTCTGTTTCACATAAATAAAACCTTCGAAACTAAGTTTATCTTTCCCTGCCTCAGATTTATAAAATTCCATCATGACTAGATATAGATAATTCAGTAGACTGTGTGTAAGCTAATTTTGTGTTTCTTTGAATGATACAGCTAAATATTATGCAAGAGCGTACAGGTTTCGTATGCCTGAGAGCGTTAGAAACAGATACATAGAGCAAGACAGAGAGAGGCACAGAGAGGCGTGGAGTGATAGGATGAGGGATGTACGCAGATAGCTGAGAAATAATGGTAGTAGCGAGGAGTGTGTATAAGCATGTACAATAAGTAGCCTATTGTAGAGCGAGATAGTGAAGAAAGATTGCAATACCACAGTAAAGTTAACTTAGGATAGGCTTAGGCAGCGCTGAATGTCTGTCAAATACGAAGAGACTGGTAAAGAGATTAACGGAACAAGCTCACACTCTGGCACGGGTGGGGGTAATTTTCCGGTGGGTAATTGGTACGGGGGGGTAGTTGTCCGGGGGGTAATTGGCATGGGGTAGTTGTCCAGGGGGTAATTATCCTGTCACCATGCAATCGTAGTTTTTCTGTGACCATAATCGCGACATTATTAATGCTATACTGCTCTATGTCCAAAAATTGTCACCCCCTGCCATAATTATATAGAAAATACTCATTACATTTACATTTTGATCAAAATATGTACATGATCATATTAGGGAAAACAGTGTTGTCCAAAAATGTAAATTTAATCGCCATTAATGTAACATGAAAAAATATTTTCGTCACCAAATCTTAAAATTTATTTTTCTCAGTTTTGCAAAAAGTGGACATAGAATTATATAATTCTCGGGACAAGTTATGAAGTTGAAAGATTCATATCGTTTTTTTCGTTCAACTTTATCTCATGAAGTTTTGGAATCATATTTTTGGTCCAATTCTCTAAATATTTGGAAACTTTTGGCATGATATGCAGGCATTGGAAAAACAGTTTGGCTGACTTTTTTTTTAACCACGGTGCATGCATGTGTATATATATATATATGTGTGTGTGTGTTTGTAGGACGCACATCCTGAGGTAAGACGGTGTCAGGTAAACTTGAAGCACTGCTGATTGGCCGACGGTTCTCTTTAGCCACTCATTGTTTACAAAGAGAAAATCAAACCTTGGCCTACTTGGATCTATTACTATTCCCCACAACTGTCTGCCTTGTCAAACTGACCGTGAGAAACTATTGATTGCTCTAATTGACGGGCCCTTATATACAGTGCTTAAAGTGTAAAAAAAGAAGTACCTGGACGCTATATTGTAATTGGTCGTCAGTGGCGGCGCTGCGAGTGCGGAAGGCACGAAGCCCGTCCCGACTAGGGGGTCTGGGACTCTGGGGGAGCGTCGTAAGCTCCCCCAGCGGGGTCTGGGCGGAGCCCCAGCGACCAGCAAATTTTTGGCTGTGTCAGCCTCAAATGGAGCCATTTTTAGGCTTTTTTGCCAGCTATTTGTGAACGATAAAGTCGCGAAAACTTCAAAAATAAGTGGTTTTTTAGTGTCGCAAGCTACCAGGATAACAATAAAAATAAAAATTTTATTGTAAAAGAGAATGGTTTTGTCTTGACTGTAAGCTTCCGCAGCAGGGTCTGGGGCGGAGCCCCAACGACCAGCGCATTTTTGGCTGTGTCGACCTAAAATGGAGCTATTTTTAGGCTCTTTTTGCCAGCTGTTTGTGAACGATAAAGTCGCGAAAACTTCAAAAATAAGTGATTTTTTTGTGTCACAAGCTACCAGGATAACAATAAAATCAAAATGTTAGTGTAAAAGAGAAAGGTTGTTGTCTTGACCGTAAGCTCCCGCAGCGGGGTCTGTTTTTAGGCTCTTTTTGCCAGCTATTTGTGATCGATAAAGTCGCGAAAACTTCAAAAATAAGTGTTTTTCAGTGTCGCAAGCTACCAGGATAACAATAAAAATCAAAATGTTATTGTAAAAGAGAAAGGTTTTTGTCTTGATCGTAAGCTCCCGCAGCGAGGTCTGGGGCGGAGCCCCAGCGACCACCGCATTTTTGGCTGTGTCGACCTCAAATGGAGCAGTTTTTTGGCAGTCATGGCCGGTCGTCCGTAACTGCATGGACGCCGTCCATGCAGTCATGGACGACCGTCCAGGCAGTGCTGGCCAAATAAGTGGTAGGACGGCGTCCAGCCTCGAAGATAAGTGCCTGGACGCCGTCCATGACCGTCCTGGCACACTTTTAGCCCTGCTTATATACCTTGAATGACGGCTGTGTACACATCGTCTGGGTACCCCATCAAAGCGCGCAGGACAAAAGCACGCCGACAAAAGCGCGCCGACATAAGCGCTACCCATCAAAAGCGCGCAGGACAAATGCGCTCCGACATAAGCGCGCAGTCAACAAAATATAGAATAACATACACAGACAAAAAACGAAAGAACTCACGAACAAACTCATGTGTAATTGTCTGGCAAAAATATGCAAACAACGAAAGAAAATTCTAATGTCCAAAAATTAAGTAAAAGTTCTGGAAAAATTATACTGTTAAGTCTAATTTAATCAAGGCAAATTTGCAAATAACGTGAACTACGGGCGAAAATTATAATGTCCACAAAAATTAAGTTATAAGTCTCATCAATAGGCGTTATGCAGTCGTTTTGCGTTACATTATGTGCCGTAGTTAATGCTGAGCAAATATGTAGTAGGCTTAGTTAGCCAACCTCCTAGAATCTTTCGGTTTCCTTTGAAGTCTCATCAATCGGCAATTAAAATGACAAAGCAGTGGTTAATTTAATTTCTTATTAATTTTGTGGACAAACAATTTTCATCCAAATAGGTGGCTGAATCATTGCTGCGATGAAAGGCTTTGAATATTGGCCACATGAAGGTGAGAAGTATTATAGGTGGGTATTGTTTCAATTTATGTTAGTCGAAATGAAAGTACAGCCTTTGGTCCACGCCACGCGCTTATGTCGGCGCGCATTTGACATCGGCGCGCTTTTGTCGGCGCACTTTTGTCCTGCGCGCTTTTGACGGGACACCCATCGTCTGCTTTAGTGAGTGCTATAATTATAAGATCCAACTCTACACCTCCTACACGGAAGGCAATGCGACTGTGTTATGTCAATAAAAATAAAAACTTTTCACAAAATTATCCAAGTCGCGACCTTAGAGTAGGTCAGTCGGGTTACCGGAAACACAACATTATTTTTGGGGGGCTGGGCTTAATTTGCAATGCCCTGACTATAAAGGTTGCTGTTATTACAATCCAAATGCAACAGGTTAATGGTATCTGCAATATCCATGGCATGGTACTCTGACACATCACCTCGAAGGCCATATAGTCAGGCATCTCATTAAATGTTAACATTTGTGATGGCGAAATAAAAAATACCTGCAAAGTTCGCCTGTCAGCGAATGAGATAGGATAAGTTGCTTCTATATCAGTAAAAATTATTTTCATGAATCCGACTTCCATTTATCAAGAACTAGATTTTTACCTGACTCTTCCGAGTTTTTCTAAGGCTAAAGTTTTCACTAATTAAATATAGTTAAGTAATATGTTGCACTGCGGGTGTAGGCACAAACCCATCTTAAAATCAGCTCTCCTTCTCAATTCCACAAACTTGCCTTTTAGTGTTGTTTTAATAATGTCTCAATTTTAGCTTTAGTTTTTATTGTTAGTCTTGATATTTAGTTTTAGTTTTAGTTTTAATTGTTGCTAAATATTAGTTTTAGTTTTCGTTTTAGTTTTTATGGATCAATTTTAGTTTTAGTTTTAGTAATCCAATTTTAGTTTTAGTTTTCGTTTTAGTAATCCGATTTTTGTTTTAGTTTTCGTTTTAGTAAGCTGGGACTATTGACTCGTTAGAACTTAATGCCATTTAATTTCTTGAAGAACCTAAATAAATACAAGACAAAACGAAGACGTGATGAATACAAAAAATTACTGATTTATGTGAAATGTCCTTTTCTTCTAATCTGCGCAATTGATACCTCAGCATGTAATTAATTATTGTTTGTGAGTAATATAGTTATGATAGAGATATTTAGGCCCAATAGTTGTATCAACCTAGATCATAGTTTAATGTTATTTCGCTATTTTTTATTTTTTATTGCACGTTCAATTCTGGTTATAGAAACAAATAAGCTGTTTTTCAGTTTATTTACTAAAAGCTATTTTTTTTAAGTATTTGTGCAAAACTACTTAGATGGAAATAGTGAATTCATTACCTTTTCCAATAGGCCTTTCTGACAAAAAGAAATATCGAAGACCATGCCTATAATTACAATTTATGAACTCCAAAACTCTTGCAACGATCAGCTTCTGACACCAAAGAAAGGATGCTGGAATAAGCTGTGAAATGGCATTTCAAAATTCATTAGCATCTGACATGTGTTGTCACATACTAGCTCATTCTATATAATCAACCAAACACTGGAGGTAGACCAAGCTAATCTGCATACAGAGAGAGAGTCTAGAGATCTTGGGTGGACAATTGCCCTCGACCTAGTTTAGACAATAGACAGCCTACATGCAGCTATCTAGAACAGTGGCCAGTGGCAAGGTGCTTTCAATCTGATCTTGGGTTAGTGGTACACATACGCACGCGCGCGCACAGGTCATGCAGACACAGGTTGTATACGCGGAGGTAAAGACACAGCCATACGCTCGAGGTAGACCAAGCTAATCTGCATAAGGTACCAATTCAGGGAGTCTATAGACCTTGGGTGGACAATTCTTCGACCTAGACGGCAGGTGCACTAGAAGCAGATGCTGATTGACCAGAGAATACTGGGACCAAAGTTCACCAAACCTCGAAAAGAGGAAAAGTATGACACCCCATTTGCATAATACGAATAAATGACAATTAAAGTAAAATCACAAGCAAATTATTTAGTTTTCGTTTGACCGAATATCGGTTTAGTTTTCGTTTGATCAATTTTCGTTTAGTTTTAGTTTTGATTGCGGCAAATTTCGTTTTAGTTTTCGTTGTCACCTCGTTTTAGTTTCAGTTTTCGTTAACGAAAATGTTTCATTTTCGTTAATTACCATTTTCGTTTTAGTTAACGAAAACAACACTATTGCCTTTCACTTTTTCTTCCCCCCCCCTGGGGCTGCCAACTTTTGATTTTGCCATTCTGGGACAACCGTAGTCACTTGATATACATGTCAGTACCAATTTACACCAATTAAGTGTCAAAATTAGAACATAATAAACAAAATAAATTATTGCATATAAATGTAACAAGTATTGTGCATCCCGATATAGGACATACAATACACTAAAAAATAGTCGTTAATAATTGCAGATAAATTTTGAAAGACAAGTGGTCTAAATTTAAGATAGCAGTCAACTTCAAGAAGAGAGCTTATTAAATTCCAGTAGCCTAAACCTACCAGAGTAGCCACTCATATATGCCTATAGCACCAGCGAAGCTCATAGGTAGACCTACCGGTATGACCGAGGCTTATACAACTATTCGTCATGCATGCAGCGTGCAGATCTTTGTCATTTTATTAAAATGCAATGGAAATGGACTGGCGTAGGTAGGACGCAATGCTACTGTACTGAGTGCTAGCGGTTTGCAAAGTTTAGAAGACTTCAACCTATAGCCAAGCGCTGTACAACATCCGATATTCAGTCATAAACGTAAGGTTTGGTAGAGCACAGAGCGCAAAATAATTGTACAATTTGTCGAGTTAAGTGTCGAAATTAGAACATTTCGTGTAGTGAACCTCTGCAGCAAATTCCGGGATAATTTAGGATCAATCCGGGACATGGGACGCACAGTGCCGATTCCGGGACTGTCCCGGCGAATTCGGGACGGTTGGCAGCTCTATCCCCACCACCCCAGTCCTCCCATCCTCTTCCCTACTTGTCTTGCCCTGCCCTACCTTGCCCACCTACCCTTCACAGTACAACGCATGGACATACAGGGCACACATTTTCCTGCATTTATCTTAATTGTTATTCATCGTCATCATCATTGTTATTATTGTTTTACAAATCCACTTGATTTGCGTATTTAACCCACCTTTGTCAAGAAAGATGACATCAAGAAATAGCATCAAGAGAAATGGCATCTTAATTTTGTATCGTTAACTGTCACATCAAAATTTAAACTGTACATACATTATATAGATTTAAAGTAAATTGTAAACTAAAAATAAATGCGTTGACAGACAAATTCACAGGAGAACGTTTTGTAAAAAATTTCTTCTGGCTGAATTATTCCATTTGAGAACCTTTGGTCAGATGGACTTGCATACATACATACCGTATTTTCCCGAATGTAACATGCGGGTTATACAAAGTTTTACAAACCACTCATCCTACTCGCGTGGCAGTGTAGCCAGGAATTTCTGGTGGGGGTGGGGGGGGGGTTATGGCCGGATGCCTGTTTTTTCTTATATGCCATTGGACATATAACCTTTAAAAAACGTTTCTTTTCTAAGCCAATGGGGGGGTGGTTTATCCCCAAACCCCCTTGTCTACGCCACTGTCGTGTGGTATACTCGTGGGCGTGTTATACATATTTTTTACACAGCCAAATTTTGAATCAGATTATTTTCAGGTCATTGTCAGAATCTGTCCTTTGCAATAAACAAATGAACACACGATATTCTGTATTATCGCTCGCACAGCGCTAACTGCTGAAAACTGCTGTGAAAAGTTTCTTTGCTTATAATACGGAGGCATGGACGTCGACAAAGCGATAGGACATTAGGTCCGACGTCAAGTTCATTTGACAATAGTTATTTGAGATTTGACTGAATAAAATCATGTTTTTTTAAACTTTTTGTTGCGTTACGTTTTTTAATCGTCAAAAAGCGGTGGTTGGTCTCACTAAAAGTGGTATAACTTTTATTCTGTTTGAAATATTTTGATGAAATCTGGCCATCATGTGCAGATATGAATTGTCTTTAAGCCTGTAAAATTTCATTTCGAAATTCTTATTTCCGGCCAAGATATTGGCCAGAATAATTAAATCGGTATTATGTTTCTTTTTGTTGCGTTACGTTTTTGAATCGTCAAAAAACGGTGGGTGTCCTCTCTAAAAGTGATATTACTTTTGTTCTGTTTCACATATGGCGATGAAATTTTGCTACTGTACGTAGATATGAATTACCTTAAAGCCAGTAAAATTGGGTTTGAAAATTTTAAATTTTTGCCAAGATATTGGGGAAAAACATGGGGGATTACTTTTTTGGCCCACCCTTTATATAGAGCCTGTCATAGCATTTTTATTGCTAGAAAATTAATTAACAATTGCATTTGATTGATCTATATGGTTAATACGCCTCAGCTTGAATTAGCTTCTGGCTGAGTTTGTTTCAAATTTGCTTTTGATTTGTTCATCTTTGCAGACTTCAGAGATGAATGCAGCAGCGCAAACTATTAAAAGCCAGAGACCTGCAGAACTCTGGGAATTGGCTGATGGGTAAGACAGTGTTTTTGAAGGCATTTAGGGTAGTTGGGTTTCGCTTGTTCATTAATATGAACTTCTGAAGTCATCACAGGCATACACTAAGCCTGTACAGTGTATGTAGTGAAAACAGCTCGACGATATTTGTTGATCATATTTTAAAACTATTTTATTCACATACTAACTGTACCCGGCCACGCGTTGCTGTGGCAGAAAAGACCGTTCTCCCCTTCCCCTCCCCTCCTTCTCCCCCTCCCCTCGCTTCTCCCGCTCCCCCTCTTTCTTCCCCTCCTTCTCCCCCTCCTTCTCCCCCTCCCCTCTCCCTCTCCCTCCCCCTCACCCTCACCCGCCCCCTCCCCCTCCCTGCATCCCTCCCTCCTCCATCGCTTCCCTCTGCTCCCTCCCCACCCTCTTCGTCCCGCTCCCTCCGGTCCTTTCCTCCCTCACACCGTCCCTTCCTGACAGCGGATAGAGCCCAAGAAAGGTGAAAGGCCGCTATAGAGTCCAAGAAAGCTGAAAGGCCGCTTTGGTTTTTGAATTAACGGAAATTATTATGCGACTCGCTTATGACGTCACGGCACGTGATATCATTCTATATTTCGTCTGGCTGGTCACTGTGTTGATTAGCGATGACGTGCATAGCTGAAAAAACCGAGGAATTTGATAAAATATTATTGTTGTTAAAGATTGCGGTTTTTGAAGAAAAAAACATTCAAAGAACACACGTTTTGGTGAGATTTTGAAAGAATCGGTCCGTTACTTTTCCGAAATCTGGCAACCCTCATGGACGTTGGGATGTGTATAATTTCAAAATGGCGGTCGAATGGAATTCAAAGTTCTCTTTTTGTGGAAAAGATTGCTTTTTTCGGAAAAAAGCATAATACAACACGGTTCTATTGGAATGGAAGGCTTTGTAAAATTTTCAAAATGATTGGTCCGTCAGTTTTTGAGAACACTCATAACAAACTATTGGAAAGTTTCATTTTTATTTATATAGATTTTATGTACGGCTATGAACTATTATAATTAATTAATTAACCTGGTTGATCGGAAACATGTTTGAGGGAAAGAAGCAGGGAAGCTGTCAGAGATAGAGAGGGGAGGAGCCAGGACATGGCAATGGGGCTGAAGAGAGGAATGTGGCGGGGGAGTGAGAAGGCTGATTGACAGGTGGAGGTAGAAGGAATGGAGTAGAGAGAATAAGCAGGGGCAGTTAGCAAGGTTGGAAGAGGGTAAGGGCAGTTGGCAAACAGCAGCTTGCCGAGAAGGTTGGAGCAGGATTGGAAAGAATTAGCATGAAGCAGCTCGCCTAGGAGTTTGAGTAGAGGTGAAACGAAGCCTAAACTCTGAAAATGTTCTGTTAGTCGTTGTTGTAAAATGTAAATACGTTGAATGTACACAATAATAATACAAGAAAACATCAAAGGAGTCTCAATGTCTTCGTTAGATTAACCCTTTTCCGGTTTATTAAAAAATTTCTAAACCAGCCTACTTCTTCTTCTTCTGGTTCTCTGCCCCTAGGCAGGTTCGGCTGTCCAATGTCGCCACTCTTCCCTCCGCTGGGCCTTCTCCTTTAGTCTTTGGTAACCGATCCTCTTCATCAGCGTGTCCAGCAACATCTGTCGTGGTCTTCCTCTTGTTCGTTTCCCCTCCATTTTTCCTTCTATCACCGTTTTCACCAGACTGTCTCCTCTTAGCGTATGTCCTATCCATTTCTTATGTCTTTCTCTGATTGTTTTTATCATTGTTCTTTCCTCTCCTACCCTTTCCAGCACTTCCTCGTTTGTTCTGTGTTCCGTCCAGCTGATCTTCTCCATTCTTCTCCACGTCCACATTTCAAACGCTTCGATTTTCTTTATGTCTTCTTTTCTCATGGTCCAGGTTTCGGAACCATACAACACCACACTCCACACCAGTGTTTTTATCATCCATTTCTTGAGGTTTCTGTTTAGCTTTTCTCGTAGTAGTTCTCCTCTTTTCGTAAATGCCTCTTTTCCCATTGCAATCCTCCTTCTGATTTCCTTATGACATTTAGCATCCGTTGTCATCAAGCTTCCCAGGTAGCAAAATTCCTTCACCTGTTCTATCTCTTTGCCTTCTATTTGAATGTTGACTGTAGTTTCTTCTCCCTTGCTGATCTTCATTACTTTTGTCTTCTTGATGTTAATTCTCATGCCATATTCAATTGACGTTGTGTTCAATCTATCCATCATTTCTTGCAACCCCTTCTGGCTTCTCGCTAACATTGCCTGATCGTCCGCAAACCTCAGAGCCTTAATCCATCTTCCTCCCACCTTTATGCCTTCTTCAAGATCATCTAGTGCTTCTTTGACCAGTTCTTCTATATAGATGTTGAATAAAAGAGGTGATAGAGGGCATCCCTGTCTCACTCCTCTGCCCACCTTTCCTGGTTCTGAGTACTCTCTGTCGATTCTTATTCTTACCTTCTGCCCCATGTATAAATTTCCTATCAACCTTCTGTCTCTCCAGTCTATTCCCATCCTCCTCAGAACATGTAGCAGCTTTCTCCAGTTGACTCTATCAAATGCCTTCTCATAATCCACAAAACATATATATACGTCCTGTCCATTCTGACAGCTCCTTTCTGTTAGTATCCGCAATGCTCCGATAGCGTCTCTTGTTCCCACACCCTTCCTGAAACCGAATTGGTCCTCTCCTAGTCCTCCAATTGACTCTGTTTTTCCCAGCACTCTTTTTTCCAGTATTCTTACCATGATTTTGGATGCATGGGTGAGCAAGCTGATGGTTCTGTGTTCTTCGCATGATGTTTTATTCGGTTTCTTCTTAATCGATATGAGGATTGCTTGTAGGAAGTCTTCTGGCCATACTCCCGTTGTATATACATGTATGTCCTGGCATATCTGTGCTAGTTCATTCATGGCTCCTTCCTCCAGACTTGAGCATTTCTGCCGGTATGTCGTCTATTCCCTCCGACTTGTTGTTTTTCATTTCCCGTATGGCTGCTCGTACCTCCTCTGCCATCACCTCCAGTCCAGTGTCTTCCTCTCTCTCCTCTCGCTCAATATCTTGGATTCCTCAATCAAGATCATCGTTTCTGTAGAGTTCTTCTACATACTCCTTCCATCTGTTTTTAACCTCATTTATTTCATTCAGTATGTTCCCCTACTTGTCCTTGATCTCTATTCCTCCTCCTCTGCCTGGTTTCTTGTTTAGCCTTTTCACATTTTCATACACTATGTCATATCTTCCTCTTTCCTGTAGCTCTTCTAGATCCCTACATTGTTCCTCCCACCACTTTTCTCTTGCCGCTTCTGTTGTTCTTCTTAGTTTGTTGTTCAGTCTTTTGTATTGCGTCCTCGCTTTTTCAGTGCTTTGATGTTTCCATTTTCTCCTTTCCTCCATTTCCTCTATCATTTCTCTCGTGATCCATGGTTTTCTAAGGAGTCTCTTCTCTTCAGTTCCTATGATGTCCTTTGCGCTCTCTAAAATGTTCTCTTTCAGTCTTTTCCATCTCGCTTCTGTGTCTTCTCCATCGCCGTTTGTTAGATTCTCTTCTATTCTCTCTCCCAGCTGTTTACTTTTCTCTATAACGTTGTTCTTGTTCCACCACCGTCTTTTCTTCTTTCTCCTCTTGATGAATTTCAACTTTACCTGAGCCTTCATGATGACTAGATTGTGGTCTGTGTCTGCATCTGCCCCAGGCATCGCTCTTGCATTTTTCACACTGTTCCTGTATCTTGTTCTTACCATTATGTAGTCTAGTTGATATCTTGCTGTATCACCCGGTGCTTTCCACGTGTACCTCCTCCTCTTTTCATGCTGAAACCAGGTGTTTATCATCATTAATTCTTTCCTCTCACAGAATTCTGCTAGTTTTTCTCCTCTGATGTTCCTCTCTCCCAATCCAAATTTACCTATGCCTTTTCCCTCTGCTCCTTCTCCCACCACTGCATTCCAGTCTCCCATTACCACCAAGTAATTCGATCCCTTTGTTCTATCCATTACTTCTTCCAGTTTCTCATACATGTTGTCTACTTCCTCCTCTTCATGTGTTGATGTTGGCATGTATACCTGGATCATGACAACATCCACTGGTTCAGCCTTTATTTTAATCTCGATCATCCTGCTTCCATACCTTTCGATTTTTACTATGGCGCTGGCCAGATGTTCCTCCACCAGTATTGCCACCCCTCCTTGGCTCCTTTCTCCACTCGTGTGTATGATTCTTATTCCCTCACTGGTGAAGTCTCCTTCCTCTTTCCATCTTGTCTCTGCCAAACCCAGAATGTTCAAGTTTGCTCTTTTCATTTCCTTAATGACATTCGCCAGCTTCCCAGGTCTTTGCATTGTCCATACATTCCATGTTCCCACTTTGATGTTATTTTCCTTTCCATTTTCACCTTTGATTTCCAGCCTACATCGTTCAATTATTTTGGGGTCTACATGCTGTGTCAGGGTTGAACATACCTGACTGGTTCTAACTAAATAATTTAAATAAAATTTATTTGGGTGTTGTTATTTGTAAGTCACACTTGTCTCTTGCTATAATGGTAAAGAAATTTACTAGAAAATAATCGTAAGTAGGCATAATGTTTTTCTGCATGAAAAACCTTCAAGAACAGCACTGCCACGGCCCAAAGAAAAAACTTGCTATTTGGAAAAAAATTGTGTCCAACAGCGTCCAACACAAATTCATTCAAACCATCTAATTGTGATATTTCTGATTCATCAAATGAATCTTGAGCTAAAACTATTTTATAAAACAGTTTTAGACCGACCCTGATTTAGCGCGTACAGAAGTTTCGTTGCTTAGAAGAATGTGACATATTCACGGTTTTTCGACCGCAAATGTGTTGTTTTGCAACTATTCAAATGAATACTAAAAATAGAATGCTAAATATAAAACACCATAGACGATATAAATGATAGATCTATATCATAAAGCAATAAATATGCGAGTTTATTCGGGTCAAACTGCAGTGGAAAGGCTTGGACAATGATCAGCGAGTATACTCGGGTCAAATGCTGTAGGCTAGTTAGCCGCCGGCGAGTATACTCGGGTCAAACTGGTAAGAGGTTAACCATCACCCACGTGCTAAGCTGCAACTAAAGTCCCGCGAAGAGTTAACATGCGACTCAATTAGCACCGCTGCCACCAAGTACTTCATCACCAGCACAGATCTCTTCATCATCATGTCTGATGACATCATCATCATGTCTGATAACATGGCTGAGTTTAATTGTATTAACTGAATTATATAATGACAGCTGTTTGAAATTGACTCGCAGGTGTTTGTGTTTGATGTGTGAGTTGGCTCAGCAACAAGCACTTGGCACTGAAGTTACGAAACTCTTGCCAGTCCTGGCCACTGCAGCATCCTTCAACCATTACAACCAACATGTCTTCTTCTTGCAATCAGTCTGCAAGCAAGTACGTGAATGATTTCTTTTATAGTTTCCATTCATTTTGTGGAGTCAACTCTAATCGTGTGGCATAACAAGATATTGGCAATTGTTATAGTGGCAGCTGATGATTTATGCACATAATGCAAAATTGGTTTTCTTAGCATTGAATTTGTATAATACCTCTTCAAGAGGACTGCTGACGTCTTTTGCAGCAGCTGACCAAAGCCTCATCGCCCTGCTTGCCCTGTTTGACGTTAGTGCAGCGTTCGACACTGTCGATCACGCCATACTCCTTGAGCGTCTCTCTAAATCTTTCAGCAATGGTGACTCTGCCCTTCTTTGGTTCAGTTCTTTCCTCTCTGATCGCTTGTTAACTGTGATCTTTGGGTCCACACGCTCTGCCTGGTCCTCTGTCCCATACGGCTTGCCTCAAGGCTCGGTCCTGGCGCCGCTTCTTTACATTCTCTACACTGCAGATCTATCAGCTATACTCTCTCTGCTTCGGCTCATCAATACACTGATGGTGTGCAAGCATTTGTTCATGGCCCGTCCAGTGCAGCTGCCTCACTGGTCGCCACTATTCTCGATGCCACCTCAGCACTAGACCAATGGATGTCCTCTAACCATCTCCGCCTGAACTCTGATAAAACTCAATACATCTGGCTTGGCGGCAGAGCTCAGCTTGCTGAAATCGACATGGAGCTCCTCTGCACTTTGTTCCCTGATATCCATTTCTCTTCCACTGTTCGTGGTTTTGGCTTCTCTCTGGACCCAGTTCTCTCTTTCTCAGACCATGTTAACCGTGTCTCACGAACATGTCTCTACCACCTACACCAACTGCATACCATCCGCCATTCACTCTCACCGCAATCTGTTAAGACGCTTGTTCACGCCCTGATTTGCTCTAGGGTTGACTTTGGGAACTCTGCATATGCCGGTCTCTCTTTACTCAACTTTTCAAAACTTCAGACAATTCTAAATGCTGCTGCTCGCCTAATTGCTGGTGTTCCCAAGTTCTCTCACATTTCTGTCTTTATTCGGGACACTCTCCACTGGCTTCCTGTACCACAGCACATTGAGTTTAAGATTCTGACACTTTTGCGCAATTCTATTCTTGGGGTAGCTCCCTCTTACCTCCGTTCTCTCTGTATCCTGGTCTCCTCTCTCCCCGTATCCTGGTCTCCTCTCTCCCCTGTCGCTCTGCCCTTCGTTTGGCAGCCAACGGCCTCCTTGTTGTTCCTCGCATGTGTGGAGCCACTGCCCAGTCCAGAAGCTTTCCCTATGTTGGCCCCTCCTGCTGGAATCGTCTCCCACATAAGCTTCGTCTTGAGCATCTTAGTCTCTGTGTCCCTCTGTTTAGGAAGCGCCTGAAGACTATACTATTCGTTAGTGGCAGTGCTAACTAGGGTCGGGGTGCGCTACTGAATCTCTGATCGGTGCTATATAAATGTTCAATTACAATTACAATAGTTGATTATTAGATGCTTTTATTTTTGTTATATAAACTTACAATAATTCGTATATTTTTATATTCACTGAATTTGAAAATGAGTAAATTAAATAGATAATTAGAAATGTCCTGGAAGCCATTTGTTTTTCACATACTTTTAATGATAAATGTTTGAAGGTTACCATAGGAAGTCACTAAAACAGGGTACTATTTTTATATTAGTGAAAAAAATTAATTGTTTTTGGTCAAAAATATTACTTCTTTTGCGTCGATTCTGATTTATCAATCTAGGGAAAAATTTGGCGAGAAACAATTTTGGGACTGAAATTCAATACACCCCTAATTGACACTATGAATATACAGTATATAATGAATCAAACTCAGGAGCTGCTACTCACTAAACTTTTATGTCTGTTTTAGCTGCCAATTCTGTTTAAAAGTCTGGGCAAGCAGCCTTTGAAGTTGTATGTTGAAAATTTCTTCGACGTTATTTTTGGTGCTGTGGTATGTGTGATATTTTACCTTTAGTGTTGACTGTTCTTTACTCTGAGTTTTGCTCCATACGAAATGCATTATGGAAGTTACTGTGGCGGACCCTGGGGTTCGAACTAGACACCAGGATGACTGCCCCCGGTCCGTTCACTTGAGTGGTAAGGCAGGGTAGGGCTCCCGATGGTATTTCAGGAGACTTGAAGAAAATGAACAACTTTATTAAGAAACAACTGAAACAATCCTTCACCTAAGTTCAATCGCAATATTTCACTGTTCTGAACGTAACGTCCGCTTATCGAATTCCGCCGTTTCAACACATTACATCGAACCGCAAACCGAGTATCACAGTGTCCGACGCAATACCGTTCTGCAAGTCCTTTCACTCTTCTCAACGTATGTCCGCTTATCGAATGACTTCAAACCGCAACAAAATGTCAACTAAAGTGTCTTTCGCGATACAGTTCTGCAAGTCCTTTTCGGAACGACGACGATGTTCTCCACTGTATTCGCTCATTGACTGATTGATGGCGTGACTGACTGCCGACCGACTTACTTGGCGGCGTGACTGACTGCCGATTGACTGTACTCACTGGCCTCAACGGGTTCTAGGGCAATTACCCCCTGGACAATTACCCCCCGACAATTACCCCCTGGACAATTACCCCCCAGGACAATTACCCCCCCGGACAACTACCCCCCCGTGCCAATTACCCCCGGACAACTACCCCCTGTACCAATTACCCCCCGGACAATTACCCCCCGTGCCACAGTGTGAGCTTGTTCTCTCACGTGTTAATCTCTTTACCAGTCTCTTTGTATTTGTCGGACGTTCAGCCTATCCTAAAAAAACTTAAGGGCCTACTGTGGTAGGCCTATAGCCATCTTTCTTCACTATCTCACTCTACAATACTTATTCAATGCAATACGGAGTTAGCTTACACAGTCTACTTAATTTAGATAAAATTATCTAGTCATGATGGAATTTTCTAAATCTGAGAGAGGGAAAGATAAACGTTGTTTCGAAGGTTTTCTTTACGTGAAACAGAAGAAACACAAGAATTTAGCAAAATGGTGTCGTTTCGCTGAGTAGGTTACGAAAATAGGCAGAACTCTATCGATAATTACATTTAAATATTTTATTAAGCATGCGTTTAAAACGTTGAAGTTTTCTTGAACTTTTAACCTTTTTCACACATTAGCTTATAGAACCGTTTTTAGATTTGATTTGATTTAGTATTTTTCTTGAACGTTTAACAATAACTTGCCTATCTTCGTATAGTTGCTCTTAACCTTGCTTAATTGTTATGCTAACTAAAGTCATAACTCATCAATAACATTTAAATATTTAATTAGGTAGGCGTTTAACATTACATAATTTAATTTTTGCACGGGGGGGGTAATTGTCCGGGGGTAATTGGTACGGGGGGTAGTTGTCCGGGGGGTAATTGGCACGGGGGGGGTAGTTGTCCGGGGGGTAGTTGTCCGGGGGGTAATTGTACCCGGGGGTAATTGTCCGGGGGTAATTGTCCGGGGGGTAATTGTACCCGGGGGTAATTGTCCTGTCACCCCTCAACTATATTCTCGGGAACTGCGTGTCGACTGTTGACTGCCGGCTCCTTATATATTCATCATCCCGTCCAGCAGTTTTTGTCTAGGCCTTCCTCTGCACCTCTTTCCCTCCAACCTTCCTTCAATTATTTCTTTCTGCAGTGAGTCACCTCTTAACAAATGCCCCACCCAATTCTTTTGTCTCATCTTTATTGTGTCCAATGTTCCCTCTAAGCTGTGCGCGTGTGCGCGCGCACACAGGCCATGAAACGAGCGCACAGAAAAAAATATGGAGCGCACACAAATTTTTTTTACAGTTCCATAACACATAATTTTATTTTCATACATGTCATGCTAAATACAAATGGCGCCATGTTATTCTACGGCGCATTCTTCCTGTGACTCTGAATTCATTAATAGATCTATGCAAATACCAACTTCCGGTCTTCCGTATCAACTTCGAAGCCACGTGGTTATGAGTTCTGACTTCTGACCATGGCCGGAGTTTATCAGGGGCTAGGGGGGCTAAGCCCCTCCTAGAAGGCCCAGATTCAACCTTTTCACCATGAAAATGGTATCCTTTTTCGGGCTTAGCCCTCCCAATAAGGCCCAGACTCGGGGTTAGCCCCCCCCCCAAAAAAAAAAACCGAAACCAAACTCCGCCCATGCTTCTGACTTCTGAAGTTCAGATTGTGAATACATCTATTAAATATTAAATCGAGCTCGCTTCAGGTCTAGTTTATAAACAATGTCGCAGTCCTTGAAGCGAAAACGAACTGCGACCGCATTTAAAAGTGAATGGTTGAACGAGGTCGTTGAAACAGAGTCAACACAATCGCATAGTAAGTCGCGATCGACACTTGGTGAATTTTTTTTTCTTTTGAGGAGGACGTTGGTGTCGTTTGTTTGGTGTGCCGTGATGCAAGAACTGCAGGAGAGTTTACGACTGGAAGAATGTGGGAGACGTCATGGAAGCTTGACTTCTTAAAACGCCACATTTCTAGCAAGATGCACATTATCTAGCATTCAAAAACTTTTCTGGCATCTAGGCCTATAGTCCGGTCAATTAAGTCTTAAACCCGGACATTTACTATGGCAGGCAAATTTTTGCACGAAAAGTTTCAAAATAGACTAAAGAATATGTGGTAGAAATCCGAAGAAAAAGCGATATGGGGAAATATTTAAAATTTGAAATTTATTTGTGAGCAGCAACTGCTGGGTTTTTTCCACTAGGTTCGGTTTTTTGGCCGTCTGGGTTTCTGGGTTTATCTAGGCAAAATCTGGGGTTTTCATAAGGAAATCTGGGCTTATTTCTGAAACCTCAGTGGCAACTCTGATAAGCAGACGACCAACTCTATTTATATCCCATATAGGCCACGCCCATAAACAAAACAGCTTCGGAACGGCCCCAATAAGCTGGTGATAAGCGTCATAATCTTTACCAATTTAAACACATTTCCCCATGTTTGAATTCATTCGGATTTTTACTGTAGGTTAAGAAGGTGTTTCCGTACAATATTCTACCAAAAAAGGTCTGCCATAATAAATGTCCGGGTTCATGATGAATTTGCCGTATTTTTGACTGGCCTACTAGTGTGGACTGCGAGCGGGGGTTTAGTTTAATGAATGCTTTGAAGACCAAGATAAGGAATCGATTAGAGGAAGACCATCTTGACATGCTGATGCGCACTAAAAGTTATCTTCTGGGTGGAGGCGTAGCCTAATTGATCTGGACAGAGTCTATTGTGAATGGGTAAATGCGAAGGATCGAAGAGAGAAATTGTAAAGGACTAAAGGTTAGACCACGCCGTCACCACGGCAGAACTTACAAGTTGCAACATTATTCCTATACTAAAATATATATATTTAGACTGTTGGAACAGTTGGACCATCCATTTGAGTCTGCTACATCCATCCCCCAACCGAGTACGAGGGGATTTATTCATAATGTACTAATAGACGTCACATTAGGTCTCTGAAAGATACTAGTTTTAATAAGCAAAGTAGTCTTTTTCACATGTTAAATTTATTAAATCGTCAAATGCGACATATGAAGCTGCCTTTTCTAGTTAGTTGTACTTGTAGTGTACTTAGTTAGTTACTTAGTATAACTATGACTACTAGGCCTAGTGGGTTGAAGACACTGCAAATAAGAAACAATTATCTGCCAAGTGCCAACTCCTCAGTCACTCACCATTCACCAATACACATGTGCACAAAATGTAACTTTCCTTACAAATTGTTGCACAAGATAAATTTTATGCGCACACAGACTAGAAAAAATTAGAGGGAACATTGGTCTGGAATAGCCTTCTTTTTGAGCTACGCCTACACCCTGGGACTCTACCAGGATCGTTCCTTGCTAAACTTAAAACTGTTCTTTTTGGGCATGCTGGAGTCGGGAGCGCCTCTAAGTATTTTTTTTTACTTGAAGGAGCGCTATATAAATGTCCGAATGAATGTATGAATGAAAGCCAAACCACCGTGTACAAGTGTAATGTTTTGAACTTTTTATGCAAAGACCAATCTATAGCCATAAATTTTGTAAACTATTTCACTTGTTGTTAATGAATTTCATTGCTAAGTTGAACTCTGTTTTTATAGGCTTCAGGTAAACATCCGGTCTCAACAGCAGCCAATGAGTGTATTGCTCGTCTGAGTGAGCTACTTGGTGCAAGAATATTTCGTGCTCGAGTTGAAAGCTATAACTCCAGGTAAAAGCTATTGATGTAGTCAAATCCATCTGAGCCAAGTCAGAGTCCACGTAGGTTGAGTCAAGTCACTAACAATCAAGTCCGAGCCCAAGTCCATCCACATCGAAATACACTGAAACACGGAATTTAATGGCATAGAAGAAAAATAATAGCAGTATTTAGGCCAGCGTATCCCAACCCAAGGGTTCCGCGAGACAAGCACAGGGGTTCCACAAAAAGTTGAAAAAATTTGAAAATGCTCTTAAAGGCCAAGCTCGACATTCCCGTTTCTCTCCGTAGAATGGTATGATTGGCGTGGCTTATAGAACCAACGAGCGTCTGCTTGAAGTTTGGCCGACAGGTACCAAGATAATTCCACTAATGATCACAGGGATGACCGTTGGTATGTCCCAAGGGGGAAGAATCTAGGTCGACTGTACACCTACTTAGCTGACTTGCTGAAGTCCTATTCAGATTAGCTAGGTCGTGTTCCCAAGATCTTCCCACTCACTTGGAGGCAGAATCTTTACGTATACCCCTGTATTTACATATATATACACTAGTGTGGTCCACAAATCCATGGGGAAAAATAAAGTTTGACAAATTCGTGCCGGTACCCTTTTATTCTGTTATGTATCATGTGTCAATGATTCCTACCAAATTTTGTTGAAATTGCTCAAAGTTTAGAGGTCGCGCGACAAGGTGATATATATTACAGCACCCCGACTGTACATTACGTCAACATTCGGCTGTGATTTAGTGATAGAGGTTGTCATACACGCATTGCTCACTTCAGTCTGTAGAGAGAAGCTGATGTTATTATTCTTTTAATGAAATACTTTTTTAAAAATAAGGGTATGCACGGCCTTTGGGTCATTTTTAAATAGTAAGAGGGAAGGGATAAATTTACGGATATAGCTGTTTCTAAGTTGATAGTAATGCTTTCGATGGATGGGAAGATCCCTTCTGGTAATACTGCAAAGCAGCTTATTTGATAGATTGCCAGTATACTACTGGCATGGACGGAGACTTATGGGGACGGTCCACCAATGTTTGTGCTGGGGGACCGTTTCCCCCCCCCCCCTCCCCACCACAAACACATGCTCATATCTCCCAACAGTTCAGAAATATACCCAAACTAGCATCGGAAATTTCGAGAGTGTTAGGATAATATCGGTAAATCTGTTAAATATAAGTAGGGTAGAAAAAAGGTCATCTTCCATTTTGGTTGGGAAAATAGTATATTTTCATTAGATTTCGACAAAACGACTAAAAAAGGGCGTAAGAAAAATGTGATCGATGAAAATATCGTCAACGACTCAGCCGTCCCTCGGCGATCGTCTTTCGGCCGCTCATTCGTCCCACCCCTCAACTTCTGGACCAAATCTTCGCCTATGGCTACTGGTAACAAAGTTACATGTATGAACTATGAAGTGAATTATTTACTCTCGGAGTACAAAGGTTAAATCATGACACAGGCGAAAAACGAGACAAGCTGTTGTGATTCTGCAGAAAGATTGTGGCTATAGAGTATAGACAGAGTCAAAGTGATGTACTTCGACATTGCAACATTAAGCTCAGATACTATTCTGAAAAAGACCTACTGTATTTTGCTTGTCAGCATCATGTGATGCATGGTCATGATTTCAAACAATCATTTGCACCATCAACAAGTGGCCCATCAGACATCACACTGTTAAAAGTAGGTCTCTGAGGGCTCGCCATTCATGGATGCTGTTGCAAGTCACCTCCAGACAACAATTCAGGATCCGAAATGTAAAAATATTTTGGCAGCACTCATCAACTCAGACTTGATCGAAATTAATTCGTCAAAAATTATTAATTTAGCAAGCAACATTGAGAAGACTACCACGGAATACTTCAACTCATTGTTGCCTTTCTTAGTAAAATTCCATCACGTTGAATCCGATCTATGGCACCCAGGGCAGTACATGAGGTCAGATGGATGGCAAAGATATTGTATTTAATCAGAGTCTTGATGTTCAAGGAACAATTCTTTTTTACAGACCAGAAGAAATGTCAGTTAGAGACATCAAATTGTTTCCTAGTTTGGCATGCACAGAAGCATATGTCTTGTCCAAACACAATAACAACACCATCCAGCGACCTTCGAATTCTGAAGTCTATCTTCAGGTACAAAGCGTTCAAGAAAATGTGTCATTTCTGCAGTAACCACCAAAGCTCTTTCTGAGGATTCGTAATAATTTTGGGGACGGTGAAACCTTTGAACTTCCTACAGGTAGTAGAACCGCCATGTGAGTTCCTAACTGATATCGTCTGAATAATTGAAACAAAATTGGGATTGTCAGAAGGCAAAACAGTGCACAAAGAGTGTCAGCCTGTCGGCAGGGCTTTTTTAATGTGCAGTTGTACACAAAATGTGCAGTTATAAATGGATTTGTGCATGTAATGCCTACCATAGAACTGACAAGCTTGTATTTATTTCAACCATGCAAAAGTACGACCTAACAATTCGTGTTGATCGTGAGCAAGAGGAAGCCATACGGGCCTTTTTTGCTCATAGCAATTGAAATTTTGAACAAATTGGTAAATATTGGGAAAACAATATATATATATATATATATATATATATATATATATATATTATTTATATATATATATATGAATCAATGGCAATGGGCGATATATTATATATACACATAATTACATATATATATACGCATATGTGTGGGGTTGTGTGTGTATATAAATATATGTATAGTTTGTATACGCAGGTATACACGAACTAGCTAATCTGCCTAGGACTCCATGCAAGCCAGATAAGCTGGTCAACAATTGGCCTAGATTATCCCCGGGGACTAGCTATACCAATACCAATGGTCAGAGGAATGACCCTAATACCTATACCTGTCAGCCAAACAATGGAGCAGCAGATGTGCATCGCCATTGTAGTAAACACTCGGTTGAATTCATTGTGGTGTGGGAGTACCAAGCCGTTACTTGAAAGGCTTGAACAATGCTAGTGCATGCTCATTTTCATAGCAATAGGCACCACTTTCTTCCTTTGTTTATATAATACATGTAAATAATCAGTACATCGTCCCTCCTAATGGGCCAGGGCTGTTTATATTTGGGTATCTCAACTGGTCAGCTATACTTATAATAGTTCCTTGCATGGTAACATATCGTGTCTTGCATTTATATGCATCTCAATATTTAGGTAATCGAAATGTCAGTTGTTTGTTTTATATTCAACAATGTCAAAGCCTTACAACTGTACAGCTTTGTACCCCTACTCCATCAATCAATCCAGTGGTCATTGTAATGAAGGTGCGCATATGCCTAGTACAGAGAACCATGGAATTTGTATTTTGTTGGAACCATGCAAAAGTACGACCTAACAATTTGCCTTGACCGTGAGCAAGCGGAAGCTATACAGGCCTTTTTCGCTCATAACAATAACGGAAATTAAAGAATGAGCATATAATTATTATCTTCTGCACACAGTAGCTAGCTATTGCCCAAGTTTAGAATACATTCAAACATATATAACAGTGTGTGTGTGTAGATATATGTGAATAATATTATATTAGTATACACTGGTCAAGACTCTGCCACCAAGTCAGTGGAAAGGTCTTGGGTATACACTATACACCAGTGGTTCCCGACCTTTTTTGACTGTATGGCCACTTTTTCTAAGTTGGAGGGCACGAGGGTCACTTTTTCTTAGTTAAAGGACATTAGGGCATTTAGGGGGCCGCAATGCTACAATTTAATCAACTAAAAGCATATGAAAATTGTTATAATTAATTCAAAGTAAAATATTATGTTTGATGTTAATAGACTTCAAAATAAAATAATTTGTAATAGAAAATGATTATATGTTCTATCCTGTCCAAATTGTCAATTTTTCATATATTTTTTAAATTCTTTGAGAGATGAGTGCCATTGTTGAGGCCTGGCGAGCCATTGTGGGAGGCCTCGCGGGCCACTTTTTGTCCATTCCAGATTCTCTTGGTAGAATCTGGAATGTCGAACTTGGCCTTTAAGTTTCTGCTCTAGCTACGGTTAAAGTGATAATGGGCTCGGCATGGTGGGTAGATGACAGGTGAGATTGATAAATAAGTCAGTGGTGATGTGGTGCTCTCCAGGGAAGCATCCCAGCCTGTCAAAGGTATCTGCATATTCTGCCATGAGGTTGCTGGTTGGGTCAAAGTTAATCCCATCAACCAGCCTGAATATGTCCAGTTGTGCACATGTGGGAAAGCCTAGCATGGTGGCAGCCCTGTGCTTCACGATGAGGAACTCAACTGGATGTGACTGCTGTCTAAATTTCAAACACATGATGGCTACACCAATGAGTCTGATGGTTGTGTTGATGTATAACTAAGGTGGAGCGAAGAATGGGTAGGTTCTTGACCAGGGAAAACACTGCGGCAGACATTACATTGGCCTCGGCACCGCTGCCAAGCTTGCAATTGATTTGCGTTCCCTGTTTGTCTAACTCTCTATACCAACAGGTGTCTTCCCTATTGCTCAGGGCCATATGAATGTGACCAGGCATAGGCTAATACAGGTGTAAGTGCTACTCTAGACATAACTATTCCCGACATAGCTGTTGGCCTTCTGCGGTATGCATGGAGGCCGAATAGCAAGCGGCATAGTTAATCTGGACGTAACTTGTGCCCAACGATGCATGACACTATAGTTGAGCGCGCATGCATAAAAGATTTAACAAATTACGGTATGACCTAAAGACATCCGTCTATTGTTAACGCTGTCCAGCAAGAGACAGTCGCCTATTGTTCAGGCTGGGTGTAGCCGACTACTCTTACATCTGACTTGGAGTAGCGTTATACCTAGCATAACTCACTAATCTCGACCCATGCATACGGAATTAACCCACTATTTCAGCATAGGCCAGATTTACTTAAGTTAGGAGTAAGAGATACACCATCTCACAGGGGTTATTCTAAGAAATTTTTAGAACTGCACAAAACGACCTTTTTAGTCGTCAGGACCAAATGTTTGATCGTCGAAATCCCGTGAAAATATTACCATTTTGAAATTTTCCCAGCCCCCAAAAAACTGATGACCCTTTTTTAGTCCTTTGTTCACTATAACACTATGAGTTACTGCACAAAATCTTATTTTCAACTGCACAAATTTCTTTTCCAGCTACCGGTACACACTTTGTGTCCAGCTGCTCGTTAAAATAACCCCTGCCGTCTCATACATACGGGCTCAGGTTGCATGAGGAGATGAACAGATGCTTCAATTTAGGTGTTTCTAATGAGACGTCATGGGTGGAGGAGGAGAAGGAGGGGATGTGCGCCTGTGAGATCTCTTGCTGCATGAGTTATTAAGCAACACTGCACCGTGAGGTGATTTGGTTTGGAGCAGGCGTTGTATTGCCTCTCAAATTCTGGCCAGGACTTGGAAGGGTGGATATCTCCACAGTTGCCACAGCTTGTGTTATGATTGTTAAGTGGATGATGAAGTTGGACAGTACTGTAGGCTTCTGAGACTGTGTTAGCTGCCAGAACTGGAATCGCTCGTACACGACATTCTTTCGCGGGACGCATTATGCTTGAAATTTGCTTACAGCAGTCTCGTAGTTCTTTTCATCACTTGGGTTATCATATGTCAGCTGCACCACATCAGAATTGTACTGATTGTTTTGTATTAGTTTATTCAGACTAAAAAATAATCAAAACTAAGCTAGGATCAAGGGTTCTATTGTATGTTTTTGCTCGGGCTCGGTTGTCGTCAGAATAAGCATTGCAATAGAGTCTCTCTGGTTTGACCTCATAATTTTATGTGACAAAAAGGATAAAATAATAACCTGGTAACCTAGTGTCTTTGAGACTTGATTGAAAAGTGCTATATAAATTTATACAGACACAATAATTAAATTGTGCTTTTTTTCTCCAGGTATTTACAGTATTTGGACAGATCGATGCTGATGGTGCTTCAAGAAGACAATTTTCAAGTGCCCAAGCCACTTAGAGGGAACCAGACTGAATAGCAGATTTTCTATTTTTCATTAAAGCATGTAGGACATTGTAGGTTGACTGATTTTGGCTTCTCTACAGAATGTTGTCATAGTGTTATTATTTCTGCAAAAAAAATAATAAAATATCTACACTCTCCAAAAGTGAGATATCATATTGGAAGTTCTAGAAACATTATAGATTTCACTGTCTGTTCATGTAACTGATTTATGTTGGAGATGTGACAGGTGTAGCCGCATCGCTATTGGACATTGTCATTAGACCACGCCTACCGCGGTACGTACGAATGCGAGTCTGGACATGTGCAATGTAGCGCGCCGCATTCGGTAGTCAGACGCTGAGAGGATAGCTCAACAATGTCAGATCTTGTAACCTACACGTTTCTAGTACCATAGCTTATCGTAGTTTAGTAATAAACGTAACAGTACATTACGACTCTGTTGTACATACGTTACACCTCCGCACTTTGTTTCCTGATGTCCATTTCTCTCCCACAGTTCGTGACTTGGGTTTCACTCTGGACCCAGTTCTTTCTTTCTCGGACCATGTCAACTGTGTCTCACGTACATGCAGGCCCGCATTAGGATAGGTGCTAAGGATGCTGCAGCACCCGGGCCCGCAGGTTTTGGGACCCGCATTTTTGGAGATGAGGGAAAAAAACGAGAATGCTGCAACATTAATAGGCCGATACGAAGTCATTGTCGTCGAAATTTTGCAATGTTTTCGCACACGTCAGATTTATTAGCTCAAACTATCAATTTATGAATTGGTTGAAATCGCAGACACTTATTATTATTACCATAGTTCTAACTTAAGAACTATATAATGACCTTTCAACAGTAATGTCATAAAAGAAAAGCTACGGTACGCAGCTCCGTCGTTCTCACTTGTCTCTTGAAATGAGAGAAATATAGTTCTTAAAGAAATTTCAGTGGTTAACTCCTAATTTCTTAAACAAAGGCTTTAGTTTGTTATCTTCTTCTCTGGTTTTCTGCCTTTTATAGACAGGTTAAAATGTCCGACGTCGCTATTCTTAACGAATATCGACGTTGGGCCCTTCCTCGAGCTTTCCATATCCATTAAATTTTGTCATCATACAGTCCAGAATCATCGGTCGTGGTCGCTACTGAATCTGTGAGCGGCACTATATAAATTTTCAATTACAATTAGCCTACAATTAGAAAGAGAATGCCAATAATGACCGAGTTTCTCTCAATTGATAGGCTAGGCCTACTTGCAAGAAACGAATGAAAATACATCAAGACATGCCAAGACTAGGCTACTATGTATGGGCGGAGTTTGGTCTCGGCTCTTGGGGGGGCTAAAACAATGTTCCGTGGATCTCTATAATAGTCAAGTCAACTTCAAAACAGCAGGTCGTTTTTAACACTGGAATCAAAATGATGTCCTTAGACACCCGAAAATCGTTGATAACATTGGAATCAAACTGATGTGCTTAGACACCCGAAAATCGATGATAACACTGGAATCAAAATGATGTCTTTAGACACACGAAAATCGTTGATAACACTAAAATCAAAATGATGTACTTAGACGCCCGAAAATCGTTGATAAAACTGGAATCAAAATGATGACCTTAGACACCCGAAAATCGTTGATAACACTGAAATCAAAGTGATGTCCTTAGACACCCGGAAACAGCTGCAACAGACGCTTGATCATCAATCTATGTTTATTTAGTAATCTAAATTTCAATTTTTAAGCCGTCGCTTATTTGATAATTAAAATGTTTAGCGGGCCACCGCAAAAGTAGAGTGTACTGTCATTTATCCCCACTAAAATTTCCAGTTTTCCACTATGTCAAAATGTATCTTTCCGCATACCTTATGAGCATGCACTAGGCTTTCACTGCTATATTAGTCGTCTTCTAACCGCGGTAAGCGGCCATGCTATTCTACTGACTACCGCAGTAAAAAAGAGTCATGCAGTTCTACTCTAAGTAGGCCAGTAACCCACAGCCTTTTGACTGGTAAAATGTAGTTCAGGAGCTGCAGTATCTTTAATAGGTTGAAGAATATTCAACATTATTGCTTGATTCCATTTCCTCTGGAGTATACATGTTATCCATAGGCCTACTTTATTGTAAAAGTATAACAGCACATCGAGTGATGGATGGATCCGATTTGACCAGGGTCTTTGACAACAGAGACCGTTACCATGGACAGAAATTTGCTTTTCATTGTACATCACTTAATAAGCACTTTTTTCGGATGTCTAATGAAATCATTTTGACTCAAGTGTTATCAACGATTTTCGGGTGTATAAGGACATCATTTTAATTCCAGTATTATCAACGACTTTCGGGTGTCTAAGAACATCATTTTGATTCCAGTGTTACTAACGATTTTCTGGTGTCTAAGGGCCATCATTTTGATTCAACTATTTTCGGATGTCTAAGGACATCATTTTGATTCAACGATTTTTGGTTGTCTAAGGAAATCGTTTTGATTCCAATATTATCAACGATTTTCGGGTGTCTACGGACATTATTTTAATTCCATTGTTACCAACGATTTTCGAGTGTCAAAGGCCATCATTTTGATTCAACGATTTTCGGGTGTCTAATGACATTTTGATTCTAGAGTTATCAGCGATTTTCGGGTGTCTAAGGACATCATTTTGATTTTAGTGCTACCATGCAACGTTTTTCGGGTGTCTAAGGACATCATTTTGATTCAAGGGTTATCAAAAAATTTCGGGTGTTTAAGGACATCATTTTGATTCAACGATTTTCGGGTGTCTAAGGACATCATTTTAGTTCCAGTATTATAAACGACTTTTGGTTGTCTAAGAACATCATTTTGATTTCAGTGTTACCAACGATTTTCGGGTGTCTAAGGACATCATTTTGATTCTATTGCTATCAACGATTTTCGGGTGTCTAAGGACATCACTTTGATTCCTGTATTATCAACTATTTTCGGGTGTCTAAGGACACACGAACATTTATTCTAGTGTTACCAACGATTTTCGGATGTCTTAAGTCCATCATTTTGATTATCAACGGCCTGCTGTTTTGAAGTTAACTTGACTATTATAGAGATCCGCGGAACATTGATTTAGCCCCACCCCCCCCCCAAAAGCTGAGACCAAACTCCGCCCATGGCTGGTGGCCAGCAACTCACAGTCTAGGTCTTTTGTTTTCCCCACAAGTGCCATTATTTTTAGCCTTGGGCGTCCTTATTGATACATTGTGAAGTCGGTGGATTCTTGGGGGTTTAGCCCCCTAGCCCTGATAAACTCCGCCCATGCTACTATGGATATAAAATATATAAGCTTAGGCCTAATCTGGGCTGACATAATTATCTAGGTCGCTAATGGTTTCTATGCGAACAATGTTCAACTCTACAACATGGACAACGTCTTGCAATGGATGGGGCACACACCTGCTGAATCATGAATGTCATCCAATAGACTACGCTTAAACTCTTCTAAGACAAAATTTATTTGGTTGGGCACACGGCAGCAGCTTGCCAAGCTTTATCTCTTTTCTCTTGCAACTGAATTTCCTGGCTTTACCTTTGCAACCACGGTTCATGACCTTAATTGGTGCCCAACTTGACCAAGAACTCACTTTTGCTCCTCAACTTCACCGTCTTGCACGAGACTGCTATTATCAGCTGCGCCAGCTTCGCACTGTCATTCGTTCTCTTATTCTCTTACATCTGCGCTGCTACTTTTACTCTAGTCTAGTGCATTCCTTTGTTACATCTCGCATTGACTATTGCTCTTCGCTCTACATTGGCCTCCCATCCAGCAAATTGACTTGTCTTGACCGGGTGTTGCGTTCTGCTGCGTGCCTAATTGGGAAAATCTCTAAATGTGGTCATGTCTCAAACTACATGCTTGAGGTATTTCACTGGCTCCCTATTCGCCAGCGCATTGAGTTCAGGGTGTCTGCATTGGTATGGCGGTGTTGTCAGCATGGGCGTCCGCTGAAATTTTTTTAGGGGGGCGCAAACTTTAAACAAAGTCTTATGTTTTTATGGAATTCAATTTCGACTGCGATATTAATTTCTTGCTACTTATTTTTGCAGGCCATCGGTTAGCTACAAAGTACAAATTTTACAATTATAGAGAATTTGACTGATTGATCGATAGGTATGTTCATTCCAATTCAGCCAATCGACCTATAAGCCTAAATTCGCCGAACAGTCTACATAGTGTAATATAATTTTGCCGGTGTTTAGTCAATTACTACGAATGTGCAGTTAACAACAGCTAGGCGGTCTAATAGCCTTATAGGCCCTATCAATTTCAGAACAGGCCTATAACTTATTGAGCTCTTTACGTAGGGCCTAGGCTATATCTTTTTTTTATATTATTAGGCCTATATTGCATCAGAAACATTCAAGTGACAAACCACAATCAGTGAAAAAGCTAGATATATGCAGGGCCTATTAGGCTACTTTATTTTTTTCTAATATTAAAGAAGCATCTGTTATTATTTATTTTATAATATTGTAGGCCTACTAAAACGAACTTGCAACTTGAATAAAGCGTTTGCGCAAAGATTCCCTTCCTCTAGGCTACGTCCCTCCCTCAAAGTAGGACTAGGCCTGATACGAGTAAGCCTACATCAGTCAATCAATCAGTCAATCAATCACTCAATCAATCAATGTACCTTCCCAGTCGAAGGCGGTAGGCTACAAGTAATGGGTTTCGATCGTGGACAGTAAAACGACACACGTTTAACGACTAGGCTACGAAGACTTGTTTAAGCGCTCAGATTTAACAGAGGCTACAGACTAGAAAATGGAAGCATCAGAGTACCGAAGAGGCAAAGAAAGAATAGCCTACAAAAGACTGAACAACCAATTAAGGAGAACAACGGATAAAGCAAAATAGGAATGGTGGGAGGAGAGATGCAGGGAGATGGAAATGCTTCAGGAAAAGGACGACACGACCTAGTTTACAGCAGGATCAAGTCATTGGGCAAGAAGCCGAATATGGATAGAGGAAATGCAATCAAGAACAAAGATGGCAAACTACTGGAGGACCCAGACGAGATAAGGAGTCGATGGAAGGAATACGTGGAAGAGTTATACATGGGAAACAGTAGCCTAGTGAACGAAAAGGAGGAACAGGCACAGGCACAGAATGGAAATGACAGAGGACTGGAGGTGCTCAAAGAGGAGATCATGGCTGCAATCAGTGATATGAAAAACAACAAGGCAGAGGGAATAGGTAACATCCCAATTGAGATACTGTCATCATACTGAGGAACCTAGGAGAGAAGGTAATGGGGGAACTGGTGCGGCTGTGCCAGGACATCTACAATACTGGAGAGTGGCCGGAAGATTTCATGCAAACGATGATGATTCCAATCAAGAAAAAGCCAAACGCAACAACATGCGAGGACCACCGCACTATAAGTCTCCTTACCCACGCATCAAAGATTCTACTAAGAGTGATCACGAAAAGACTGCAGACAAAAGCAGAAAATGATAAAATCATTGGAGAGGATCAATTTGGCTTCAGAAAGGGAAGAGGAACAAGAGACGCGATTGCACCACTGAGAATTCTAACAGAAAGAAGCATCCAGCATGGACAGGATATATACATAATTATGCTACGTTGACCATGAAAAAGCGTTTGACAGGGTCGATTGGAAGAAGCTGATGAGTGCGCTAAGACGAATTGGCGTGGAATGGCAGGAAAGGCGATTGATAGGTAATCTATATATGGGACAGAAGGTGAAAATTAGAATTGATGGAGAATACTCGGAACCAGGAAAGATAGGAAGAGGTGTGAGGCAAGGATGCCCACTATCCCCAATACTGTTTAATATCTATATAGAAGAAATTGTAAGAGAAACACTGGAAGAAGTGAATGAGGGGATAAAGGTAGGAGGAAGACTGATAAAAGCGCTGAGGTTTGCGGACGATCAGGCAATGTTGGCAGGCACTCAAGAAGGATTACAAAGAATGATGGATCGATTGAACATGATATCGACAGAATACGACATGAAAATAAACATCAAGAAGACAAAGGCTATGAGGATAAGCAAAGGAGGAAAGAAAGCAATTATTAAGATCACATTAAACGGAGAGGAAATAGAGCACGTGGAGAAATTCTGTTACCTAGGAAGTATGATCACAGATGATGCAAGATGCCATGTAGAAATAAAAAGACGAATAGCCATGGGAAAAGACGCATTCAACAAAAGAGGGGAACTCCTCAGAGGAAAACTAAATATGAATCTAAAGAAGAGAATGGTCAAGACGCTGGTGTGGAGTGTGGTACTGTATGGGTCAGAAACATGGACAATGAGAAAGGATGACATAAGAAGATTGGAGGCTTTCGAAATGTGGATTTGGCGGAGAATGAAGCGTGTCAGCTGGAGGGAGCACAAAACGAACGAAGAAATACTGCAGATGATGGGAGAGGAAAGGTCAATGCTGGAGACAATACGGAGGCGACAGAGAAACTGGATTGGCCACATCATGAGGAGTGACACCATAGTACGAGATATCATCGAAGGAAGAATGGAGGGGAAAAAGACAAGAGGAAGACCAAGAACAATGCTACTGGACTGGATGATGACAAAGGACGGTTACAGAGGGCTAAAGATGGATGCACAGAACAGATATGCGTGGCGTCATTGGACATATGAACCCATAGGCGTACGAGGCGGGGGTGCAGGGGGGCAATTGCCCCCCAAATTCGGGCAAGTTTGGTTTTTTTCGGGCAAAAAGTCGCGGACGACTAAAAAAAAAAAAAAAAAAAAAAAAAAAAAAGGTCGTCAAGTTTCAGGCAAATCTGGTTTTTCGGGCAAAAAAATCGCGGACGACTAAATAAAAAAAAAAAAAAAGGTCGTCAAGTTTCGGGCAAGTCTGGTTTTTCGGGCAAAAATAGTCGCGGACGACCAACTTTTTGGCCGGATAAATTTTTCGGGCAGAAGTTCAATCTTTGCCCCCCCCCACTTCTGAAACCTCCCGTACGCCTATGTATGAACCTGCCTGACGGCAGAGAACCAAAGAAGAAGAAGACAGACTAGTACAGAGCATAGATAATAATATTATCACGAAAGAAAGCAGGTTTGAATGCAACAGAAACTTTTTCGTCCTTAAAGTCTGGCCGACAACAGAACGCCTGTCCGATCGAAAAACAAACGACTATCTTTTCCGTTCATAGGGCTATCAAGTTTCTTCGACCCTCGATGCAGTCGACCCTCACATGTAGTTCATACAAAAGTTTCCTATAGGCTATTTCGTCTCCTCCGTCCCTGTAGGCCTATATATTATTGTCCGACTGACTCACAACGTGTTGTAGATGAATTTACAGTTTTAATGAACCTTGTGACAACTCCGATAAATATGGATTAGCATGCTTCTTTCATTTAACGGTGTATGTTTAGAAGGTGTGGCAGAGCATATGCCAGCTGGTATCTAAGGGAAGGAGCTGATTAATTAATTCATTCATTCATTCAGAGCATTTATATAGCGCCCCTTCAAGAAACTACTCAGAGGCGCTCCCAGCCCAACCACGAACAAAGAAAAAAGACTTGAGGGACTTGTAGAACGCAGCCGGATGGACCACAAGTAGTGAGCGAAGCGTAACCGGGAGGTCGTTCCAGACAGTAGGCCCCACGACCGAGAAAGCACGGCGCTGCTTAATAGCCAAGCGAGCCCGCGGGACCAGAAGCTCACCTTTAGACGAAGAGCGAAGTACACGACGCGCTGCAACGTCAGAGACTGGACAGTGGACAGCACAGATCACGCAAGTATGACGGAGCACAGCCAAGGACACAGCGAGAGACCACAGCAGCAACGCGGTATGAGATCCGCTGGGACACAGGCAGCCAGTGCAGCACATCACGCATATAGGCAGAGACAGGCGCAAATTTAGGAAGCCGCCCAATAAGGCGAGCAGCTGAGCGCAAGACGCGATCAAGTCGCCCCAGGACCCCAAGGGGAAGACCAACAAGTAAGGAACAACAGTTGTCGATTCGACTTGTAACAAAGGCGTGGACAAGGACGACGACCGCATCGTGAGAGAGAGAACGGGAGACCACCCGGAGCTGACGAAGCTGGTAATAGGCACTCCTCGCAACCAAGTTCACATGCTGGGACAGAGTAAGTTCAGAATCGAGGGTGAGACCCAGATCACGAACTGTGAGGGGAAAGGTGATATGAGGAAAGAGCAGAGCAAGTTGGGAAAGGTCAATACCCTGGAGTTGTCTACGGCCACCCAACCAAATAAATTGCGTTTTGGAGGGGTTTAAGAGTAGCCGATTGGAGGCCATCCAAAGAGAGAGGCATCCATTTTCACACACATCTGGCTGACAGCGGCCACCGCATCAACCGAATAGGTATGGATTGCACATCATCGGCAAATAGCTGGTGCAGAAGGCCCTGAGATGTCAGTAAGGAGCAGATATCAGCAGCATAGAGAAGATAGAGCAGCGGACCCAAAACGGAACCCTGGGGCACCCCGAGAGGGGCAGGGACCCAAGCAGACCTGGACGACCCAAGAACTACACAGTTAGAGCGGTCAGTTAAGAAGGATGTGAGCCAGTCAAGAGGCTGGTCCACTAAGCCGAAAGAAGTGGAGAGGCGCTGCAAGAGAATTGAGTGGTCCACAGAGTCGAAGGCAGAGCTTACATCAAAAAGAGCAAGGAGAGTGACTTGACCCCGGTCAACTGCCCCATAGAAGTCTGACAAAAGTCGAAGCAGTAGAGTCTCCGTGGAATGATTCCGACGGAAACCCGACTGCTGCGACGGAATCAAATCATTTGCATCCAAATAGGTAATTAGCTGATTGGCAATAATGCGTTCGAGTAATTTAGATAAAAAGGTAACATTTGCAATAGGGCGATAGTTAGCAGGATCGCTTTGATCGAGACCATCGCGCTTCAGAACGGGGAGGATAACAGAACGTTTCTGCGAGGCGGGTAGGCACGTCTCACGGATCGAACTGTTGCATAGAAGAGTAAGGAAGGGATTGGAGACTATCGCTCTTATTTTTTAAATTTGTCCTGGGTACGACGTTAAACTGCATCCATCCTCCGCCACAGGGAACCAACAACGTCCCTGTGCCGGTCCCAAGCCCGGACAAAGGAGGAAGGTATGCCAGATGGGTGGCGATACACTGGCAGAAAAATACCAAGACGATTGAAATCCGCAAAAACCACGACACAAGTGACAGAGCGACCCAGATGCTTCAAGGTGTCATGATGTGAAGCATACATGCACAGGCCGGTCAGGACAGACTGATGGAGAGAGTCGGGGAGAGAGCGTACATGGGACACATACGGGCATTGTCCCAGGTTGTCCTTCGTGCCTCTCTCCCAATATTCTCTTCAATCGGACAGGGTGGTCTAGCTGCTCCAAGATGTTAATGGTATGGAGCAGACCTGCTGACCGGACCGGTTGAAGCTGGGAAGCATGATGCGAGACAGACTCAGACAGAGAGTGGTTTCGGACTCCTACGGGCATTGAGCCTAAGGATGTTGATGATGATGATCGCTCTTAATATCTAGCCAACGTCAGCCAGACTGAGTGTCAAATATGCTTTACGTATATTTAAGCCCTATGCAAATGCATATATATATATATATATATATATTTATATATGTGTATATATATACAATAATACAATACAATACAATACAATTCACTTTATTGCAACCAGAAAACAAGAAAACAATAAAAGTACAAAACATGCATGCATTGGCTACAAAGGGGGGCCCAAAAGGGATGGACATCCCGCTGGGAAGGGTCACCCAAGTAAAAAAGTCCCAAGAAAAATTGATCAAGATAGCTGAAAAGAAAGAGACTAAAACAAATTAGGTGATGACAGATTGCAGAAAAGCTTATATTGTCAAGAGCATGTAGAGAAACAAACTTAACTAAGTACTTAATTAAAATCTTAACTACACATGGTCATGTGCACTTCAAGTAGCTTTAGTGGAGGAGAGTAGAAGAACACGAAGTTTCTTTTTAAATACCTGCAGACTACTCGATTGACGGATGTTAATTGGTATTGTGTTCCATACTTTAGTGCCATAAGATTTAATAGTAAAACGCCTAGTATTAGATTGAGCTTTGACAGGGTGAAAAGCAGATGAATTCCTAGTGAAATGCGATTGGATGTCAGAGGCGTGAGGGAGGTAACCTTGGAATACCGAAGGAAGGAGACCGTGTTCGAGTCGAAAAAAGAACTCGCAAATTTGGAGATCCTTTATCTGGTCAATTTTCAGGAGATGGAGTTCATTAAAGGAAGGGCCAGTGTGTTCCCGTTTACGAATACCCGCAATTATACGAACAGCCCTCTTCTGTAAGATTACAAGTTTATGAAGCCTGGATTCGTATGTCGATGCCCAAACAAGGTTGCAAATATGTGAGGTAGGGGTAGACAAGGGTATAATATAAATTCATTCTAATTGTCTTTGGCAAGATATAAGCAACGCGGGAAATAATACCAATATTTTTAGCAATTTTAGCTGCAATTTTATTAATATGAACTTTCCAGGTCATATATATATATATATATATATATTTATATATATATATATATATTCCTCACTAGGCCTATTGGCGGTTCTTTAGACCATCTCTGTTATCTCGTATCGGTCGGCTAAAATGAAATATAATGCCTATTACTTCGCCATTAGCGGACATGTACGAGTGAATTCATTTCCCGTATCGGGGTAGGCAATATGAATTTCTGTATCACCAAGATGACCTATATGCTGAATTTTCGAAAATGTGCTGCACCTAAGCAAAGCAGCCTAGTCCAACTTGTAGAGCGTAGGCTATCGTATTTTTACATTTTTGCATTTCTCTGCAAATACGCGCATAATCCAGGGGGCACATGCGCCCCCTTGCGCCCCCTGCGGACGCCCATGGTTGTCAGGGTCTCGCCCCAATTTGCCTCCGAGAGCTATGCAGCCTTGCATTGGGTATCAAAGGACGTCGTCAGCTACGCTCTGCTGATAAGGGAGTCCTCTTGGTTCATTTTGCTCGTATTCTGCTCAGTATGAGAATTGTGGAAAAATAACTGGGGGGGGGGGGGGGGTTGGCCTATGATAAACTTGAAATTGGAGTATGAAAAACATACTTTAACATGGGGCTCTAAGAAAGACTGGGGGGGTTGAACCCCCCCAACCCCCCCGGCAATTCTCACCCTGATTCTGCTACCATGAAGAATAGAGCCTTTTCTGTGGTTGGTCCGGTGGTCTGGAATAGCGCGCACCTTCCTTTTGAGCTGCGCCTACACCCTGGGACTCTACCAGGATCGTTCCTTACTAAACTTAAAACTGTTCTTTTGGGGCAAGCTGGAGTCGGGAGCGCCTCTGAGTAGCTTTTTTTACTTGAAGGAGCGCTACATAAATGTCCGAATGAATGAATGAATGAATGAACGAATGAATGAATGAATGAATGAATGAATGAATGAATGAATGAATGAATGAATGAATGAATTGACATTACATGAAGTTTTGTATTTCGCTAAATGGAGAAAATCGCGCGAATTTTCCCCCAACGATATTATAATAATTATTATCATCTCGCTGGTTCCGGATGTCAGTGATGCCACAGCTGGGTTTTTCCCACTAGAGCTGGGTTTTTGACCTTCGTCTGGGTTTCTGGTTTTTTTTGGCAAGATCTGGGTTTATTTTGGTGAGTCGACTATTTTTTATCTTATGTGACAATTTATAAAGCGCTTCTTGCAGCAAGAGCCTTTCAGAAGCGCTCCCAGTGCGTTCATCTCCGAGAAAAAAGGCAAGTTTTTAGACGAGAGAAAGATGAGGATACACTACCAGGGAGGATGGCAGAGCGAACTGATGGGGGAAGCCCATTCCATAGGGAGGGACCAATGCAGGCAAATGATCTGGATTGCGCCATGGCGGTCCTGACTCGCGGGACAAAAAGGTCAAGCCGATCAGAGGACCTAAGAGGACGCAGCGAAGTGGCAGAAAGGGGGCGAAGTAGCTTATCTATTTGCATTTACAACACATGAATATTCGGGAAAATTCAATGTAAAATGGTTGTAATACATAATTTTTCATTCACTAATTTTAATTTTAAGCTCCACAGTCAAGATCTGACTTTGTCAATTCACAAACAGTTTACAACCTGGTGACGCAGAAGAATAGCTCTGAGCAGAAATAAGCCATTTTTACATCTCAATATAGGCCTAGGTCAATTAAGTCACCTCTCTTCTTATTGACATCTTTAACAAATTTTTAGGTCAGGTCAATCCTCTAGGAAGTGGTTTAGTTGTTGCAGAGTATAATTAATGTTCTCGGTGGTTATCACGTTGGAGTGTTGATGTAAACCTATTAAGAAAATTTGGCCAGAAACTTCGGACATAAACTTGTATAGCTCCGCCTTGAATCTCCCAAGATCCGCCCGTATGCGTCAATCGTGCAACCCGCACGGTGCACATGCGCACATGACACTTCAATTCAACCTATTGTCGATATGGATGCAGAGGCTACAATTTACATTTTTAAAGTTGTAATTACATTTTATTCGACTCATTTGCTAACCCTCATCTGAACAAGCGAAAAAACAACTTAGGCTAATTTTAACAAAGGGGTCCAAAATCGCCCAAATGAAGAGTCTGGGTTTTTCTGGTTTTGTTTTTCAGAAGAAAATCTGGGTTTATTTCTGAAACCTCAGTGGCAACACTGCCGGAAGTCACGTGGTTAATTTTCCATTGAACAAAAACTGCGTAAAAGGCTAAAAGCGTTAAAGTTTGTTCTTCATTTGGATTATTTTGAGATGAATAAACTTAATTTCAAATCAAATATTAGTTAATTTAAGTAATGTTTTGAAGTTTTAATCTTTCGGTACCGTAGCAAGTAGTGGACTCGGAGACCTTTGGATGTTTTGGGAATAAGTAAGTGAATCTTGTTAGTGAACACATGTGCTGAGTTATCATAGCAGTGCTAGTGATTTAAATTAATTGCGCTTTCAACTTAAGAGTGCTGGTAGAGGTTTACGACGGTTTGGTCGCCGATATGTAGCGAGTAATCAATATGGCCGATCCAGAATCGATCAGAATAGAGCGTTGATCAATAACCCAATATTTTCACAAAAGAAAGAAGTAAGAGAGTGAGCAAGTGGTAGTGTACGTAATTATTAGTTTTTAAAAAGCTAATATTTGGCAATCCATCGATTTAGCATTGTAAATTATTCCACCGGAACAACATACGTATTGTATTCAATTTACGGTAATCCCGAAGACTGGCTGCCCGTACTCCAAACAATATGGCTGCCAATGATTGCAATAAAAAATAGAGCGCAGCGACCTATGGCGCAGCTACCTAGCGACGACACCTATCGACTGCATTCCAACACACAAACCGAACGGCTGCTTGCCGATAGTATCATAAGCGCCCGGCGAAACATAATTATAGCTTCAAAAGTGATCGGTTCGTTTACAAAGCACACGTTTATTTACTTTCCAACTGTCATACAATACATATCTAACCTTCATATATAACCCTTTAGTTGCATAGATTACTTACTTACTTAGCCTACATGTCGGCAAGCAGCCGTTTACGTGCTTACAAAAACACTACTTATCGGATTGTATGTTGGAATGCAGTCGATAGACGTCGTCGCTATTTAGCTGCGCCATGGGTCGCTGTGCTCTATTTTTATTGCAATCGTTAAGAGCCATATTGTTTGGAGTACGGGCAGCCAGTCTTCGGGATTACCCAATTTGCAATTAGCTTTTATTTCAGGAACAATTATATTTTTATCAAGCGATATACTATACAATACATTACAACTGAGATTTTATATTGCCCTTCTTTCAAAGCTCCAGGGCTGGAATTTATGACATGACGATATTGTACGCTAAGTAACGTATAAGCCTTAAGACATTACTAGCTATGACACATCTTTGTACTTGCGACAAGTGCGATTCACACGGCTTACTTAGACGACCACTTACTTAGTCGGGCAACTAGAGCGTGGTTATATCGTTGGCGCGCATGCGCAATATATATTAATAGGCCGCCGCCGTCCCATAGACACTATATATTTAAATGAGCTGCCCGCATATGGAAAAAAACAAAGGCATTGCATCACCCGCGGAAGATGTCTCAGGCTGTACATTACGCGATCTAAAATGCGTTTTGTCACACATTAAAGGCATTTTGTGACGGCGAAAACGAAAAGCATAAATCAGTTCATCGTCCCATAGCAGCGGAAATAAATGTGGTGCCACTAAAACACTCTTTCGTGGTGTAAACAGCGTCGAATTGGACGAATCGCAGGTGACCCGCCGGTCATGTTTGCCCTTACGACAGCGACTAGTAGACTTAGACAACCCTCCCAGGCCGCCTAGCGTTAGTCGTGACTTAGACGTCTAAGAGGTGGTGATGAATTCCGATTTAACCGCTAGTTGCCATTTAGTGGCGACTAAGAGATAAGACACATCTGAGACAGGGATATAAATTTGGCCCCAGGGCTTTTTAACATGTAGTTGTACACAAAATGTGTAGAACTTTGTTAATGGATTTATGCAGTTGTAGAAGCGATGTATGTGGCGATTTACTTGGATAAACAGTTGAATAATTTTGAAATGAGTCGCAACGTTTCAACTTTTTTAGTTGCAGTGGTTGTAGTGTGTTGTATTTCCTGTAATGTCCTGTATTTTTTGCTTGTCCTGTAAAATCCTGTATTTTTGCAAAAGTGTCATATATTTCCTGTATTTTTTCAAAAGTCAGATTTCACGCTCTTTTTGGCACAAATTTTTACTATATTATAAGTTTTTATTTATAATTCGGAGTTTTATTACTACAGAGTAGTAGCAGGTGACTACGAGTTTTTATTAAATACAAAGAAGTTGAGTTACAATCCATGAATTATCATTCAGTAACAGTTCATTGCAGATGCTGCTGGGTCATCCCACATCGATTCAACAAATGGCTCCAGGTTGACCATCTCATATTTCAATGAAAATTGTACATTCTGAAGATTCCATAAAGTTATCTGCGATATTAATGAAATTATGAGCTTCTGAATGTCGCTACAAATTTGGACGTGAGTTCCAAAACATCAGAAACGAGGTCACCCCAGACGTCTTTAAAATTTAATATCTTCAAAACTACTTAAGATATTGAACTAAAATTTGGCATAGTTTCCTCTACTGCCATAATAAACATTCTGTAAACTTTTAATTGAAATCTTAGATGGTCGATCTGAAAATCTCTGAAAAATTTGTTGATTTGAGACAGAATGACCGGGGTCATATTTTTGGTGATTTCCTTCAGTTGCTTCAAGAAGAGGGTCCACTGGTTCATGTCCTGTATTGAGCATTGGGTGATCTTTTTTGTTTGAAAGCTTCTCTTGAGATATATGAAGATGGATGTTGTTGGGTGCAAAATAGGTCACAAGCTTATAGGGCTGATGTTTGCAAATTTGTTTTCATAATCTCCAAACATCTATAACACTACCTGACAGTCAAACACAGCTTATTCATGAGCTCTGCATCGAGTCAGAAGGTTTGTCTAAAGATCAGTCTGAAGGAGGTCTGAGTCTGGTTCCATAGGTCTTGAAGAGGTGAGACTTGTTTGCAATGGAAAGCCCAAGAGTTGAGGATACAGTCCTGAGCCTGAATAAGGTGATTGGTAATAAGATGAGATAAGAATATATAAAAATAAGAATGAAGGTTGAGTAACCAAAAGCGAGCAGAATTCAAGAAGCAAATTTCAGGGATGTTGTGCAGTGTTGGATATGGCTCATTTGGAGAACCTAAGATGAGAAGTGACCATGGTTTTAAAAAGAATGAGAACGGTGGATGATTTGGTAGAGTGGGTTAATTGACTGGGGTGAAGAATTCACAAAGTTGTTTGGCCAGAGTTTTGTAAGGAGTGGTAGGTTAAGGATTGAAGTTGAAGTCAGCAATATATGTCCACTGGAAGAGTTTGGGATCAGCAAAGCAACACAGAGTCTTGTGAAGCTGAAGACTGGAAAAAAACTTTAAAAAACCGACGTTTTTTGGGAGCGAATAAAAAACGAAAAAACGTTTTAAAACAGCTATGGTACAATATGTTAGAAACATGCATTGTTTTTGTATGCTGTTTCACAGTGTTTCTCTTGCTTGAGTTAAAAATGGATGTTAATGAAACTATAGAGTGCCTAAATTAAGCCATACTTTTTTCGAAGTTGCTTCAGCTTAAATGAAATTGAAATTCTGTTTTTCAATTTTATAGTGATGAATGGCACAAATACTGCAAATGACGCAGAAAATGGTCGATGGTGTGACATCTGTGCTCAGAAAGGACACAAAGTTAAACTACAGTATTTTCAGATAAATTATGAAGATGCCATTTTGATCTGTCCAGCCAAAGAGGTTAGTATCCTATTGCAGGATGCACTTGTGTCATGTTGTATTGTCATCTCTTGTTGTTTATTTATTATTATTATTATTATCCATATAAATAAAAATGAAACTTTCCAATAGTTCGTGACACAATCACGCCGAAAGTTACGCACCGATTGTTTTGAAAATTTACCAAAACCTTCCATTCCAATAGCACCGTGTCTTAAGATTTTTTTCCCGGAAAAAACGCAATCTTTTCCACAAAAAGTGAACTTTGCAACACGTTCGACCGCCATTTGCAAATTCAACAAAACTGTCAGATTTCAGAAACGCAAACACAGCAGACGAAACATGAATGAGGTCGCGTGCTGTGACGTCATAAGCGAGTCGCAAAAAGCGGCCTTTCATCATTATTGGGCTCTATCCGATGTCAGCAATGGACGGTGTGACGGAGGAAAGGAGCGGAGGGAGCGGGACGAAGAGGGTGGGGAGGGAGCGGAGGGGGAGGGGGAAGGGAAGGGGAGGGGAGGTATTTTCTGCCACAGCAACGCGTGGCTGGGCACAGCTAGTTATTAAATAAACTTGTAACATGCGCAAGGTCACACCAAGATGTGAATCTGTTGCAATACACTTGTAGCCTATATATGCTGAATTAAAGTCCTCACAAATATTCTGATAAGGCCTAAAAAAAATGTTGTGTTTCCGGTAACAGAGCTAAAAAAATTGGGTAGGTAGGTCGGAAAATATTTTTATTTTTGTAAAATATTTGTATGCAGCGACTATCCGAAAAAGTCTTTTTTGCACGCTGCAACAAAGTACGTGTTCTAAGCAAGTATAAACTGCCTATTTCCCCGACTGTCTGCGCCTAAAACTGCTTTAGAAACAGTCCTATTAATTTCATTTTGTTGACGTCTTTTCTGTTATGTCAATACAAAGGTTTTTTTAAGTTCTAAAAATTTTTAAACATTTTTTAGAATTTTTTTCAAAAATTAAAAATAACTTTTTTAATAAAATTTTTTACAAAAATATTTGGGTCGCGGCCGTCAAAATGGGTCGGTCGGGTTACCGGAAACACAACATATTTTTTTTACGCCTAATACACATATTCTCTGAAAGTGATATACCGTATTTTTGCGAATATAACATGCGGGTTATATAAAGTTTTACAAACCACACACACTACCCGCGTGGTATACTCGGGGGCGTGTTATACAAATTATTTTTTACTCAGCCAAATTTTGAACCAGATTATTTTCAGGTCATGGTCAGAAACTGCTGTAAAAAATTTAAATTACAATACGGAGGCATGGACGTCGACGAGACGATAGGGCATAAAGTCTGAAGTCAGTAGAAGTATTCGTTTATCATCATTATCATAAAATGTCCTAGCCGCAGAAAGTCACAATTGAAAATGAAAAAAATTATTTGACTGTATATAAATTGTAATTGTCTGTCGTTTTCAATTTTGAATAAACGAAACATACTGTACAATATTCTGTATTATCGCTCGAAAAGCACTAGGTACGGAGTTCAGGAAATTAGGGCTTTTAATTGTTATAGCGCATAATTTTGCGATTTTCAAACAGTCTAGTTAATCCTCTTTTCAGTGTCATCCGCTGTCTCTTCCACATTAGAAATGTAAATATTGTCCACGGCATCAAAAATTAAGTACAATTTTACCAAAATGGCTTGCCAGTCACCAAATGGTTTCATCCCCTTTCTGTTCAGTGATGTCGAATGTGGTGAATGCCATCTGTGAACCCATGTAAAATTCTGAATTTCCTGGCTAGACCCACTTTATTTTCGTCTATTGATATATCAAACAATTATTAATCGCTAGATATATCGAAACTGGCATCATTTGAAGCTAAATCTTCAAGAAAATGGTGAGTTTATAAGGGAATCTATTCCTCCGCAAGGGCAGCCATCTTGGATTATTCGAATTTGCGTACGTCAAAGTAACGCGCGTACATTCCCACTTTAAATATCTTCCACCTATACAGGGTGGCTCAATAAAAAATGTCCCACCGGATAAAATGCAATATTTTGGCAACCGATTGAAATTTTTCTGCGAAAAGTTCCCAATTTGCAGGGGAATGAATTTCCAACAATCCCTGAAAGTTTCACTTGAAACTTTTTATGTTTGCAAAAGTTACAGCTGTTTAAACTTTCAATTCCGTTTTTTCAAATATCCGCGGAAAAATGAACGTCATTTTTAGATTTCCATACCAAATAATATCACTTTCACAACGACCTCAGGATTCTGTTTTACAGTTTATCTTGGAGTATGATGGGAGTGTCCAATTCCTGCTTTATTACGACCTAGAATACTCTTTGTAAAGTTCAGTATGGGCTTGTGTATCGAGTCCTGCGGCGACTGACCCCACATTAGCAGCAAGACTTCCTTCAGCTAGCCAATGTTCTCCAACTTGGGATGAAATGTGTTGCAGCATTCCAGCAGAGCTCTCCAGACGTGATAATCAAGATGGTTAAGGTCTGGCGAGTTTGTTGGTCATTCATCTTTGCCAATAAATTTACTGCAGTTGAAGGCAATATGGTAGCGCATCATAATCAACCTCGCCGTGCGAGCAAGCAGGCGCACCGTCCTGTTGGAAAATAAAACCAGATGTTTGAACATACCTTCAGTGTACAATGAGTCTGGGTAACAGAGTTCAACGATAAGTTTGACATTTAGCTTACTGAATGGGATGAAGTGCAGTCTTTTCTTGCAGCCATAACACATGCCAGCAGATTTGACGCCGAAACCATGATGTGCTTTGCAAACTTGATGCCTTCGACTACCAAGCGAACTTCGTGAATATCGCGCTTTTTCCATCAGACCAAACGACCACTTCCTGCCTCTCTTCCGACTCATGACCTTCGTTACATAAATACGTTTGCAGATAGCCTTCATTGTGCTCAGTCTCCACTTTTCATTGGGGATTTTGCCATGATCGCACGATGTCCCAGTCTCTGCTCACGCAACGTTTGAATTCCCATTTTATCTTCCGCAGAAACTTTTTCCATGACGTTCAGTATGAGTATGGGATTCAAAAATTGAGACCTTAATATATAAAATATCACCAAATACTAATAGCTTGCTTCATAAACAGCTTCTTTATAGCTCGTAGTGAGGTCATATAACATCGTCATCACTTTGTTTGCTGCAATTTGCAAACAAATCTTAAAGAAATCGCATGTATTGGAACGTGATTCTGCGGAAATTGGAAAAAATGAAAAACTATTTTTGCACAGCTGTAACTTCTGAAGTAATACAGATTCATTATTGAGATTTTCAGGGATTGTTGCAAATTCTTTCCTCTATAAATCCTGCTATTTTCATAGAATAATCTCAATTGGCTGCGGAGAAATAGCATTTTTCGTGGTGGGACATTTTTTATTGAGCCACCCCTGTATGTACGCTTAATTATATAGTCTTGGCCTAAAGACATAAGTTTCAGAAATATATTGCATTTCTTGGCCAAGAACCGTCATAAGAATGCCAATACTAGGTTTAAGTGTAGAGCATACGATCGTCATTACCAGTTTACCACATGGCACGAAGTTAGGTTACACGCTCGTTATTTACGGTTATATGGAAGTGGGGGTTGATTAAATAAATTCTGCCTTCAAAATAACTTGGATTGTCAAAAAAAATGTTACATAGGGCGCATACTTGAATTCGCTAAAAATACTTTTAACAAGTTCGCTTTGCTTCATGAAACCGGCTCATGTCGAAGTCTTCCTATCAAATTATCACTCCGTCAATGCTATAATCCCTAAACAACGAATACCTTACCTTGTGAAGACTTTACCAGTGCCAGAAAAGAATCGGAAACAAGGTAATTTGCGCTTGCAGTAAATCGTTAGTAAACTTTATTGAAACGTTCATTTTAGCAGGAACCTTCCATTTTCTTTAAGAAAAGATTTTCATCAAACGGATTATTTTAATTTGCGTTTAATTGAACCAAGTTATGACTACAAACACGTCACATTAACGTTAGTGTCTTCTTCTGGTTCTCTGCCCCTAGGCAGGTTCGGCTGTCCAATGTCGCCACTCTTCCCTCCGCTGGGCCTTCTCCTTTAGTCTTTGGTAACCGATCCTCTTCATCAGCGTGTCCAGAATCATCTGTTGTGGTCCTCCTCTTGTTCGTTTCCCCTCCATTTTTCCTTCTATCACCGTTTTCACCAGACTGTCTCCTCTTAGCGTATGCCCTATCCATTTCTTATGTCTTTCTCTGATTGTTTTTATCATTGTTCTTTCCTCTCCTACCCTTTCCAGCACTTCCTCGTTTGTTCTGTGTTCCGTCCAGCTGATCTTCTCCATTCTTCTCCACGTCCACATTTCAAACGTTAGTGTACACGTTAGATTACTCACGTGTGGTTTGACGCACGGAAATGGGTGCGTCTTATAGTCGGGTGCGTGTTATATAATTCAATTTTTACTGAAATCACGAAAAGGAGCGGGTTATATTCGGGTGCGTGTTATACCCATGTGCGTGTTATATTCGCGAAAATACGGTAGCTTTTCTGGAAAAATATTTTCCAGAAAATTTCTGGAAAGTTTCTGGAAAATTTCCGGAAATTTTCCGTATACCGGAAAAATACATCCAACACATAATGTCACATTTTCCCTATAAGAAAACGTAGGAAAATTTGAGTTATTTTCAGAAATTTTCCGTAGTCCGGAAAAATACATCTAGCACATAATGTCATAAAGAAGACATAAATAAAATCGAAGCGTTTGAAATGTGGACTTGGAGAAGAATGGAGAAGATCAGCTGGATGGAACACAGAACAAACGAGGAAGTGTTGGAAAGGGTAGGAGAGGAAAGAACAATTATAAAAATAATTATCAGAGAAAGACAAAAGAAATGGATATGGCATACGCTAAGAGGAGACAACCTGGTAAAAACGATGACATTGGACAGCCGAACCTGCCTAGGGGCAGAGAACCAGAAGACATACGGTAATGTCATATTTTCCCTATAATTTAAAGAAAACATAGGAAAATTTCAGTATTTCTGGCAATGTGGGAAATGTTCACCCTAAAAGAATTAAAATGACCGTTAAATGCTTTCAAACTAACCGCCGTGAGAACTATTGATTGCTCTAATTTACAGGCCCTTATATACATGGCCCTTATATACATGTACTTTGAAAGACGGCCGTTTACGATGTTGTCTGCTTTGGTGAATGCTATAATTGCAAGATTTCTTCCAATTGTGCACCTCATATACAGGGTGGCCCCAAAAAAAGTGAGACCCCCTCGCTAAATCTTTTGTATTATAATATTAAAATATTTTTTGGCGGTTTTTGAACTGTAAAATTATCCTTGTTCATTGACTCAGCGTGTGCCGTCAGTATTTCGTGAACTTCCGGTCGCCATCTTTTTTTTAAAAGTCAAATTGATGCCGATGGTTGGCTGCGACAGCGCTTAAATCAAGATGCGGCTACCCGACGTTTGTTAGAATGGTACGGAATATTCTGTGTGCAAGTGAGCTGATTTTCAGCCAGGATGATGATTCTCGCAACCACAAAAGTCAACAGGAAATTTAAAGAGAAACTGGCATATCACGATGAACAGTGCAACGCAATGAACGCATTATAAAGCAGGATTTGCAACTTCAACCGAACAAACGCGTAATAGGGCAGATTATAAACGAAAACTGCAAATTAAAACACCGGCAGCGAAGTCAACAGTTAGTTGGCATATATCCAAAGAGAAAAGTGTAGGCTACGAAGCCTTTGGTTTATAGATGAAAAGACATTCACTCTTGTCTTGGTTAATTCACAAAATGATCATGTTTATTCTGATGCATGAAAAATGTTCCCGCAACGAACTCTTTACTCATACGCACAAGTAAACATTTCAGTCGTTGCATCATAGTTTCGGTCGGGGTGTCTCGGATGGGGACAACCAGTGTGGTCATTGGTGAACCTGGAGCTTGGGTCAACAGTGAGTTTACGGTACCTATTGTGATCACGTCTTAAGACAAGGATTGCTCCTGGATATTCGAAACTGGTCATTGTTAGTTGAAGAGTGGCAAAATTTTTCGGGCGGTTTATAAACAGAAGCATTTACCAGTGATGCCGACGTTTAGACAAAATCTGTTGAGAACCGAGGTGGACACATTAAATTTGATTTCTGATTCTGTATGAGTAAACATTTGGTAACAATACACTTACAAGTCTTTTATTGAAGAAAAAGTGTTTAAATAATTTATTATTTGCAATTATGCTAGGGGGTCTCACTTTTTATGGGCCACCCTGTACGCAAGGCAATGTCACTGTATTATGTAATAAAAAAATATTTTCACAAAATTATCCGAGTCGCGGCAATAAAAATGGGTCGCTCGGGTTACCAGAAACACACAATTTTGGGGGCCTAAGCAATAAGTGTCGTTTATTAACTGAAAAATCAGCAAAGACCAAATAATATAGCTTAAAGTGATTGATTTTAAGCATATGTATGGATTTAAATTGTTATTTAGTAATATTGTATTGGTGGAAAAATATCTGAAAGTTTTTGGAATAATACGTTGGAAAGTTTCCGAAAATTTTCGAAAAAATATGAAACTTTCCGGACAATTTTTCCGCCGCACAACACTATCTCTCAGGTCTTCAATGAGCTGTTTAAAGACAGCCTGTCGATGGTGTTGATGCTTTCTTACAAAACAAACATAAATGTAGGAATTTGATTTATAAAGGAGAGGCCAAAGGGTTGTGTCTCTTGAGTTAGTGTGAGAGACAACTATGAAGCGATTTCTTTTCTTGGCATCTGGGTCATTCCATTTTTCATTTGTATTGAAAAATATGTCTACTTTCAATTTCTGCGATTAAAAATTTTAAATTCAAATATTTAGTTGAAGAAAAATGACTTTGACACACAGGTGGTGCCAAGGTTTGCAATGAAACCCGCTCAATGAGCATGTTTTCAAAGTAAAAATTCATAATGAAAGATCAAGTTTTATGCGCCCACCCTACTATTTCTTGTAGCCCTGTGTATCACTTATTCAATTATACCTCCAATATGCTTTTAGATGAGGCAGTTAAATTGTGTCACCTGTTTAAAATTGCAAGTTATGGCCAAATAATAGAAGCAGCCTACAAAGCAATATATGATAATTATTCAAACTACGCCTCCTACCCAGTTTTCTGAGATTCTCGTTGGCTTACCCGACACCTTGCAAAACTGAATTTCACCTCGCCCCACGCACTTCGACCCGCAGGGGCCGGGTGGGCCAGGGCATTGTTTAGGGAGAGAATTTTTTGGGGGTGGCAGGGGCAAGTTTTTGCAGTTTTCCAGCTATTGATCTGAAACTTTGCATCTAGACTAGAGATGTAAAAAAACATGTTTGTTTGGCGTTGAAATATTTCAATGAAATATTTCAGTTTTATTTGAAATATTTCAGTTTTCTTTGAAACATTTGAAATTATTTTTTTCTTTACATTTTACAACTAATTACAACCATAATAACAGTTTGTTTATTTCTCATATTACATATTATATGCATTATTGTGTTAGTGATGACCATTCTCGAGATATTCAATTTATTTCTAATTACCTGTTTTTAAGAATGACTTTTATGAGAGTTACATTATATGTTGAAAAACATGTTTTATTCATCAAATATCACAAATTACAGTTTGATCTAATAAAGTAGATGTTATTGTTCATTGTTATGCTTAACATTTATTATTAATCACTTGTTTTTTCATAAATGAAATAAATGTGATTTTAGCTAAATTCTGCTAGCCTAGGACACAGTCAATCGTAGGCTATAGAATTCGAAACACTTTAGTGACTTTACAAGACAAATTATAAATCACAAATACTATGTCAACTAGACTCAATAATAATCCGGCAAACAAAATTTTACAAAAAGTTCTAAGAATAGAACTTGGAACACAAGCATAAATAGTACTATCAGTCAGACAGAGTAAACCATCATTAATAGTAATTATACTGCTAAAATCTGTCTGTTATTCATCATCCAAAGTGTTGTGAGGCGGAAATCTTTCCCGGAAAGTTTCATATCTTTCCGGAAACTTTCGGAAACTTTCCGACGTATCTTTCCGGAAACTTTCCGAAAAATTTCCGATCTTTTTCCATCAATACAATAGTACTAAGTAACAATTTAAATAAATAAATATGCTTAAACATCAATCGCTTGAGCTATATTATATAGTCATTGCTGATTTTTTTCATTCAATAAGCGACACTTATTGCTTACTGTTTAGTGTACACACTGACTATACACTTAAGAATTAATTGCAATCAGACTTCACTGTTATTATGGAGAAAATTTTATGATTTGGTCACTTAACTCTTCTTATTTTTTACTTCTGAAAATATAAAACAAAAACAGCAATTGATTCAGTACACTATAGACACCAAATGTTTTAATAAGTACTGCAACAGATTAATTCCTACATATATACAATGATTTTATGCTTCAAGTACGATGTTATTGGCAATGCCATTGCAGTGTGAGACTAATCTATTTTCAAATCTGCTTTTCTTGATAAGCAGCAAAGAATATGTATTGGTTTAAATTTTCTATCTATGAGTTGTTGCCTTGAGTAAGCAGTGTATGGACAAGGAATAGCCTTTTTTATTAGCCATATGTAACCTTATTTATTTATTTACTGTCCATAAATATTTTCTTTAATTTATTACTTCTGAAATCCCTTACATTCTTTCCTTACTTTCAAGGATTCAGCTAATTTACATCACCATTTAACTGTTGCAATATAATCCTAAATAGCACAGTGAAAGAAATAGTTGAGCAGGTTCAAAGCAGCTGCCAAAATGTCAAATTGTCAGATATTCTTAAATGAAAGCATTTAATGGTCATTTTAATTCTTTAAGGTGAACATTTCCCACATTGCCAATAAAAGGAACTTTAAAAACTCAAATTTTCATATGTTTTCTGATATTGAAAATGTGACATTATGCGTTAGATGTATTTTTCGGTCTACCGAAACTTTCCGGAAACTTTCCGGAAACTTTCCGGAAACTTTCCGGAAACTTTCCGGAAAAATATCTTTCCGGAAAAGCTACATCACTAATCGTCCATCATGTCATCATCTTTGTTGTCATCGTCAACATCATCATTGTCGCTATCATCATAACTGTCAATGTCATCATCATCACTGGTATCGTCACTGTCATCATAGTTTTCATGGCCTTCATCATCGACATTGTCACCGTCTTTGTCATTATCATCATCATAGGCGTCGGAGACGGGGGTCCAGAGGAGGCAAATGCCCCCCCCCCCCCAAATTTCGGGCAAGTCTGATTTTTCGGGCAAGCAGACCCGAAAAAAAAAAAGTTTTTATTTTTTTCATACTTTTCTTAGTTTTTCGGGTCTTCTTGCCCGAAAAATCAGACTTGCCCGAACAATAGAAGGTCGTCAGACCTTTCGAGCAAAAAGTAACGGGAAATTTCAGAAGATTTTGGCCTGATGACAAAAAAAGATCGTTAGAATTTTCGGGCAAACGTAACGGGAATTTTTCTTAAGATTTCGGCAGGATGACAAAAAAATTTCGGGCAAAAGTCTCATTTTTGCCCCCCCAACGCTGAAATGTCCCCTACGCCTATGATCATCATCATTGTTATCATCTTGCAAACAATGACAAGCACAGTAACGTCTGCTATTATAAAGTTAATATCCGATTGCAGAACAGACCATATCTTTGGAACAGCACTAGAGATGTAAAATAAACATAGATGTAAAAAAAAGGGTTTTTTTGGCGTTGAAATATTTCAAAAAAACCTGTCAGAAATGAAATATTTCAAATGAAATATTTCACGCTCACATCTCTAATCTAGACAGAGGATCTCAGGTCCAGCCAGTGGAGGGGTTGGTGAATCTCTCCCACCAGGGGTCCACGGTGGTTTGCGAAAACCCAAACTTTGATATTTCCATTCCATTTTCCATATTTCCATTCCATCGCCATTGATGTAAGAGACCGTCAGGTCCACCCAGTGGAGGAGTTGGCCAATCTCTACCACCAGGAGGAGAATGGGGGGAAACTCCATTTTCGATATTTTCATACCATTGCCATAGTTTCACAGCTATTCACCTGAAAAGTTGTAGCTAGATAGGGTGCCACCGGGACCACCTCGCCCCAAGCCAACACATACCTTGCCCCGCATGGGCCTGGTGGGGGCATGGTGCTGTATGGGTTGGGAAAAAATTTTGGGGATTTTTTCAGTTTTGCAGCTATTGATATGAAACTTTGCATGTAGACATAGGACCGTCAGGTCCAGCCAGTGGAGGGGCCATGGTGGGGGGGGGCGCGAAAACCCAAACTTTTTATATTTCCATTTTGTCGTCATAGCTTCACGGCTATTTACATGAAATTCCCGGGCATCGCCGGGTACCCCAGCTAGTTAGCTATAAATCAGATCACATATTTTTGAAGGGGTCACTAGTCTCACAATATTAGATTTGTAAGTGGATGTCCAAATTAAATTACAGTACTTAGGTTAAATAAGGGTAAATAAGAGAATAGTAAAGCATAGACCGGATAGAGATAGGAATTAGTTTAGATGAGTGATATAGTACACCAATAGTCTTAGCAATTTTGCTAGATATATTATGGATGTGCTCCTTCCAATTTAGATGCTGGTCAATGTACATGTATACGCCAAAACATTTGTGGATGCTACTTAGGTTATAGGAGTCCCTTCAATAAGTAGAATAGGAAGTTCATTGGGATATTGTTTCTAATGGGATCTGAAGAGGATGTAGTTGGTTTTATCCAAATTTAGAGTCAGTTTATTTGATCGAAACCAGTCAACCACTCGGGGAAGCTCAGAATTAACAGTTTTGAATAGGGTATCAATAGATTTATCAGAACGAAATAAGTTAGAATCATCAGCAAATAGCACAAAATACATAGAAGGTGACAAATTAGGTAAATCATTAATATCTATATTAAAATAAAAGTGGACCAAAATTAGATCCTTGAGGGACATGCTGAGAAATGAGTTGTAGATCAGAATTACAATTATAATTAGCAGAAACCACTAAAAAAAATTTAGTTCTAAGTGGGTAGATAATTAAAATTTCTTGTAAGAATTGAAACATCTCATATGATTTATCAGTCTTAGTTCAAATTGCCATCGAGCACAATTGATTCATAGGCCTATTCATGCATGTTTGCTTACAAGATCTTTAAGGTATAAATCTATATCTATAAGAAAGGATGTACGTATGTATGTATATTTGTCCACAATGCACGATCACAGTTTTGCACCTTTTCACTCCAAACCTTCACTACTATGTCCGTATCGGCGTCGGACACCCAGTGGAGGGGTTGGCGATTTTCTACCACCATGGGGCCAGGGTGGGGGGGGGGGGGCAAAACCTCCCAATTTTTTCACTAAAATGCAGCTTTTGATTTCAAACTTTGTACCCAGACAGAAGGCCATCAGAACCACACGGTGGAGGGGTTGGCTAATCTCTACCACCATGGGGGCCAGGGTGGGGGACGAAAGCCCTAACAAGGAAGTTTATTAAACACCTTCTTAAACACTTGCATGGTCATTATATAAATGGCGAGAGCAGCATTATGTATATTTACGCGTACCGGTGGAGATCGGAGTTAGTGGGGGCGTGTAGTGGGGTGGGGGAGGGCGAGGAGGGTGGTGGGAAAATTTTCCCGAAAACCCAAATTTCACGGGTGGCGTATCGGCCGAGAGGTCGGAGTGTGGTGGGGTGTTGTCGAGTGGGTGGCGGGTTTGAGGTGGGGGAGTGGGGTGGAGGGGTTGTGGGGGAGTGGGGTGGGATGGAGGGGGTGCGGGTGGATGAAGGTGGGGTGGGGGTTTGGGTAGCGGAAGAGTGGAGGAGGGGGTGGTGGGGCTGTGCCTGGAGCGGGTCGAATCCTAAATTTCCTGGGCGACGCCGAGCACCCCAGCTAGTGGTCTATATATAATCTATATACAACACAAGATGGTGACGTTTGCTGATACACTCTAGCGGTCGCAATATTTGGACATTTCCATTTTAATTAAAATCATAGATGTAAAAAAAACTATGAAAAAATAATTAAAAAACCGCGAAAAAACCTCGTTTTGTTGGGGGGGAAAACCGGAAAAAACGACCAAAAACCGAAACGGATAATAATTAGACTTTATGACATCGTAAATTGCATTCTAAACTTAAAAACCTTGCTTATGCAATTTTATCTTATCGGTTAATAGCACACCTTAATTAAATACCGACATTAGTTAGTTGGATCGTTGAGAATACGAAGAAAACGTAAGAAATAATGGACAAAAATAAAGTTAAGGAAAATAATTACAGACAGTAAATAAATAAATAAATAAGGCTGATTAAAAAAAACGGAATAAAATGACACGAAAAACAAAAAACAAAAAAATGAGGTTTTTTGGCGAAGAATAAAAAACGAAAAAACCTTTTAAACAACTATGATTAAAATCATGTACAAAGTCTACATATCTATATATATATATAAAAATGAAACTTTCCAATAGTTTGTGTAAAGTGTTCTCGAAACGTACCGCACAGATTGTTTTGAAAATTTCACAAAACCTTCCATTCCTATAAGAGAGTGTCCATTTTTCTTTTTATCCGAAAAAACGCAATATTTTCCACAAAAAGTGAAGTTTGCATTCCGCTCGACCGCCATTTACAAATACACGTTGCCAGATTTCAGAAACGCCTTGACAGTGACTAAACATGAATGAGGTCGCGTGCCGTGACGTCATAAGCGATTCGCATAGTAATTTTGCAGCCTTTCAACATTCTTGGTTGAGGGAGGAAAGGAGCGGAGGGAGGGAGAGGGGAGGGGAGGGGAGGGGAGGGAGGGCGAGGGGAGAGTCTTTTCTGCCACAGCAACGCGTGGCCGGGTACAGCTAGTTAATGATAAATATTAATATTCATTCTGAGCTTGAACACTGAACAGGATAGTTAATTAGGCTATATGTTTGAAGAATTACTGTATTTTCACGAATATAACACGTGGGTTATACAAAGTTTTACATATCACGCACTCTACCCGGTAGTACCCGCATGGTATGTGGTATACTTGGGGGCGTGTTATACAAATTATTTTTTACGCAGCCAAATTTTGTACCAGATTTTTTCAGGTCATGGTCAGGAACTGCTGAAAAGAGATTTTTTAAACTTACAATTTACGGAAGCATGGACATCGACAAAACGATAGAGCATGAAGTTTGTCGTCAGTATTTGTTTATTATCATTATCATAAAAATGTCAGCCAAAGACAATCATATTTGAATATGAAAAAATTATGATTTGACTTTAAATATAAAGGTAAAATACTACTGTATATAAATTGTGATTGTCATTTTCAATTTTGCAATAAATGAATGTACACATAAATAATTCTGTATTATCGCTTGCACAGTACTTGGTATGGAGTTCAGGAAATTATGGCTCTTAAATTGCTATAGCGCATAATTTTTGCAATTTTATAACAGTCTAGTTAATTATACTTCTCAGTTTCATCCGCTGGCTCTTCCACACTAAAAATGTAAATATTGTCCTGGATGGCTTCAAAAATGACATACAATTTAGTCAGAATGGCTAGCCATTACCCGTGTGCGTTCTATATTCTCGAAAATATGGTAGACCCATACATCCTGTTTCCTGTCTACAATGAATAAACTGCGCCATCGCCTGCATGCATTTGTTTCATTTCATTTCGGTCCAGCTCCATTCATAGCCTATTCTTAAATTCCACATTTGCCTGTAATTCTATCACTAGTTGGGAAGTAGTAGCTTGATTTTCATGCCGTTTGCTCTCTTTGAGACAGAGCATAGCCATTTATTGACCAGCAAAATTAGGCCTTAAAAAAATTGTTGTGTTTCCGGTAACCCGACCGACCCTCTTTTATTGCCGCGACTCAAATATTTTTGTAAAAAAATTTATAATTTTTTTTTTAAATTAAAAAAATTAATTTTTTAGAAAAATATTTTTTTAACATTTGTATCGACATAACAGAAAAGACGTCAACAAAATGAAATTAATAGGACTGTTTTCTACAGCAGTTTTAGGTGCAGAAAGTCTGGAAATAGGCAGTTTATACTTGCTTAGAACACGTACTTTGTTGCAGCGTGTACCATTGTGCAAAAAGACTAGCGGCATGTACTTTTTTCGGATAGTCACTGCATAAAAATATTTTCCAAAATAAAAATATTTTCCGACCTACCTACCCAATTTTTTTAGCTCTGTTACCGGAAACACAACATTTTTTAGGCCTTACGGAAGAATAAAATGATGGTTGCTAAGGAATTTTATGGCACAAATGTTCAGAAACTTTGAGTTAGATTTTCTCATTTGTTGTGATTTTAAATATTACAGGATCAAACTTCAATTAGAAAAAAAGATATTTTCATTCTGTAAAAGTATTTTGAAGCAGATTAACTGTAGAATATGACTGAATAAAAAAAGTCCAAAATCCGAAATGTGATGGGTTTTGACCATTGGTGTCACATATGCCTTATAGTCTGAGTCCTTGTCGTCACAGTCTCGAACTCCCGATTAAGGATAAAAGAAATTAAATTTCCCGAGTACTATACTGACTCTTGACCTTTGCCCCTATCTCTATCTGACTTGTTCCAATTTAATTGAATTATTATAATTTTCTTTAATCATGTAGACCTCTCATTGGAACTGGCTGCATGAATGTGACAGTGTGCAAATAAAACAATTTCATCATGTAGACCTTTCATTCTAACTGGCTGCGGTATGTCACGACTCTCACGAGCTCAATAAAACGAAGATATCATCAACTATCTTGATGTTGTATTTGCAATCAGCGCATATTTCAGGGGTGTAGATTTTTGCATAATTTTTAATTCTTGCAATCATAAAATATATTAGTTTCATGTTTATAAGAACCTTATACTTACATTTATTGCTTGATTATCTAATTTCTAAGAAGCCAAATATCTATGCGTTAAAGATTACTTAGATAATCATTTTTTGGTTCGCATCAAAAGAAATTTGGCTCAAATTTCTGGTGGGTCTATGCATATATATGACAACATGTATTGTACTATTAAATGGCCTGTTAACTTGTGTGTGCTGAGTTTGTGCTTAAATAATCGGAATTGTTGTCCAGTGGACTGGTTGAGAGTTCATCTGGACAGGTTATTGGGTCCATGTACTGAAAGTTGCATTCCTGTAGTGGACTGAGGAGAAGTTTGATCTCACAAGTGTTTTCATTTGGAGTCTGTGGCAGTGGTGTAGTGGGGCGGGAACGCGGGGGAACGCCGTTCCCGCACTTTTTTCCAGGGATAATGGAATATTAATACTACTACTACTAATAATAATATTATTATAAAGAGCGTTCCCCCACTTCATTTTTTAGGACTACACCACTGGTCTGTGGGTGTTGTTGTATAGTTACCATTGCATTGTGGGTGATCTACTTTTGTTTGCAGTGCACATATCCACTTGATTCAAAACCATTGGACAACATCATGGTCAAAAGGAAGCCAGAGGATATAGTCAACTGCATAAAAAGAAAAAGAAGAAAACTTGATCACAATCGTAAGTTTTAATCTTTGATTGTTGCAATGATTAATAAATCGTTCTGTTGCTTTTATACATTTGCCTATGAAACTGCTGTATTTTTTAGACTCTAAGTAACGGCATGTGCTGTGTTATGGCGCCATAGAAAAAGCTCACCAGTAAAGAAAAGAAATTAAATATTCTTTAAAAGATTATTGCAAAACTTGACTTAGAAGCTTTAACTTCTGGGGTTACATTTGCCTCCACTGTTCGGGAATTTTGTTTCACAAGGGAGCTGACGTTCTCGAAGCACAAATCTACTTTGTCGTGATTGCTACTACCAACTACGTCAGCTTAGGGTGGTATCTCGATCTCTGACCCCTACTGCTGCTGCCACTCTTGTCCATGCCTTTGTGGTCTCTCACCTCGACTATTGTAGTGACCTCTATGTGGGGCTCCTGACGATCCAGATTGGGTGTCTTGACTAATTTCTGCACACAGCAACACATCTCATTGGTTGCATCCCTAAATTTAACCAAGTCATGGAGTACATGCGGAATGTACTCAACTGGATTCCAGTTTCACAGGGGATGACTTATAGCCTGGTTTCTGCAGCTTAACCCCGAGAAGACTGACTTCCTGTGGTGTGCGACCAGCAGACGGTGTCTCCATCTTGACACCGGCGCGCTGAGTGTCTGCGGGGCCCTGATACAGCCTTCGACTTCCGTGTGCAACCTCAGCGTCCTGCTGGAGTCAGATCTGTCCATGAGGTGCCATATCGCCTGGACCATAGGCTGTTGCTTCCGGCAGCTCTGTCTCATCAGGAGCTGCATCAAGTCCTTGCCCTTTGAGGCCGCGAGAGCGGCCGTTGCCGCTTTTGTCACTTCCAAGGTGGACTGCTGTAAAAGTTTGCTTGCCGGCGCGCTTGCGTGCCTCTTGGACGGACTCCAGTCGATGCTTAATGCTGCGGCGAGGCTAGTCTACAACAGGAGAAAGTACGACCACGTCACGCCGCTCCTCCGTGACAGCCTCCACTGGCTGCCTGTTCCATCTCGCATCGAATTCAAGCTCGGTCTGCTCGTCTTCAAATCGCTTCACGGAGCTGCGCCTGAGTACCTGCGCGATTACTGCATAGAGACTCATTCCTCCGCGACTGGGCTTCGGCTCGGATCATCCGAGAGGACTGATTTGCGCGTGCGGAGGATGAGATCGTGCCTTCTCATTCGCTGGTTCTTGATGCTGGAACAGACTTCCTCTCGCCATCCGATCAGCCGGCTCCGTGGACTCTTTTAAATCCATGCTAAAATCACACTTGTTCGCTAGGGCTTATCCCATATAGCTGCTTTGTAAGGCGCCCTTGTAACGGCATGGCTGTGTTACTGCGCCATATAAATTGTCGTAATTATTATTATTATTATTATTCTGCATTAGTCTGGCGCTGCACGTAGGGTCTAGTTCCCATGTACCTGCAGGAGCTCTGCCAGCTGGCTACTATTCTGCACGTTGGTGTAAGTAAGTATAGCCTTTATTGCTTCATTTGCAAACACACAATGGTGTAGCATGGCGATAGATCATAGGCCCACAGTATCTTGGTGTACTTGTGATGAGCTTAGATTTCAGTTGACTTAGTTTTTCAAAATTTGTAATTCTTGCAATATTCTGAATATATTAATTTGGTTCCATGACAATTCGGCGACTGACAATTCGGCGACTGACAATTTGATGCCAGACCATTCGGGGCCAGCATGTAAATTTTTTGAAATTAGTGCTTAATCTTTAACACCATAAAGACAGTCTAATTTGCGATTTCTGTTTAATAGTGAGCTAATAGGAAATATAAAAAATAGCATAGCTAGTAAAACCAACGCATAGTTAATACTGTCAACTGAAAATACTGATCAATCAAAGTAATGTTAACATTGTCAACTGTAAGTAAACACTGCTTAAAGTAATGATAAGGTTTTAAAAAAATTGTGTTTCCGGTAACAGAGTTAAAAAAATTGGGTAGGTAGGTCGGAAAATATTTTTATTTTGGTAAAATATTTTTATGCAGGGACTATCCTAAAAAGTATACCCCGCTAGTCTTTTTTGCACAAAGGTACACACTGCAACAAAGTACGTGTTCTAAGCAAGTATAAACTGCCTATTTCCTGACTGTCTGCACCTAAAACTGCTCTATAAAACAGGCCTATTAATTTCATTTTGTTGACGTCTTTTCTGTTATGTCAATAAAAATGTTAAAAAAATGTTTTTAAAATTTAAATTTTTTTTTTCTTTATTTTTTTAATATAATTTTTTTACAAAATTATTTGAGTCGCGGCAATAAAAGAGGGTTGGTCGGGTTACCGGAAACACAACAATTTTTTTTAGTCCTAACATTTTTCACTTGTAATAAAAACTGTTTAGACGTTGGCATAGTTCGATTTTGCAGTCCTTTGCAACAATTGTCCGAATTAACAGTCCTAGCTTACAGGGTAATGTTGTGACAACATCCATGTAAGTAAGAGGTGATGTCACGATTTTCGTAATCATTGACAACAGTTAGTAAGTGCTCATCTAGATCACGGTATCTCTTTCTCTTGGTTGGGGGAGCCTTACCAGCGAGGAGTTTCTCCATCTTCAGTCGACCAAGGTCCTGCTCCTTCTGTATTTTCGTGACAAGTTTCTCCAGTGATGGGTGAACGGTTGTTACTGATCGTGTGAAAGCGTTATGCCATCCTTCCACGGCGTTGTTTGTGCGAGGGGTTTTGTTTCGTACGGCTGAGTAACAGTCCCATAATTCACAGGGGAACAGCGGCACTGTTCTTGCTCTTCATCTTTGGCGAGGTTTTTCTCCAATGAATGTAGTTTCAAAATAGCTAAGCAAAGGTCGTACATCAGGAAAGAAGTCAAGATTGATGAGCTCCTCGTAGGCGCTGCATTTGTCACTAGTCGGGACAAAAGCGAGAGCAACGAGCATCTTGATGTGCATCACAAAATCTGGATCGGTTGTATAGGATGGTGCGTACCCATATTCGTGAACTTTGCGCCAGATACATTGACTGAAGTGGAAGAAGCAACCATGAAGTTCTGACTAGAATTTTGACGTAAAGGCATTAAGTGTAGCTCTTTCGAAATCAGTGATTATCATGGCTGGGTTCAACTGCGGCTGAAGTTCGCAAACTTTAGTCAGTACGTCATCATAGGTGGCTTCAGGTTTGTTCGGCAAAAGTGCTTACACACAGGGCACTTATATGCTATCGCGAAATCCATGAATTGTGTAAAGTTGTAGATATTGTGGTCCTGACTTACTTTGAATGTTCCATCGGCAAACCAGACGTTGCAGCTTCTCAGGAACTGTAGGTCAGCTTCAGCAGCAAATCGCTCTCGTGTCTCAAGAAAGGACACCCTTGGAGTGTGAGCTCCAGCCTTTCTGGCAAAAGACGGCCACCAGGAGTAGGAGGAGGCACTCGGTAGCGTGCGATGTTTCGCGATAGAGAAGCGCTTTTGGGAGGAGCCGCTTGCACAGTAGCGTGCAATTCTGCCGCTAAAGATTGGATAATAACTCTGTTCAGCTCTTCTGTTTCAATTGCGCGACGTTGGACTGTATTTTGAATTTTTCTTACGGCCACTTCGCTGACAGACACTGCATGCGAATGTTCCGAGGGCTCTTTTACGAAATCCCCATTCGCCGTCTGACAACGACTTTTGCAGGTACGATTGCTGCATCGCCACAGTTCTTTGTCCGCTTTTCTTTTCTAGCACTGGAACGCGTATCCATTTGTCACAAGCAAGTCTTTGCCGTTCTCCAATTTTATGAATTCCAAAGGCATTTAAACGTAGAAATGATTTCCTAAATATTACTCGATATGAGAACACTTAACACAGGGGTGTCAAACCTTTTTTAGTGGAGGGCCAGTGTGAACATCTTTCAACAAGTGGCGGGCCAGGGTGTTGAAGCTCCTGAGCAAAATTTGGTAGTGATCTGAGTGGGAACTCCGGGCTTGGTCAGCCATTTCCCAGAACATTTTAAATGATATAAGTGTTTCGTAACTTTCATAGAATTGTTAATAGACAACCAACCGGAAACCATAGATACACAGTCTACTCAGATATGTGCGTCTTAGCAAAAGTGATGCCAGTAAGAAAAAACCTCCATGTATTTGGCGCTGACTGTAAAATATAAAAATTTAAACTTTATCCTCTAATTTTGTAATCTTTAGGGAAGGTTCCGCGGGCCAGAAAAAAATCGTCGGCGGCCATATCAGGTGAAAGCTATAAATGTTTAGCTCATTTTTCAGATATCCAGTTGGAGCATGGGCGCCCACACATAGGGGCAAGGGGGCAGTGGCACTTGCCCCCCTGGAAAATTGACATTTATTTTTCTAACTACTATTTTTTGGATTTTAACAAATTTCTTCACATTAAAGCACTAATGATATTAATGATACACACAATGAAAGTCATATTTCTATGTTTATAAATATCTGTAGAAATAAACATGCTCTTAATTTTCTGCCTTGCATTATCAACATCTTGCTAAAAGCTGGAACAATGACCATTGGCTTTAAACTCTCTGGCGGGCGCCCATGCATATAGTAGGCCTATATATCGATTATGGCCTACTTCGTCATCGTCATTTATTTATTTCACAGCGTCCATATAAATTATACTCACATACAATACAATGCATGCAGCATATTTATGATTTTTATGTTTAGGCAAATTAGCCTACTTTAAATTTGAAACAAATAATGTATAAAATTTATAGGCCAAGAATTTCTGACTTTGGTATTTTCAACCATTTAATGGTTGAAAATACCAAAGTCAGAAATTCTTGGCCTATAATATATCGAGCTCAAATGGCAGAGAACTGAATTGGCCTAAGGATTGATTTATGATCGAACTAATTTTGTGATTCCTTTCAGCACGTGCGTTTATCTTGGTACAGCTGGTTTTTAATCTATAGGCCTATTCTTGCTATCAAAAACAAACATGGGGTTAATTTGCGTATGAAATTGACAAATATTAAACCAGATATTTTAAATCTGTGTTAGGCCTTAAAAAATGTTGTGTTTCCGGTAACAGGGCTAAAAAAATTGGGTAGGTAGTAGGGCATAGCCGGGTGCCGTTTTTCAACCGGGTACCGGGTCCGGGTAGTTTGAATAAAATCTTTCGGGTACCGGGTCGGGTATTAAAAATAATCGTTAATCTCTAAACTGAGTAGTATGTCTCCACTTTGAATGCTGTCAAAAGAACACCACTCAGTTTGTTAACTACCTTTGGTGGAATTGAGTCAAATTCTTCAGTGTCAGAGTTTTACTACAGTTGAGTTCTGCCAGCAGTTATTGATTGAGAGGTGCCAGTAATATCTGTTCATGAGCTCTGTGGATAGAATCATTCTATAGTAAAGACATGCTGATCTGTCCAGTCAGGCAAGAGGAGGTCAGAGGTCAGCAGCCCTGATAAACAGTCCTGTTTCTGTGGTGTATGCAGTCCAACTACATGTAGATACATTTCAAAGTGCACCATCCCTTAATCTGTGAGATGTATACTTGGTTATATTATGGAAGGGGCCGTTAAGCTTGGCTGCAGAATCATATCAACAGGTGGAAGGTATCCCTTCTGACAAGTCCTAGTCTAGTCTCTCTGATTTGAATGACAGTGTGACAGACCAAACAGACTCTAAAGATAAGGGATTAACAGATGACCACTAGCCAACCTATCCTGGGGTAGCTATGGTCAGTGAGCAGCACCTGTATGTATAACATTGTATATATATATATATATATACATGAATATAATATGTACATACATATAGGGTGTCCAATAAGTTCGTGAACGATTTTGCTTGCAGATAGCAGAAAATGTTTGAAACAAATATTAATAATGCTTATGTCATTTGAAAGAGCTTTATGTCCCGAAACCAAAAAGTGTAAAAAGTGTTAGTTTTCTGCAACGAGGAAATGACGTCATCAATTTATGCGGATGGGCTATTTTTTAGCGAATTTTATGCAGTTCGCGATCGTTTTTCGTAAACAAACTTGGGGAAAATAGCAGACGTTCAGTTACGCTCGAAAGCTGCTATTCTTGATGAAGAAGGATATTCATATTCCGTTATAGGCGATAAATTAGGATGATCGAAAGGTTGGGTAGCAAAAATGGGTTGAAGTAAGCAAGCAAGGCGAGTTAGGCGATCATGCACGATGCGTTCGACCAAAGATTTTGACACAGGCTGCTATTAAAATAATCAAAAAGGCGAAATACAGACGAGAACCTGGATTGAGACAGATAAAAAAAATTGTCAAAACAGGTGGACTTAAGGACAACACAGAAACAATCAGAAATTACATGAAAGGGGAGTTAAAGTGGAGAAGTTGGAAACGCAGAAAGGCGCCATTGCTAACAGACGCTCAGAGGAAAAAACGGTTGTTATTCGCGAGCACATACATCTGCTGTTTCGCGAGCATGGCTGAACGAAAATATTTCTAACTACATTGAAAACTCGTCTCCAAACTCTCCTAATCTCTCATCGATTGAAAATCTCTGGAGTATATACTATCAGGCAGTGTCTGCAAAGATCCTGAACCAAATACTCCTGCTCAGCTAAAACGTCGTTTGCGAAAACATGGAATTCGATATCGGTTGAAACTTTGTACAACCTCGTCGAATCTTTACCCAGACGAATGAAAGCTGTTATAGCCAGCAAAGACAACACTATTGCCTATTAAATGGTACAATAATTATTGATTTTTGTTGTGTATATTTTTTGTAACAAGCTAGCAAAATCGTTCACGAACTTATTGGACACCCTGTATATACACTCTTCCCCTTCCTATACTTCTTCACCTTCTACCACAGTTCCTCCCCTCCCCCTTCATCATCTCCTGTCTCTCTCTGTTAGATATTTCAAACAGCCAAGCAGCAGGAGGAAAAGGTAATAGACAAGAAAGAGGGGGAAGGAAGAAGGGGAGGGGAGAAAGCATGAAAGAGGGTGCCACTCTTCTATTTAAATGTATATATTATTCCTCTTCTCCCTCACAGTCTACCACTGTTCGGCTCAGGAAAGGGTAGTAGAAGAAAAAGAGGAGGAGGAGGAGGAGGAGGAGGAGGAGGAGGAGGAGGAGGAAAGACAGCATAGAAGAGGGTGATACAAATTCTCCCCTCCCACTCCTCTTGATGGTCCCCTGTTTGAAATAGGATAGTCTAATATAAAGCAACCATCAGCAGGCTGTCTGTGTTCTGTGATTGTCGGTTCATTGTACTGCAATGCCCAGTTGAGAGATCTTGCAGGTTAACTGTTAAGCCCTTTGATGTGTGGTATGCTAAATTCATAATTACCCACCCGGCCCGGAAGACCTTTCATCACCGGGTCCGGTTATCTGCCGGGTGTCAAATACCCGGCATTACCGGTTAACCGGGTCAGCCCCCGGCTATGCCCTAGTAGGTAGGTCGAAAAATATTTTTATTTTGATAAAATATTTTTATGCTGTGACTATTCGAAAAAGTATACCCCACTAGTCTTTTTTGCACAAAGGTACACGCTGCAACAAAGTACGTGTTCTAAGCAAGTATAAACTGCCTATTTCCCGACTGTCTGCACCTAAAACTGCTCTAGAAAACAGTCCTATTAATTTCATTTTGTTTTTGACGTCTTTTCTGTTGTGTCAATACAAATGTTAAAAAATAATTTTTAAAACAAGTTTTAAAAATGTTATAAAAAAATTTTTTTTAGTAAAAAATTTGTTTCTAATAAAAAAATTACAAAATTATTTGGGTCGCGGCGTTAAAAGAGGGTCGGTCGGGTTACCGGAAGCACAACAATTTGTTTTAGGCCTTAACCCATTCCAGCCGGAATTGTTTTGATACCTATCCTGCTAATCGGGTCACGGGTGACCCGATCCGGCGGGAAAGGGTTAATAATCTAAACATGTCCACAGCATTATAGGTCAGCTCTTTCTTACAGGCAGTGGCGTAGCAGGGCTTTTTTAACGTGCAGTTGTATACAAAATGTGCCGTTCTAAATGAATTTGGGCAATTGTAGAAGAACTTCTTTACAGTTAAAACTAGCAAAAAATGGTCATTGTGCATCGATTTTAAGTAATTTACCATGGAGGATGGGAAGGAAAAGAATGAGTTCTAGAAATACCTTAAAAACAGCCCTGTGGCGTAGACAGGGGGTTTCGGGGTTAAACCCCCCATTGGCTTAGGAATTGTTTTAGAAAGGTTATTTATCCACTTAATTAAGAGAAAAAAACAACAATTGTTTGTAGTAAGAATTGTTTCCTTCCCTTTTTACTTTATTTCCTTTTTATTATTTAATTTATTTACTGTAATGCTGTTGGGTTGGTATCAGGGAGGGCATCCGGCCATAAACTCCCGTAATAAATTCCTGGCTACGCCACTGCTTACAGGGTTATAGACCGATTTTCCATTTTAAAGAATTTTTTGACTATATACTATAAAGTAAATTTTGCTCCCCATATACGACACTAATAAACGATGCAACCAATGATAAAATTTTAATGGACTTTGTGTTGTCGCTGCAAGGGAACCTGGCAATGGTATTTTGTTTCTGACCTGATTTTGCTGGGGGTACGCCATCATTCGATTTTTTTACTTGGGGTACAATAAAAATTAAGTTTGAGAACCCCTGATTTTGGCCCTATGTCAGGGAGACCTGCTTATTCACCAGTATTATACCGGGTGGCGCATAAAAAACGTCCCCAAACTTTGTTAACCTGGCAAAGATCTAATTTAAGAGATATGAAATATTAATTTGCACCAAAATGTTAAGCAATCATTTCTGTGCACACATGTCAAATTTCAAGAGAGTACGTTTATTATATCACACTCTGCGGCAAGGTTATAACGTCGTACCTGTTAAAATATTTTGCACAAAACTACGTCATTTATTTCGCCGCGAACGAAAGTCTTCAATTGCGCCAGTAAGACTTTATCATGAGACTAGTCGTTTCTCTAAAAAAATTAATGGCATCTGCTGGAGTTTCGATGCACGGTAAAACACACATCATCGTCATTGATCCTCGGAAAACCAAAGTCAATGGAAAGTAGGCCTATTACGTTGGCTTGTTACGCGATAAGCTCATTCCCGAACGTCGTATAGGCCTAGTACATAGACTCAATCCTGATGACAAGTAGGCCTACATCTTTCAACAAGACAGTGCTCCTTCACATCGTTGCAGATTGGATCAGCAATTTCTTTCAAGCAAACTTCCCTGATTTTATCCACAGTGATGCCTGGCCTCCAAACTCTCCTGATCTAAATCCTATGGTCTACTATGCATGGTGCGCCCTAATAAAGGAGCTTGTGTAATGAGTATGCTGGTCGCAGAAAACCGTTTCTAAATGCTGACGAACTTAAGCAGGTTATTGAAGTAAAAAAATTAATGGTCTCTATTAGACGACACACAAATAGGCCTACAGAAGTCAACAGGACAGTGGAAACAGCGTTTAAGGGTCGTTACAAGAGAAAGCGGAGGACCAATCAAACATTTTCTTGCGTAAAACATCATCATTAAACAACAGTACTGTGCAAAATTTTGGCCATGGGTCATACAGTTCTAACAACAATTTCTCTCAAACGGTTGAGTATTTTGTGCTAAAATTTGGCTGTGTTGTACAAATATGAATTATGATTAGTTTGATGTACTATGATTTAGTTTATCTTTAACTCATTCCAGCCGGAATTGTTTTGATACCTATGCTGTTAATGGGGTCACGGGTGACCCCATCCCGCGGGGAAAGAGTTAAAATTGTTTAATTGCAGGTTAACAACGTTTGGGAACGTTTTTAATGACGTAGGTTTGTGCAAAATATTTGAACAGGTACGACGTTATAACCTTGCCGCAGAGTGTGATATAATAAACGTACTCTCTTGAAATTTGACATGTGTGCACAGAAATGATTGCTTAACATTTTGGTGTAAATTAATTTTTGATATCTCTTAAATTAGATCTTTGCCAGATTAACAAAGTTTGGGGACGTTTTTTATGCGCCACCCGGTATAAATCAAGTCTGCAAGAAGCCAGGCTGCAGTTTGTCCATTTTGCATGCTGCCAGTACAGACTCTATAGGAGTATTAAAGGGGATGTCAAACTGTAGAGAACCTTGGATTTTTAACAAATTTCCTCGCACTAGGCCTAAATAAACTATTCATATAAAAGGTGCCTACACGAGATGACACTGAAAAATTTGCATTAAGAAACCTCATTGAGAAATACTCGTTCTGAGTTTCCAGCTTTGCTTTTTTCAAGCTCTTAATTGCTAGGCTACTAAAATATTTAAGCGCGATCATAAAAAAATTCTTGGCCCCCCCTGCAAAAATTTATGCGGCACCCGTGAGTTGGAGAGCTATAATTAAAATTCCTTATAAGAATTGAGAAGTCTCGCATGATTTATCAGGCCAAGTTCAAGCTGCCATTCGGACGGAATTGATTCGTAGCCTGAATCGTAAAACCTGACCGCTTCCTTTGCTTACAAGCTCTGAGGTACAGATAGGCCTAATCGTCTATGTAAACAACACTCGAACTGCCTCTACGCTCTATGGGTCGCATGCAAGAAATAGGCATATTTCCCATAATTTATTATGAATGGGCCTGCATATTAATATTCGTTCTTCGATTGAACAGGATGGTTAATTATTTGAAGCATTAGATCATAGCCTACATCCTTTTTCCTGTCGACGATGAATAGACTGTTGTCTCTGCTTGGAGGCGTTTTTTTCCATTATTTTCATTAAGTCATTCCTCGCAATCTGAAATTTCAAAGGTGCCTGTAATTTAATCACAACTTTTAAAGTGGTGGTTCGATTTTCATGCAGTTTGCTGAATATAACCATGCATTGGCCAGCAAAATTGCACAAGAACAAAATATTGGTTGCTAGTGGAGCCGATGGTTGCGAATCATGGGTCCTCAAAAAGGCGGAGGAAAAGCAGATACAGAGTTCCGAGAACAAATGTACCCATAAGCTTTTGCGCATTTCTTGGACGCTCAAACTTACCACAGAACAGGTTTATCGGCTTGCTGGAACTTCACCAGAGCTCTTGGGTTCCATCAAGGCTCGCAAACTCTCCTATTTCGGTCATATCATCAGGATTCCCCAGGATTGCGTGGAAAAAGCCATTATGCTGGATCACGTGGAAGGTTATTGACGCAAGGGTAGACCGCGTATTAGCTGGATTGACAACATTCTTGCTTGGTCCCGTCTTTCCGGATCCAATCTTCTCGCCGCTGCACGCGATAGGAGGCAGTGGAGAGCTCTAGTCCATGCATGTGACCAACCGTCGCGCAGCGACGTCGGTGACTGACATGACATGACAGTGGAGCCGGCTGGAACCAAAATGTGAAGGAATTGTTAACTTTGTGATACAAGCATGAAATTTGGTACATACCACGAAAATGTCATAAGAAAAAAGATTCCGCTATAGGCCATCGCAGATATGACACCTGGCCCCAATGGCAGCCATTTTTCAAAATGGCCGACCGGTTTACAGATTTTAATTTATCTCAGCTTCCAGTGCACTTAGAATCGTCATCTTGGTGTCTAAACATACATGGTTAAAGCTAGGATTCCAACAGAGCCATTACAAATGTTTCCCAGAGCTTCAATGGCGGCCATTTTTTAAAATGGCCGACCAAAATACGAATTTTTCAATATCTCAGCTGCCAGTACACTTAGAATTGTCATCTTGGTATCTAAACATGCTTATCAAGGGCAGGCATTCCAACAGAGACATTGCAAATGTTACTCATGGCTTCAATGGCGGCCATTTTCCAAAATGGCCGATCTAAAAAAGGATATTTCAATATCTCAGCTTCCAGTGCACTTAGAATCGTCATCTTGGTGTCGAAACATACATAGTTAAGGGCGAGGATTCCAACAGAGTCATTGCAAATGTTCATCAGAGCTTCAATGGCGGCCATTTTCCAAAATGGCCGACCTAAAACGAATATTTCAATATCTCAGTTTTCAATTCACATAGAATTTCATCTTGGTGTCAAAACATACATAGCTAAGGGTAGGCTTTCCAATGAAATTAAATACAAACGTTTCTGTTCACAAAATTTGCAGCCAAGGACGTCAATGGTGCGGCAAGGTAGAAATTTCCTGCTTATATGAAAATTCAGCTGTTATGGGCTCATGGTGCGTCAAGTTTAAATATAGTATAATCCAAGCTATTTATGAAACTTCTGATTGTGTTCATTTTCATTTGGCAGTGAAACAAATATTGGAATATTTGCAATTCAAGATATTACGCATAATCTCGTATTTATGTGTATTGCGACATATTAAGTCCACATTTGGGAGCCTTTATCCAAACAAAGTAATGACCACTGCATTATACAACATCATCCACGTCATTTAACTGTGAATGCGGTACTGGAGTTCGTCCATTTTGCCCGCCAAAATAGTTGGTGACAAATGTAAAAAAATTTCAATGGGGACCATGGCCGGATTTGCCCCTGGATCTGCCTCTTAATAAGTGCAAACTGAATACTAAGAGGGATATTTAAATAAGACCAAGCTAAACAAGGGCTGGCATTAAACTTTCATGCGACTGATTCAAATCAGTGGCATCCCATGGAGAAAACACGAGCGCTGCAGAAATGTGTAAATGAACAAAATGTAGTGTCATCGACCAATTCAGTGGAATACCATGAATGGGAGACTTAGGGGAGTGTTGTCAGGGCCCCAAGAATTTTACTCTACAATTTTTCCAAAAAAATTCAAGTTTTGTGATTCGCGTAAGAGCGCAAAAATTGGCAATGTGCGCAAAAATTTTGCGCAGATTTGACAAAATCCTGATAAGTTTTTCTAAATTGGGGTTTGATTGACATGCAGCTGTTCAACATAGCAGCAACAACTTTAGGCGATAATAAAAAAAGGCTACCGCCAAATGGGATGGTTGTGTTGGAATTATAGATGAATTTGTAGCTAAAGGATGCTGTTTTTTTTAGTAATGCACCAAATCAAAGTATAAAAAAAATTGTATAACTTCACGGCCCCAAAATAAAATGCTTTAGACGAAATTTCACAAGGCGCTCACAAAGAGCGTTGCGTAGTGTCGGTTTGTGATGGAACTAATAAATTTAATCTATAAGCTTAGGCATACAAACGAAGACGAAGAGCTACTATTCAGCTTGTTGTGTAACTTGGTGATTGATTCTATTCATACACTATCTTGAAGTTGTATTTGTAATGAGCATAGATTTCGGTGGGCGTAGATTTTAACAAGATTAAATTTTTTATAATCGTCTGAATTATTAATCTCATAGTTATTGAAATAGTTATATGGCTGCATTTTTTTCTTGATTCTCTAATTTCTAGGATGCCAAAGCTATACACTAAGCAAACAAAAACACGTTAGATACTTGGTGCACTGATCCATGTTTTGGCGCAAATTTCTGGGCCTGTCTAGTAGGAAATTGTAAATATGTTAGCGGATTGATGCCATCCAGCAACCATGGTCAATTAGCCTTTTCAGCAAATTTCACAATATGTCCTAAGCTCATATTGCTTGGTTACTGCATTAATCATTACACATATTTTTGGAGGGAAAGACAAGTCTATGGCAATATTTCCCCATTTGCAGAAGATGTTTAAGCTCTGGCTTCTCAAGCCTATGTAGAAACAATATTTTTCTGGGTAAAGTCTTTTAACAGCTGGACAAAGAAACTGAATTTAGAACTGAAATTATTTAAAAAACTGAAATTAGAAGTATAACTGCAATTTTCTGAAAAACTGTGACTGAATGAGAACTTAAATTGAAGAAATCCGAACTTAACCCTTAACAGCCGAGTAGCATAGTCTTGTCACCTACCCCCTGACGCCTAGCTATTTTACCATAAAACAGCCTATAAACAAATTTTTTTTAAACTTGTGCTATCTCAGTTATTTCTTGGACTAGAGACATAATGTAACCACTGTTCTTTAGCATTTTATCTCCTCTTCCCATCTATCCGTCCAGTTTTAGCCCCAAAAATTTTGGGGGTACCCTAAGTTGCCCAAAATTAGACCACTCCTCATTTTTTAAAACTTTTTCATGTTCAAGCACCTATATTAAAATATTTTCAGTGACAACATATTTAGTTTGAGCATGAAAGATGTGCAGAAATGAATACCAGTCAAAACACACAAACAATTTGGAATATATCTTTATAAATGAGGAAGTTATGATTTTTTTAGTATTTAGACCCAAGTCTTAAAAGTTAGGAAAATAATAAGGAAATTGAAAAATTGTGAATTTGTGATATCTCATTTATTTCTTGGCCTATAGACATAATGTAACCACTGTTCTTTAGCATTTTATCGCCTCTTCCTTTCCATCTGTCCAGTTTTAACAGGAAAAAATTGGGGGTACCCTAAGTTGCCCAAAATTAGACCCATCCCCAAATTTTTTTAACTTTTCATGTTCAAGCACCTATATGAAAATATTTTCAGTGACAACATATTTACTTTGAGCATGAAAGATGTGCAGAAATGAATGCCAGTCAAAACACAAAAACAATTTTGAATATATCTTTATAATTGAGGAAGTTATAATTTTTTTAGTATTTAGACCCAAGTCGTAAAAGTGAGGGGAATCATAAGGAAATTGAAGAAATGTCAATAATGCAGAAATCATCAAATTTTTAAAGTTTCAACACATGTATGTGATGTAGGCATTAATCTTCAGCATATCATGTCCTTATCCCTATTTGTCAGAAGTTTATATTCCTTGTCAAGTATTTGGTGGCTCTGAAAAGAGCCGTTTTGACGAATGCTCGAGTCTTTCCCTCGACACTTGATGGTCACCTCGTAGACAGCTGCAGCTTCCTGGATCAACCCCTCTCCATCAACAGACTGAACTGAACAGTTTTGAGAGGACAATTTGGAATAAAAATTTGAATTGTTGTTTTGATGTGCTGTACTGCTTACTTTTTTACACCCGTGTACTAACTTGTTTCGTCGGCACTGGTCTGTGGAACAACTATCTGATTTTGTTCGTGGTAAACGTGGAAGCATCCAATCTTGCACAAGGCAATTTTGCATGCTTCACATTCATATTGAGTCTTCTTGGGGCAGCCCCTGAGAGTCTTGATCATGCTGTTTGAGCATAAGATGCAAGTTCGGCACCGGCCTTCGAGCTTGATCAAGATGTGACCCTTCTCATTGCCAGCTAGCATGGGTGAGGTATAGCATGACCGCATTGTCGATGGCCGAGTGCATTTGAAACCTCCATTGATTTGTTTTGCAAGTTCCTGTCTGAAGTCAAGATGCCTTGTTCTAGACATCTTTCTTGAAACTGCCAAATCTGTCTGATCTTTGAAAGTTTCTTTCCAAATGACATAGGCATTGACAATGCTTACATTTATTCCCCACCAGAAAATGTACCGCCACCATTTATTGCCAGACCGGCCAACCGGGTAGTAAGAAGCGTTCTGGTTACCCAAGTCCACCCCACCCATGTGACAATTATAGTTATAATTGACACATGCACGGGTCTCATGAGGAGGTTGCATTTTCCCATTTTTCTGTCCAGAAGAAAGAAATGATATCTGCCTTTTGTGAAAGGCAATAGACAGCAGAACCTCTCCTTTCTGGTGCTCCACAAGTTCTCCTTCTCGCTTCAATTTGGTCTTACTTACATTATCAGGTAAACCTCTTCTGTTCAGCATGATTGTTGAACATGAGTAAGTTACCCGACTCAGCAAGTACTCACACAAATGAAGCGAGCTGAAATAGCGATCATAGTAAATATGATGACCTACATCGAGATAATCATTTGTCAGGTGGGTCACAACATCATAGCCAAGACCAAACTCACGTCTGATGCCAGCCCGGTCAGCGGTTATGGCCTTGCCAGTGTACACGTCAAATTTAAAAAAATACCCATTGTCTGAGTCCGCAATGGTCCAAATTTTGAATCCCCATTTTGTTGGCTTTTTCGGGCAGTATTGTTTGAAGTGACACCTACCATTGAACCCAACCATTGACTCATCAACACTCAGATTCTTTCCAGGCTTGAAAAATTGAGAAAATGTGGCATTGAGGTGGTCTATCAGAGGGCGAACTTTGTAAAGTGGGTCGTAATTTGATGCATCCCGTAAAGGGGCTTGGGTACTGTCTGTCAAGTGCAGATATCTGTTCAAGGCCAAGAACCTATCCCTTGTCATGATTGCTGAAATCCAGGAATCATTGAGTGAGGGATCGGTTGACCAGTAGTCATGCAGTCGTGGTTGTGTCTTGTGTCCCATCGTGATGTTGATGCTGACAAATGCACGCATCTCTGAAGGAGAAGTGGGGGTCCATTTTGTTTTGTGGGGTTGACCTCTTTGCTGGGCAAGTGACCTAGTCTGCTCAGCAAAAAGGTTGGTCTGTTCAGCAAGCACATCAAAAAAACGATCGTCTATGAAGAGAGAGAAAAAATCCAAAAATGGTGCATCATAGGTTGGTCCACCACAGACGCCTGTAAATGGTACAGTTAGGGGAGAAACAGGAAATTCCGATACCTGTTCAGTCCAGTCTATTGCCCCAAAGTCAACATCATCGGAAGAAACCGACCCACTTTCACCGTCGCCGAGCGTGTACCGTATTCCATCGGTAAAATCCGTGTCAATATCGGAGCTTCCCTCACCCAAAGCCACTTCACTGTCGTCGCTTGAATCGTCTAACACGTCTTCGTTCTCAGATTCGCTAGGATTCGAATCTAATTCATCGAGCATTCGCCTTATTTCAGCGTCGGACAGACCACGCGATCGCTTCGTCGCCATTTTTTCAGAAGTAAATAATCGAGATAAATGTCCGATTTGATTCGTCGATTTACGTCATAAAAATGCAAATTTTAAGGGGATCCTTCATTTATTTATATGCCTAAATATAGTATCTAGGCCAACATGACGTAAAGTCATAAAAATATAATACATTTCATTGGTCAAAATACGTCATTATGTATGGAGTGCCGTTGTACACTTTACTGCACTCTCGGCGTCAGGCCCTAGGCAAAATCAACTACCTTTTACTACACCGACGGTGTTTAAGGGTTAAGTAGATGTAAATCGAAAATTATTTCCAAAAGTAAAATGTCACTGGCGTGAACCCTCAGATGCTGCTTTCGTCAGTTCCACCTCCTGAGATGTTACATCAGATCCCTGCCTTTCTAGGCTGCCTAAGCGGCCATTGCTACCTTTACTCAAGTTGATTACTGCAGCAACCTGCTGATCAGTTCACCGAAGTGCCTGCTGGATTGCGTGCAGACCATTCTCTACGCTGATGCGAGTCTGCTGTGCAGTCGGAGGCAGTGTGACCACTGACCACGTTACGCTGCGACTCCATGATGTCCTACGCTGATTGCCTGTTCCCCTTCATAATGAATTTATGATCTGTTTTGCTGGTTTACATGTCTCTTCGTGGATCCATGCCTGCGTATCTGCGTGATTACTGTATAGCGATGCAAACCTCTGCTTCATGGTTGCAACTCAGATTGCTCGAGAAAGTGATTTTCACGTATGGTGGATGAGAACCCACTTCGGTGACCGAACTTTTTCGGTGGCCAGCCCCAGAGGCTGGAACAGCCTTTCGCCCTGCGAGCAGCTGACTTTTGGCTCCTTCATATTATGGCTCAGGACATATAAGGCACATGCTGTTCAAAAAACAGCAGTCCACCTTCATAATCAAATGACTAACTACTCTGATGTAACCCACTTGTTAATACCATCCTCAAGAAGTGGTATTACCAGAGCCAAACTTGACCATGTAACTGAGTGGACTTTGAAATGTAACCTGATCCTGAATGAAAAGAAAACTCAGGAGATGTTAATCCACCGCCCACGTGAGCGAGGGCGACAAGAGACAATCTCTGGAGAAGTGCCCAAGGGTCCATAGCATGTTAATCCTGGAAGTTGTGATGACTGAACATATCGGCTTCGAAATGCATGTAAACCGCATATGTGTCCAAGCCAGATAATCGATGTATGCCTGCGTATCATGACAGCACATGGCCTCTCAGGATCAAAGCTTCAAGATGCTGTGAGAATGACAACTGTGGCTCGTTTGCTATATGCTTTACCGGCATTGTGGAATTTTGACATGAAACAACTCAAACTGAAAAATGAAGACACCAAAGACAGAGGAAAGTGGAAGAGGAGGATCCGAGGGGCTGACCCCTCCGTAGAGAGGGATTAATTCAAGCCTGAAGGAAAAGAAGAAGAAGGAGCGCAATAGACTACAGTTCGTGATGGCTCATCTAGTTAGATATCGCTACATTCCAGAGGATAACCCAACATGGAATAGCTGTGTGAAAAGGCAGAAGGAGCCTCTTCACTGATACTCTGGACGTGTTCTAAACCAGTGGTTCTCAAAGTGGTGGTCCGCGGACTGGTGCCGGTCCGCGGAGTCCTAATCACCGGTCCGTGAAGAAGTCTGAGAGTGAAAAATAAATTAAAATTTTATTTTAAATATTTAAAATTGTGAAATTATTCGAATTGTTGTTCAAAATTTATTCAAAATTCTGTCTCAAACTTTAAAAAAACATTACCAGTGCCTTATTTTAACTTGCCAAATGGCTGTACAAACAATTTTTTATTAATTATAAAAATCCCTAATTATAAATAACCCTATAATTAGTTTTTTTAATAATACAGTTTGATTTTGTTTTTGCTTGCCATTAAAGTTAGCGGTTCGCGAGCTTTCCAAATATATTTTGGCCGGTCCGCAGCCTGCAAAAGTTTGAGAACCACTGTTCTAAACCCACTCCTCCATCCTATAAGGACACTCCCCTATTCCAAGCTTCCCAGACCACATGACCAAATTACCCCACGGGCAGACAACTTTTAAATGAAAAGACGTTTTTAATAAGAATGCTTTATGATGCCTAATTTTGTGTAAACCAAAGTGTGGTTACGCAGTTGGATTAATGAAGAATATACTTACTTACTTGTTAGTCGTTTGTTTATATGTTGTCAAGTATTACTGACAATGACCATTGTTATGAAGTGCATATGGAAATCCGTCTGTATTGATGCGACTTATTAGCAAGCACAACTTATGTAATATGTATTGATTATACTAATATTTTGCCATTTAATATAAGTCACTGTGTCCTATTATATGAAAAGGAGCAATAGGGCATAGCCGGTTGCTGACCCGGTTAACAGGAATTGCCGGTGATTTGATACCCGGACCCGGTGATAAAAGGTCTACGGGGCCCGGGTGGGTAATTATGAATAGCATACCACACATCAAAGGGCTTAACAGCTAACCTGCAAGATCTCTCAACTGGGCATTGTAGTACAATGAACAGACAATCACAGAACAGACAGCCTGCTGATGGTTGCTTTATATTAGACTATCCTATTTCAAACAGGGACCAGCAAGATGAGGGAGGAAGAGGAGGAGGGAAAGTTTGTATCACCCTCTTCCAGACAGCATGTCTGTCTTCCTTCCTCCTCCTCCTCCTCCTTCTCTTTGTTTTCTACTACCCCTTCCTGAGAGGAACAGTGGTAGACTTGAAGGAGAAGAGGAATAATGTAGATATATATATATATAGATATATATATATATATATATATATATACACATATATTTATATGTATTTAAATATAAGAGTGGCACCTTGTTTCATGCTTTCTCCTCTTCTTCCTTCCTCTTCCTTTGGCTGTTTGAAATATCTAACAGAGAGAGAGACAGGACATGATGAAGGAGGAGGGGGTAGGAACTGTGGTAGAAGGTGAAGAATTATAGGAAAAGGGGAAGAGGTGCTGCTCACTGACCATAGCTATATAGGTTGGCCAGTGGTCATCTGTTAATCCCTTATCTTTAAAGCCTGTTTGATCTGTCACACTCTCATTCAAGTCAGAAAGACTAGAACTTGTCAGAAGGGATACCTTCCACCTGTTGACATGCTTTTGGATCCAAGCTTAATAGGCTTCCCCCCATATGACCAAGTATACATCTCACAGATTAAGGGATGGTGCACTTTGAAATATATCTACATGTAGTTGGACTGCATACACCACAGAAACAGGACTGTTTATCAGGGCTGCTGACCTCTGACCTACTTTCCTCCTGCCTGACTGGACAGTTCATAATTTCTATAGTTATACAATACATCTATCAGCAGAGTTCATGAACAGATATTACTAGCACCTCTCAATCAATAACCGCTGGCAGAACTCAAGTTCTGTAGTAAAACTCTGACACTGAAGAATTTGACTCAATTCCACCAAAGGTAGTTAACAAACTGAGCGGTGTTCTTTTGACAGCATTCTAAGGGAGACATACTATTCAGTTTAGAGATTAACGATTACTTTTAATACCCGTACCCGGACCCGGCAGATTTTATTCAAACGACCCGGTACCCGGTTGAAAAATGGCACCCGGCTATGCCCTAAGGAGCAACTTTGAGCCAGAAAAATGGGATAATCTCTTGCAGAAATGGGATTGGTTTTATTGGCGCCGTAACAAAACGGCGCCTGACGAAACGTCGCCGACGAAACGGCGCCGACAGAACGGCGCCGACAGAACGGCGCCGACAAAACGGCACCGACAATACGGCGCGGTACAAAGACTACGATACCCGTTTAGTGATTGTTTGCTTATAACAAACTGTGCCGCCCGTCATTAGAAACTCAGTTCGAATATAGACTAGATCAATTGAGGAAAATGGTCTTGCTTAAATTGGAGCTGGATTGATGAAAATATTCTTCCTTAAATGGAGGCTGGATTGATGAAAATATTCTTCCTTAAATGGAAGCTGGATTGATTAAAATATTTTTGCTTAAATGGAAGCCGGACTTATGGAAATGTTATTACTTAAATTGGAACTGGATGGAATAATGAAAAATAATTGCTTGGCAGTTGCTTCTATCAATTAAACAATTAAACTGCCAAAACAATATTTTTCTTCATGTCTGCGCCGTTTTGTCCCGCGCCGTTTTGCTACCACGCCATTTTGTTACCGTGCCGTTTTGTTACTGTGCCGTTTTGTCGGCGCCGTTTTGTTCTGCGCTGTTTTGTCAGCGCACCGGTTTTATTGAGGGATGTGTGATCAGTTTTCTGTTCTCAGTTTTGGAAATAGCAACTATTACTTTCAAAGTCAATTAAAACGTTTATTTAATTTCTTAGTGATATGATGAATTCATATTTGACATGTCAGTCATAAGAAGAAATGTTTAGTATAATACTGACTTTTATTCTTTTTTAGAGTTTGTGTAAATATCGTGCTTAATAATTGATGGTTCATAATTCTATTCGAATGACTTTCTTGTAGCACCCTGCAGAGAGATTAATGCAATTACCTCAAAGAGATTAATTCCAAACAGTGGACTGGTTTGTGATAACTCTTTGCAATGCACTGCTTTGGATTCACTGACAGCCAAAATCATGAAGAACATCGGTCAGAATAGTGCAACATCGTTTTTCTCATTGCCAACGTACAATAGCTTTGTTTCAACTGTTTTTAGTGATAAGTTTTCTGCAGCATTCAACTCACAGGAGCATTTGCATGCATTAGTTACGACAAATTCAAACGTCTCATCAGACATTGTCAGCTTGTCATCTGCCAATGTTAAAAGTCGGGACTTTGTATCGGGTGATTATTCAGCTCATGTCTCTTCATCAGCTAATTTAGAATGTTTCTCCAATCAAAGTTTGCCAGAAAACGTGAAAACCAACATCTTGAATGCTGATTCATTGATACAAATCGAGTTGTCTGAGTTGAATACAGTTACTCCAGGTCATCCAGAATGTGAGTTAAAGACCAAGGCATTGACTGCTGCTGCTGCTGAATTGGTTGATGCTAAAACCTATCAGAACAATGCTGGTTTTGCTGTACTTTCATATGCTGGGTTAAGTACTGGTCAAAATTCAGTGAATCCAATTGCGCTAGACTGTAAGAATGAATCCAATGCTTATTCTAAGCACGAAACCAATGCTTTGATGAACCTTGCAAAGCAGAATTCAATTAATCTTGGCACAGAGATATCCGTGTGTGTTGAGAATTCAAATAGCTTGAATGGATGCAGTATGGATTCTATAGTTCTTTCAAATCAAAATTCTCTGATTTCTAGGAAATGGGAATCACTGAATTCTGAAAAATTGGCTCCTTCATATCTGGCTGAAGCAGATGCTACATCTGTTGTCAATCAGAATTCATTGTTAGGCAGTTGCAAGCATTTAAAGGAATATCATTCCATTAATAATGACGAAAAGTGCAGTACAGAAAAGGACAGTATTCACAGTGAGTCAAAATCTATGTTTTCAAAGGAAGTGTATATGAAATTTCTTCAGTGGAAAAACAAAGATTCTTTATGCTGGCTAGACGTTGTGATGTGCCTCCTGATGCACAGTAAAACATTGAGATTGTTGTTGAACAAAGCAAAGACAGAAACTTGCCTCAAACCTTTAGTTGGATCATTTGATATATCTCAGAGACTTTTCAGACAAGGTCTTGAACTTCGGCGATGTGTGGGACTCTGTCGGATGGGGCGTACAGTTAAACTTGAGACAAGTGTTGGTGATGTCATGGTAAAAACTGGCGGAGGAAATTCCACTGACATTCTCTTTGGTGCCAAAGCTATAGCGACTATTGCTATGGATGAAGTGGAAGGGTGTAGCGTTGAGGAGCCTTTCGATGTCCGAAACATTTTCAGCAGAGAGGACCCAAACACTGTCTCAATTGAGAAGATGTTGCAGGAGGCTGACCGGTTGGATTCGCTGTCGAAAAAGACCCTTTCTGATGCCCGTGACAGTATATTTGCAAGTCTGGAACCCAGTCTCCATTGCAAGAAAGGGCAAAATGATAGTCCATTACTGGCTCTTATAGAACTGCTTGCAAAAGATCCAATGGGCGATAGGCTTAAAATACATTATCATTGGGCCTTGAACTGTTCTACATGTGGAGCAACACATCAAGACAGGTTGGTTTAATCAAATTTACCAGATTATTTTGAAGACTTTACAATCTGCATATATATGACGTTTTGACTGCACTTTGAAACTTGTGTGAATTTAGCTGACCATTGTCTTTAATTTTATATTGAAATACGGCGGAGCCCCTGACCTTTGATCATAGTATTATATGATCAATAGTTTAGACGATTTGGGTATCTAGTGAAATTTTTTCTGTTCAAAAGTTGCCTGCTTGTGATTTGGGTATGGTTGAATAATGAATAATAATGAGATCCCTTCTAGCTAGCCCGGAGGGCTATCCAATGGGGATGAAGTGTTAGCGACTTCATTTTCAAGGCCTCGGCATATGAGGTGGTGGCCAATCTTCTCCCTCACCATCACATTATCCACTGACCGTGAGGTCAGTGTACTCATCATAGCTGAGTCGACTAGGGGGTGCTTGTGGAACAGAAATCTCGTTACAAATTTCTGGCCCAGCGGGGAATTGAACCTCCGACCTCTCGGTCGACAGTCCTGTGCGCTAACCACTGTACTATTGAGTTGAATACTGTTAGACTATTTCTTTATTTGAATATTTTGTGTATGGTTCTTGTTTGTAGTGTCGATAAAGAAGTCATGACATTTCTAAAGCTGACTGAAAATTTTCATGTTTCTGAACCGTGCTTTATGAGAAACTGTTTCTCGTGTAAAGCTCCAGACCAGCTGCTTTCCATTAAGTTTGACAGGTTTGACTTAGTGCTGTCTTCATATGACAAATTCAAGTGAAGCAGTGAAATTTACTTTATTGCTCCAGTTAGCTATTTTAATTCCTAGTTACTGTTTAACTTGTTGTTTTTTAGCTGTTTCACAGCAGTTTTTCAAAAGTAATTGTTAGAACATTAATTCATGAGCTTTGGAAGCTTGGGACTGGCTTTGATTTTATCTTCATTCATTCATTTAATGGACTTATATAGCACCCCTTCCAGAAATGTACTCAGGTCGCTCCCAGCCCAGCCACAGCAAAAGAAAAAGACTTGAGAGATTTATTAAGCGAAGTTTGATTGGTCAGATGTAATAAATGTAGTCTTGTAGGGAGGTCATTCTGGATGGACGACCCTACAATCTTATTATCTTGTTTGCAGACCATCAGTGACAATAATGCAAATTGTTTGAAATTTTTAATATAAGTAGTGGAAGATTAATTGTCACATATAATTTGAAAATCATTGAATTTTAATGGCAATATTGTGGATCACTGATAGGCCAATGAGTTAAAGTGATGTGGAGTAATTCATTAATTTGTTACAAAACTATTTGAACTAAGTCTTCCTTGTCATTTTCCTTTGAGTTGAACGATCATCTAGCAAGTGTGCAAATATTATAGCAGCAATCTATATACACAATCACATTTTTAAAATGTGACTGCATGTTATTCCATATTCGGGATTAAAACATGTTAGGTTACATGTAGTAGGTAAGTTAAAATAAGTATATTCTTGATTACTCCACTTGCAATGGAATCATAGAACGTTGTTCTAATACATCGAAGTAATAAAATTGGTAATTAAGGATGCAAATTAAATGAGAAGTTAAGTAAAGAGACTGAACTATTAGTGATAAGCAAGTCATTCACAGAGTGGGCCAAAAAGTAATCCCCTGAGGTTTTTGTCCATATATTGGCCAGATGTAAGAAATTTTTAAGTCAAGTTTTGCAAGGTTAAGGGTAATACCTATTGTTACACACAACAGCCAAATTTCGCCAGAAAAATTCAAATAGAATAGAAGTTATTTAGAAAAGCGTTTGACAGCATAAACAGGGATACGCTCTGGAGCATAGTCAGGCTTTACGGAGTCCCGGAAAAGTACATCAACATTTTTAAAGCTCTTTATCAGGACGCAAGTTGTTGCATCAGAACAGAGAATGGCAACACTATAATGTTCCAGATTGAAACAGGAGTACGTCAAGGATGCGTGTTGTCTCCATTCCTATTTGCTCTTGTAATTGACTTCATCATGAAAGGAGCGATGGACGATTCTACATCTGGCATAACTTGGAACCAGGGAAAGTTGAAGGATTTGGATTTTGCAGACGACATAGCACTGTTAAGCGAAACACACATGGACATGCAGAGGATGACTACGAGACTGCAGGAGTTAGGAAAGGGAGCAGGACTGCACATCAACAGTGCGAAAACGAGAGCTATGAAAATCGGAAACATAGACCATCCGAACATCAAGATTGGACAGGAAACATAGAATATGTCAACAATTTTCCATACCTGGGAAGCTATATGGAAAAGGATGGGGGCATAGAGATGGATGTGAAGACAAGAATTGGCAGGGCAGCGGCGGTCTTCCAAAGAATGAGAACCGTGTGGAGATCAGGAGCGTTGAGCAGAGACGCGAAGCTCCGACTGTACTCATCGTTGGTGTTGCCTGTGGTACTCTATGCAAGTGAGGCCTGGAAGACAACAGCAATTCAACAAAGCAACTAAATGTCTTCCACCGGAGGTGCATACGATCTATCCTGGGCATCTCATGGAGAGATCACATCAGAAACGAGGAGGTGCTAAAAATGGCAGGGACGAAGGACCTTGAATATATCATCATGGGGAGAAGGGGAAGGTTGGCTGGGCACATCCTTAGACTACCAAAGAAGAGGATTGCGAGGACGGCATTGAACTGGGTGCCGGAGGGTGGTAAACGGAAAAGAGGCAGGCCAAGAAACACCTGGAGACATGCTTTCAGGAAGGACCTGGAGCGGATGGGACTGGGCTGGGACGAGGCGGAGGTGGTGGCTGGCGATCGTGCGGTGTGGCGAGGACTTGTCGACCAATGTTTCGATCGGAACTGGAGGAACTAAGTCTAAGTAAGTAAGTAAGAAGTTATTTTACTTTTATTTAGTGGGTCCACTCACTTTTTGTGATGATCCAAACACACAATGCAACAGAAAGTAGCAAAAAGCCATTTTTTTCAAGTGAGGCCTAAAATAATTTTTATCAAATAAACTTGACATTGCCAGATTATCATTATTATTATTATGCAGAAAAGAAACATACACGAGCATTGATGCATGTCTATGCCATCATTTTTGCGAGATGACTATCAACTTGATATGGGAAGCAAAGAATTTTTAAGATCAATAATTTTGTTGTTAAAGCAATAAAATTTGAGATTTTTAAAACATTAAAATTGCCAAAATGTCAATGACACACAAAATGTGTATTTAGAAACTTCATGAGCAAGGTCTTAGAGCTGCTATATATAATCACGGGTTACTCTGATAAACAGTGAGAAATTAAGAGTTAAATTGAGAGTTAAGAAATATGCCGTTAATGAAAGGAGATCGCCTCAATGTCAATATTATGTCCTGGTTTCATTGAGAAGAACCAATGACCCTAAATCTCTGGATTTTAACCTGATAGATTATTTACTAGAATTTGCGTATTTTATAATTTTGTAATCATTAAAAATAATATTGTTAATGTCACTTGTTTTGATTTTATGCATTCGACTTATATTCAAGCTGTCGATTTTGGACCTCTTTTTCCCCGAAAAATATACTTCTTATACTTCAATCGACTTATAGTTGAGTATACAGGGTGGTCCAGCATAAATGAACCAACTTTGAATGCATGTAACTGCGCCAATTGTTGACATTTATTTATACTTTATGCGTCAGATAAAAGGTATTTCACTCGCGTATGTGAACTGAAAAAATGGAACTGGTACAAGTTTAGGTTTTAATTATATGCTCGGAACAGCACTAGCTACCATATTTTTTTGTTTTCTATGACGCGATCTGGCACCGTTGACAGACGATGATCGCGTTTTGATCAAGAATTTTTACTAAATGATAAGAGATTTAATTTGGTTGAAATTATGAATGAATTTTCTAATAGAGGATGAAATAAACAATACCTTGAATTATCTGCTAAGGAAAATTGATAAAAGCAGGACTTTATACTCATAAACCATGGGAATCATGGCATGCATATTCGCTAACATTGCTCCTGTATCCGAGTAAATTTGCAGTCAAGGACCTACAAGAAAATCTTTGCGGGTCATTCAGCGCGAAACAGGTAGTCCTGTTAGGAATACCGTACAAACGTATTCTAAAAGTTGATCTAAAGTTATTTGTCGACGTGATGTCCAACAGCACTCCAAAACTGACACAAAGAAACGGCAAGCGAAACAGGCGTTCTGCCAGCCGTTTCTTTGCGTCTGAAGCGGCGTGTGGCAGCGCACGGCTGTTGATAAAATCGAAAGGAAATGGTTTAGCGAAGAGTTGATATTCATGGTAGACACTCCTACAAAGACCCAAAATGATTGTGTCTATGCCCGTGTTAGCAAAAACAATTTGAATATCCTGGGGAAACGGCGCCCGATTGCGTCACAAATGACAACAAAATATGGTAGCTAGCGCTGTTCCGAGCCTATAATTAAAACCTAAACTTGCCCCTGTTCCATTTTTTCAGTGCAAATACTAGAGTGAGGTACCTTTAATTTGACGCATAAAGTATAAATAAATTCCAACAATTGGCGAAGTTATATGCATTCAAAGTTGGTTCATTTATGCTGGACCACCCTGTATATGGTAAATTACTTTTAAGCCTGTAAAACTTGATTTAAAAACTCTTACTTCTGGCCAAGATATTGACAAACACCTTAGGAGATTACTTTTTTCGTCCACTCAGTATACAGCATCCTAGTGATAAAACCTCTTTCCCATCGTTTCAAACCACAATGTTGTACCTTGAGATTATATGGGCGAGGCCTAAGTGAGTGTCCAGCTACCTATGCTGGCAGGAGAAGATCATGTATAAAAGGTAAACTAAGACAGGGGTTTTCAAACTTTTTTAGGCTGGGGACCACCGTAGCATGTCGTGGTTAGGTGGCGGACCCCTATGGGCCTATGCAATAAATTTGGCCAATCGCAATTGTGTGAGGCTTTCTCGTTCGTGCTATTCGCAATGCTCGTAGAGCTTTCTCATTTACTGCACATGGCGAAAGCTGTTATTTTGCCTTTCTGCTTTGAGTAGCTTAGGCCTACAGCTCCTTTTGTCGCTCGAGATATTTCTTTGGCAACATCTGCAATTTGCATGCATTGTCCTTAAATGGCGCTTTAATTTCACGGGTTTCATTGAATCCTGATTAGACAGAGTTTGCACACTCATGACATAACGCAAAGAGGTTAGGCCTAATCATATTTTGTTCCGTCTGCAATGAAACCATAATGAAATATACTCTGGAAAGTGTGGATCATAGGCCTACTTGCGGAATTTTTTTCTTTTTCTCACATTAATTTTGTCTTTGTCGTCAAAATCTTCTGATCAGGGCTTTTTTAACATGCAGTTGTAGACAAAATAATGCAGTTCTAAATGGATTTGTGCAGTTGTAGAAGCACTTCTGTACAGTTAAAACTAGCAAAAAATGTTCATTGTCACTTGATTGGAAATAATTTACTATGGCCGATGGGACGGAAACGAAGGAGTTGCAGTTCTAAAAATTCCTTAAAAACAGCCCTGCTTCTGATTTCTGATCAGTTTTTCTCTTTATAAATTTATCCATGGTTATGAAGAACGTTGAAAATATTAATATTATATTTTTTAAATATAGCAGCAATTCCGTCTAGCAGCAATGGCGTCTCTGTTGGTACGTCACAATTATACTAACGTGCGCTAAAATAGCACCAGAAGGAACTAATGTTAGGTATAATTATATATTCGTTTAATGAGCAAAAACAGGTTGTTACTAGACATCAGTAGGTAATAACCATAGATAGCTCAAAATGTTTTTATAGCTCAGTTGTTTTATAGCTCAGTCATTTTTTTTATATAATTTTAGATGATAATGAAAACATTGCAAATGTACTATTTTTATTGTTTTTCTGGACCTGCTTTGCAGACCCCTTGGCAACAAGCCGCGGACCCCCAGGGGTCCGCGGACCACAGTTTGAAAACCTCTGAACTAAGGACTTCAGTATTTTGCCACAGTCACTAATCTGCATTTATAGTTAGAAATTTATATAGTGCCACTTGAGTGGAAACATTTCGAATGCTGTGACGTGTGCTGTGGAAGCTTATGCTGTTGCCATTTCGTATTATTGTACATTTTAAAATGAGATGTTAGATAATCTTTGCAAATTTTTTAAAATTCTTGTGCAGCCTAGCTTTGTCAAAACTGTTCAGGAATTTTCTAAAGGTCTTCTGTTAATTGAATTTGCAAATAATTTGATTTTTTATGGTCCTTATAATGCAATCAGTGGTACTTTCTTTTAGAGCTGCATGGGTATGCAGTAACATGTCTCTTGTTATTATGCATGTTGATTGTTGAATGGCCAATATGATAATTATTTAATGCTTCTTGGTCATTTGAATGAATGAGCTCTTCTTCATTAGTGAAATTTGCTAAAGGGTTGTTGCCATATTTGGGATTTTTATGGCATTGAAGTTGGAATCATAGAGTTCTTTATTAGGTGTGCTGTGGATATTGCTTGCTTGTGGATATTTGAATGCATGTTACCAAGAGCCATACGTTTTTCTTTGGCAGACCTGTAAAAGATGAAGTTTCAGGCCTATGAATTACATATGCCGTTTGTGACTGGGAATTTTTTTGAATCAGTGGTGTATGGATATTTATATAGCGCCTCTGAGTAGTTTCCTTGAAGAGGCACTATATAAATATTTGAATGAATGAATGAATGGAAGAGACAGGAACTTTGTTTGTGGTTGTAACTGTCAACGATGGAGAGGTCCTACAACCAATCAACTCTCCTGTGATCTGAGGTTAACTTGTCGCAGAATATTATTTCCCATATGTAAACTGTTTCATTTTATGCTTACGTGCAGGCTGCCCGATTTGTTCTTTCATCATTTCCTTGAAGGCATTCATCCCTGTGACCTTGCTGACCTTGACTTTGAGTTCAAAGGAGACAAGTATGCTGTGACCGGAATGGTACAGTATAAGACGGATCCTGATCACTTTGTGTCTTGGCTTCGAGAGCCTGTCGGTAAGTGCTGACATCACAGTTTTAGTTTCAATTTGTTTCCTTTAACAATTGTTGCTTTACCTGTAAAGTTATTCAATGCAGAGAGAAGCATACGTTCCTGAGTGTTATGGCTCTTTTAGAACAGTCACAGAATTCAATTTTTAGCTCTATGGCTGTAACTTAATTCTGTTACGTATGCTTATATTTTCTTAGACTTATGACCTCTTGAAATAAGAAGTTCAAAAGCAGTAAAATTTGTTTGGACAAGAGTGTAAATCGTGTACAGTGCAGAAAATCGTGAAACTAAGTAAAATCATAAATTTTGTATCTAACACATTAATAATAATAATAATATTAATAATATTAATAATCTTTTCTTTAATGAAGTGCCTGCAAGGCGCACTGCGCTTTACATAATTTACAAGTTATGCAGTAATATTAATTAAACTTAACTACCTACTGAACATACAGCTTCACAATTACATGGCGCTTATAGCCGCCTACAAAGCATTATCCGCCCAATGGGGGCTCGAACTCACTACCTCTCGCACTCTTTGCCAGCGTGTTATTCATTGCGCTACCGGGCCCCTGGATGATGGGTACTAATTACTGAAGCAATGGCAGTATCTCAGTTGCTGTATGCTGCCCCAATATTATGAAGTTATGTGAGTGCTGCAGATCACCAAAGACTAGAATGATGGGATTATATATATATATATATATATATATATGTATATGTATAAATGTATATGTATATATGTGTGTGTGCGACCTGGTGGCGGGCCGGTAACGCGTCTGCTCACGGAGCGGGAGGTTGTGGGTTCGACTCCCGGTAACGACCTTGGGCAAGTTGTTTACGCACACGTGCCTCTGTCACCAAGCAGTATAATTTGGTACCGGCGTAAGCTGGGAAGTAAACAGCAAGTCCTGCGATACACTGGCCCCGTGTCCAGGACCTTGGGATTCGTCCATTGCTGGCTCAGGGCTATGGAAAAGGAGATGAGCGCCTCCCTATGTTCCTCATGGAACGGGATAGGACTTTACTTATATATATATATATGTATATATGTGTATATATATAATATATATATGAAGGCGGTGCCACAATGGCGATGCAGGTTGGTGCAGCAAAGAACAGCCTTCTCAAGGTGTTCGAGTGTATTTTAGACCATGTGTTGCACTGCCGGTTCCCACTGCCAATCCAATGCCAGTGTGCACTTTTGTTTACAAGCTCACGGATTTGAACTGTCTTGCCAAGATGATACAAATTTTATACCAAGGTTTTTAATAATATTATTCATTCATTCGAATATTTATATAGCGCTCCTTCAAGAAAAAACTACTCAGAGGCGATTCCGACTCCAGCGCGCCCAAAAAGAACAGTTTTAAGTTTAGTAATGAAGGGTCATGGTAGAGTCACAGGGTGTAGGCACAGCTCAAAAGGAAGGCTATTCCAGACCACTGGGGCCAACCACAGAAAAGGCTCGATTCTTCATGGTAACAGTGCGAGCAAAAGGAACTAAGAACACCTTCTTTTGTCAGCTGAGCGTAGCTGGCAGTGTCCTTGGATACCCAATGTAAGGCTGCATAGCTCTTGGAGGTAAATTGGGGCGAGGCCCTGACAACATCGCCGTACGCTCTGAGCTCAATACGCTGGTGAATAGGGAGCTAGTGAAGTACCTCAAGCATGTAGTTTGATACATGACCATATTTAGGGATTTGCACAATTAGGTGTGCAGCAGAGCGCAAGACCCGGTCAAGACTTTGTGGGGCGCGGTGGTCTAGTGGTGGCGTCGTTGCCTTGGAACCGGAAGGTCCGAGGTTCGAATCCACCCTCAAGCCACGTAAGGACCTTGGGCAAGTCCTTCACTTACAATTGCTCAGCGCTTCGGCGTGAAACTTCGATGCAGTGTCCGCTCTGCATCGGGAGCGCCTCTGAGTAGAGAGAGCTTGAAGGGGCGCTATAACAAGTGCACATACAAACAAACAAAGACAAGTCATTCTGCTGGATGGGAGGCCAAAGTAGAGCGAAGAGATATAGTTGATGCGAGATGTAATGAAGGAATGCAGCAGATGTAAGAGAATGGATGACCGTGCGAAGCTGGCGCAGCTGATAATAGCAGTCTCGAGCAAGACGGTGAAGTTGAGGAGCAAAAGTGTGTTCTTGGTCAAGTTGGACACCGAGGTCATGAAGCGTGGTTGCAAAGACAAAGCCAGAAAATTCAGATTCAAGAGAAAAGAGATCAAGCTTGGCAAGCTGCTGCCTGTCCAACCAAAGAAATTTTGTCTTAGATGGGTTCAAGCTTAGTCTATTAGATGACATCCATGCCTCTAGAGCATCCAAAGTCCCGCTCATTATCCGAACCGCTTCGACAGCATTAGAAGGGGGGCGAAACTATAGTATCCGGGACCGAGGTTTTATACCATTGGGAATTACCTTAGGCCTATTATAAGACTGAACGCTATTGGTGCGATTTTGTTTTCTTCCGTTTGCATGCCGATATATCATTGGTTGTAATAAATAAAACAAACACTATGCATTTTTTCAAAGAGGTTCAAAATTTAAAAAACGTTTTAAACAAAATATGTTTAAAATTAATTTGCGTGAAAAATTGCAAATGCGAAATTAAACGGATAATACGATCGTATCTGATCCGTTTAGTTTCGCATTTGCAATTTTTCACGCAGATTAATTTGTAGAGATCTTCAAAAATAAAAATAAAATAATTCAACGTATTTACATATCTTGATACGATCTGAAGATTTATTTTAAAATTTGCTCTGTGCGTAATATTGATTTTTGATGTTCTAATTTTTTTAAATTTGCGTGAAACGTAAATGTGAAACTAAACGGAAAATACTCGAATTAATTTTTTTTTAAATTTAACGTATTTGCATATATTGATATGAACTAAATATTCGTGTCGTCTGCTACTTAATGTCGTCTATTATTTATTATAAATCATTTTTAATGTTTTGTTTTGCTCTCTGCGTAAGATTGATTTTTAACGTTGTAAATTTTTTAATTTGCGTGAAACGTTTTAAATTCGAAACTAAACGGATAATATGATACGATACGTCTTTAGAGATATGCAAAAATATAATGTTTTCAAAAAACATTGCATATTTTGAAAATAACTAAAATTTGCTCCAGATGTGCTTAAGATTGATTTTTGACGTATTAAATTTTTTAAATTTGCGTTAAACTTTGTGCAGCAGCTAGACGTTGTAAATACGCAACTAAACATATAATAGTCCGTTAGAAGACTAGCAAATCAAGACGCGAAACAAATCTATAAATATAATGGAAATTCCCAATGGTATAAACCTCGGTCCCGGATACTATAGTTTCGCCAGAAGGGGGGCAATGGGTGTAAGCGATATTGCATACTGCTGACCCGAAACCGCATGAGCCGTTTGGAGTGACCTGACCTGACGTGTAGATGAGATAAAGTACGGGACAAAGGACTGAACCCTCGGGTAGACCATTTTGTGCAGGCACCCTTGAAGATCTAGAAGAGCCATGGACCACACAGAGAGAACATTCATGAAGAAGAGAATCTATCTATTTGTAAAATGCACCAGACAAATCAAAAGAAACACTCAGCCTCAAAATCTCGTGGTCTACAGTGTCAGAAGCAGTGCTGACGTCAAAAGGGCCAGCAGGGTCAGCTGGGCTTTGTCAATCGTTCCATAGATGTCTGAGAGGAGTCTGAGCAGAAGCGTTTCAGTTGAGTGGAATCTCATTGCTATAATAGTTGTTAATTATATTAATATATTATAATCTCTCGACGAATATTTTAGGGGTCATTGCATAATTACGTAATGCGCGAGGGTGGGTGGGTGGGGTCACTGAAAACGTTACGAAACGTTACGGGGGTGGGTGAGTGGGTGGGGGAGCTGAACGTTACGTAACGCCCTGAAAAAATTATTAATGAATGACACTTTAGACAAGTTATGTGATCGATGTTAAAACTTTGTGGCATTGATTTAAAACGTAACCGAAGTAGGTCTATATACCTGAAGAAGATACGGCAGCAGACACCAGTTACATGCCAGGACAACAGATCTGTGCTTCCTTTTTTGCAAACTGGAAACCGCTGTTTGAATTGTGTGGATCTGTGATAGTTTTACCAACGGAACAACGTGATAGGTGTAGTTTTCCCTTTGATTCTTGACATCGAAGATTCGAACCACTTTGAAGCATAGGCCTTTTTCACTTAGGCCTATAGTGGACACGAATCCAAAACATTCTAAATTCATGCTCAAAAGAACTCATCAATATTTCTATTAACAATTATCGAAGTGTCCAGACTATAAGCAAATAATTAGTTCATCTTAATTTTGATTAATTATTAATGAGCAATTCTAGTCCATGAAACTTTTCAGTAGTGTTTAAAATTTTATTCTGGAGTTAGGCCCTAGGCCTAAAATAAATTTTAAGAAAACTGCAGTTCAGGCATGACGATCATTTATATAAATAAAACATTCTGTATATTTTAAGCCTAGTCTACTGTCAAATAGTATTTCACTTAGGATACTATATTAAATTCACTATGAAAATATGAATTATAAATGCGAATTCGCATATAGATCTGTCTAAATCTTAGCTGATTTTTTAAAGCAATAGTTACGTAATGCTGGGGAGGGTGGGTGGGTCAAGGGAAGCATTACGAAGCATTACAGGGTGGGTGGGTGGGTCAAAAACGGTCATTTTCGGCGTTTCGTAATTATGCAATGACCCCTTACATATTTTATTGGAGTACTTTTTTGTGTGCATGAATAATACGCGGCTGAATGGAGGGTTATTGAATGCTATTTTTTTAAATCTTTTATATGAAGTTTTAAGATATCTTAGTCTAAATAGTATCCCATAATGAATTGTATTTGTGTTGTACCCTATTATCAGTCACTTGTACAAAAAGGCCTGGCCAATATTGCTTGATCAATTTAAAATTTAGGTATCGAGGTCACACTCTACATTGTATGAAAATGCACTATAATAATATTTAAGGTAGGGGGCCTACTCTTGCTCCAATGTTAAAATTTCTTGCTTGTGTAAGGTACCCCCAGTGGAGAAAAAACTGCTTATGCAGAAATATGGGCTTGTGCATGGGCGCCCGCACATAGGGGCAAAGGGGGCACTTGCCCCCCCCCCCCCCCTGGAAAAGTGACACTTATTTTTCTAACTACTACTTTTGAGTTTTTAACAAATTTCTTCGCATCAAAACACTAATGATACCAATGATACACACAGTGAAAGTCATAAATTTATGTTTAGAAATCTCTATAAAAATAAATATATATAGTGCCCTTCATAGACCATATAACGCGAGGGCTAACATTTTCGAAATTATCAGAAAATTAGACGGCCAAAGTTTAGTACTTGCTATTAAATCTTATGCAAAATACGACCCAAACCGTGTCCAAATGCTTCAAAATTCGATCTTCCTAACTAAATACTAAAAAATAGATCTACGCACATCTGACATTTTGTTTGTATTTATTAAAAATAAATAAAATGCAACCAAATTGCGAGTTTGTTCTTATTTGAATAAATTAAACTTTCTTTCAACATGTGAGCGAAAATTAATGTAGTTCCTTTCAATGCAATGCTAGTACCAAAGACTAAAAGTTTCGAAGATCAAGTCTCTTACAAATTAATGTCTGCTGGCACAGCCGATGGAGTCAGCCTACCATCCATGCATTTAAGCTGTACAGCAACACATGCGTCAGCGCATTTAAAATTGTTGCATTCATTGGTCATGTCACTACAAGGACTGTGGGGAACCAGCGTATCGGAGCTACTGGGATGCAAATTACCGCGTGTACAAACTAATATAAGGTGGTATGCGATAGCGATCATCCAATATCAGTTTAAAAGTATCAAATGACTTCAACAAGTAAAATATCTTGTGTAATAAAAGTTAAGTTTCAACTAGTCTCGCATATATCGCGACTACCCCACTTTCTGCTCAGAAATTTGACCTCAAAAACTCGCATTATACGCGAGTATCTACGGTACTTTTTAACATCTACTTTTGGATTTTTAGGAAATTTTCGCACTTAGGAAACTATTCGTATTTTTAAAATATTTTATTGCACATTTAACTCATTATACAATCATGAATAGCCAAAGCTGAAGGAATATTAAAAATAATACACAAAATGAAATTGAGAAATTTGCATTAAGAAATTTCTTTGAAAAAATACCCGTGTTTTTAATTTCCAGCATTGTATTTTTCATGCTCTTGTCACTGAAAAATTCAACCGTGACCATCGTAAAATTTTTGCCCCCTCCTGCAAAATTTTCTGCGGGCGCCCACGGGCTTCTGTTGTTATGCGAACACCCCTCTTTAATCTTGGCTATTTTGGGCATAACTTTTAGATGGCGTGGGATATCATCATACATTTTACCTTAACATGTGTGTAAATGAACCTTTTATACCCTGGAATGTGTGTCAAAAAAAGGTCCAGCACCAAAACGTCCAGCACCTAAATGGCAGCACCAAGACGTTCTGTTTTGCAAATGAATATCATTATCTAAAAGTGACTGGAAAACCAGTACAGCTTGTTGTTGATGTATTAATAAATCAGGCCTAAAAAAATGTTGTGTTTCTGGTAACAGAGCCAAAAAAAATTGGGTATGTAGGTCGGAAAATATTTTTATTTTGGTAAAATATTTTTATGCAGTGACTATCCGAAAAAGTATACCCCACTAGTCTTTTTTGCACGCTGCAACAAAGTACGTGTTCTAAGCAAGTATAAACTGCCTATTTCCCGACTGTCTGCACCTAAAACTGCTTTAGAAACAGTCCTATTCATTTCATTTTGTTGACGTCTTTTCTGTTATGTCAATACAAATGTTTTTAAAAAATTTGGGCGTAGCCGTAAAAATGGGTTGGTCGGGTTACCGGAAACACAACATTTTTTTACGTCTCATATAGATCTGCAAATATAATATGAAAGCCTGCATATGCTAAAAAAGTTTTAAGGTCTAGGCATTGTGCAGTTTTTTAGTAAACATAAATGAGAGTAAATTAAATTCGGCACAGTGGTTTTTATTCTTTTTTATTCAATCAAGTCTATGAATCTCAGTTATTAACCTGATTCATGTTTTCAAATTTTGAGTTAGTCTGTTTGTGTTTCTTATTTACAGAGAATACTGCATATGACGATTGACGAATTATAATAATTATTGTTATTTGTTCAAGGAAGAGATAATCCCTCAAGAAAAAAAATTATGTTAAGAGTGCAGACGTTCATGTCTAAGAAATCAGACCTCATCCCTAGTTTCATGACATTCCGGAAATGTGCCTCTGAATAAAATGGCATTGTGGGGCTGTACACAGATGGGAAGACTTTGGATAAGGAAATTAGTTTCTTGTCAATTTCCAAAGATAGCTGAAATGCAATGTCCCAGCTCAGAGAGAAATTCTAATCCATCAATATATACAGGTCCAAGGGCTTAAAAGAAGCAATATGAACAAATTTGATGTGCAGATGTAATGCATGTTTGGTAGCGTCTTCAGCTGCAGAACCTGCAATAATCACTGTCTGCAGCAAGTATGAAGCAGCATTCTGAACCACTGTAGCACCCCAGTGTATAGCACCATCAAGTTGTTTGCTCAGAAGAGCTGTTGGATCCTTTTGTGCATGGGAGATCTGCACTCTATGTTGAATGCCAAATGGTATCATTTATTCATGTAACATTGGTGAATGGAGCATGCAAATTAGCCTCTGGTGTCTGTTTTTGCCATCTGCATCTCCAGATCCATAGATGTAAAAAAAATGATGAAAATGGAACTAAGAAAATGGGGGAAATGTAATTTTTTAAAGAAGAAAAAACGACAAGAAAATGGAATTAAAAAATTATTTGATTTTGTTACATCTTAAACTGTACTTTTAACTTTAAAAACCTTGTTTGTGCAATTTTTTCTTAATCGGAAAATAACAACTTTATTAGTTGGCCAAAAATAACGCTGAAAATGCACGGAATATTAGACAAAAATAAAATTAAGGTAAATAATAAGACAGCAAATAAATAAATAAAGTTACATAAAAAATAAATAGATAAATAAAACAATACGAAAATAACAAATGGAAAAAAAACGAAAAATATGTTGTAAGCTACTATGTCCAGATCAATGCATGAGGGTGACAGTGGTCAAGTTTTAACCAAAGACCACCTGCCACATGCACCACCGTCTTGTTATCATTGCAGCGGCTACAACAGGGGATTGATTCCCCAATCTCCTGAATGACGGAAAACGAGCAACAACCAATCTAGTTTGATCAACAGATTATTGGTCATTTAAATGCTTTAAATTGACAGCTTATGCTTATTCACTGTAGTTCACCTGGCAGAGTGTCTAAGCATGCTGAAAGAGTGTCTTGATGAGCCAGCGCACCTCTTTAAAAAATATCAGACTGATGTTCCCAAGTGCTTGCCACTGTACTGTGGCCAAATAGACTGAAGAAGCCAGTGAAGACACTTTCCTCGAACCCAGTCCACGTTCTCAATTGGATGGTGAAGCCTACATCCAAGGATGTTTGTTCAAACTGATGATGATGCATTTGAGCCCTGCTTTGTCCAGTCTTCGCAGCATAGGATGGTCTTGGCAGAGGGAACAGCGGAGCAGTTGATTAGGTTTAGCACGTTGGCCGCTGATTTGCTGTATGACTCAATTTGGGACGTGTTAACACGTCCCTCGCGGCCAACGTGTTAAGGACACTCTAAGGAAGACCTTATGGAGATAAGGCTGCTCTGTGCGGGTGGGTGACACAAACTGTCAGGCAGGGCTGTAATCAAGGGTATACGCGTGTATACGGCGTATACTCATCTCCGGAGAAAAACAGCATCGTATACTCACCTCCTGAATAAAAGTATTTTTATACGTGTAAAAAGCAGGGTACACTGTACATGCTAGTAAATCAGGGTGCATGTGGCTGTTTAAAATGTATTCTTAAGCGAATGACTTTCTAAAAAAGTCATCAACTTTTTTGGACAGCGAATTGATGAAATTTTCCAAGATTTTGGCTGTATGACTAAAAAAAAGGTCGTCAGAAATTTCGGGCCCAAAAAAGGTAGGATTTTCTTCCGGTCAGTGTGTACTCACCTCAAAATTTACCAGTACAGCCCTTAAAGGTTTTGCAGTTAATGTTAAATATTTGTGATAATTATTTATTATTTTTAAAGTTCTGTGATACTCTGAAACAAAATCATTGAGAAAATGTATTTAACTGGGAAATTAGTGTCTTGATTAGTGTGTTTAAAACCTCTGTGTGCCTTTCTCTCATATGGCTTATGTACTTTACGGTAAAAGAATACTTTATTTGCTTCATGCTTCACACTTGCAGTCTGAAAGCCCACTCTCTAGAGATATAATAAAAAATTGCAAATAGTGGAAGTTGCAGGTATATTGAAACAGTTTTGATTAAGTGAAGATGTTTATAAAAATACTAGCTGTACCCAGCCACGCGTTGCTGTGGCAAAAAAGACTTTCCCCTCCCCCTCCCCCTCCGCGATGGCGACGCGTATCACGCCATAAAACGCTTGAGCAAGAAGGCCGTAATGAAATGCGAAGGCCGTAATGAAATGCGCTAAAGAAATTTACGGAACAAACATGCCCGAATTGGTATGCAAGGCTTATTGACAGGCGTAGGCTATGTGTTGAAAACGGCGGAATTTGCAAAGTTGCTTTTTTAGCTTAAAAGATTGCGCTTTTTCCCAAAAGCATTCTTAAAACCCGGCCGTGTTGGAACTAAACGTTTTGGTGAAGTTTTGAAAGCAATCAATGAAGAAAGTTCGGAGATCTTTCGTCAGGTGCCAAACGCGGTTAGATTTTTATATATATAGATTTGGACTGATACCTTGTTATAGTTGAAATAATAGTTGAATAGTCAAAATGATGATTCAACAAGTTATGCTTGACCACTTTCTTGACAAAGTCTGAAAATATTTATCATAACCTCGATGATTAATGGGCAATGGGCATATAAAATTTTAAAAAGGTTGGCTTAATTACAGTTATAAATGCCAGTTTAGGAAATCTTGAAGGAATAATGCTAAAAACTTAAGTTTTAAAAAGTTATGTTGATCATGGATATGATATTGGTGATTTTTCTTCTGCAATGGTTTGATTGCAAATTCAAAATTTGAGTTAAACGAAGCAATGCTGTGCTCTCATGTGATGGTGGAATTTGTAGCGGTATGGTTTTAAGCACAATTATGGTTAATTAAAAGAATGATAATGGTAAAGTTTTAAAGACAATCATGTTTAAGTAAAGAGAGTAGGATTTAAATGGTAGAGGTTTAGGTTAGCTGTGGTTAAAAGAAGGTGGGTAGGGGCTTAAAAGGATAGAAGTGTAAGGACAATAGTTACGTAAGGAAAGCGCCGCATGTGTCTGATAATACAGTGAGGTTTTATGCACAATCATGGATAAATAGGTAGTGTCACAGTCAAATAATGGTTAGGATTTTAGGCACAATCACAATTAAGTAAGGTGAGTGAAGGTCAAATAATGGCAAGGTTTTAAGCATAATCACAGATAAGTGAGGAGTGTCAAAGTCAAATAAAGGATTTAAGCACAATTACGGTTAGGTACGGAGAGTCAAGGTCGAATAATGATTAAAGTTTTAACCACAATCACCTTTAAGTAAGCAATCTCAAGGTCGAATAACGATTTTAAGCACAATCACGGTAAAGTAAGGAGAGTCAAGATTGAACAATGGTAAGGTTTTAAGCACAATCACGGTAAAGTAAGGAGAGTCAATGTTTTAAGCACAGTCACGGTAAAGTAAAGAGAGTCAAGATTGAATAATGGACCTAAGGTTTTAAGCACAATCACGGTAAAGTAAGGAGAGTCAAGGTTTTAAGCACAGTCACGGTAAAGTAAGGAGAGTCAAGGCCGAATAATGGTAAGATTTTAACCCTTTAATGCCGGAGGTATAGGATTTCCCATACATTTTACTACACTCTCAGCATTAAAGGGTTAAGCACAATCACGGTTAAGTTACGGAGTCAAGGTTAAATGATAGTAAGGTTTTAAGCACAATCACGGTTCAGTAAGGAGAGTCAAGGTTAAATGATGGTAAGGTTTTAAGCACAATCACGGTTAAGTAAGGAGTCATGGTTAAATGATGGTATGGTTTTAAGCACAATCACGGTTAAGTAAGGAGAGTCAAGGTTGAATTATGGTAAGGTTTTAAGCACAATCACGGTAAAGTAAGGAGAGTCAAGTTTTGAATAATGGTAAGGTTTTAAGCACAATCACGGTTAAGTAAGGAGAGTCAAGGTTGAATTATGGTAAGGTTTTAAGCACAATCACGGTAAAGTAAGGAGAGTCAAGTTTTGAATAATGGTAAGGTTTTAAGCACAATCACGGTAAAGTAAGGAGAGTCAAGGTTAAATGATGGTAAAGTTTTAAGCACAATCACTGTAAAGTAAGGAGAGTCAAGGTTAAATAATGGTAAGGTTTTAACCCATTCCCGCCGGAATTGTTCCGCTACCTATTGGGTTAATCGGGTCACCCGCGACCCGATCCGGCGGGAAAGAGTTAAGCACAATCACGATTAAGTAAGGAGAGTCAAGTTTTGAATAATGGTAAGGTTTTAAGCACAATCACGGTTAAGTAAGGAGAGTCAAGGTTGAATTATGGTAAGGTTTTAAGCACAATCACGGTAAAGTAAGAAGAGTCAAGGTTAAATAATGGTAAGGTTTTAAGCACAATCACGGTTAAATAAGGAAAGTCAAGGTTCAATAATGGTAAGGTTTTAAGCACAATCACGGTTTAGTAAGGAGTCAAGGTTAAATGATGGTAAGGTTTTAGGCACAATCACGGTAAAGTAAGTAGAGTCAATGTTAAATGATGGTAAGGTTTTAAGCACAATCACGGTAAAGTAAGGAGAGTCAATGTTAAATGATGGTAAGGTTTTAAGCACAATCACGGTAAAGTAAGGAGAGTCAAGTTTTGAATAATGGTAAGGTTTTAAGCACAATCACGGTTAAGTAAGGAGAGTCAAGGTTGAATTATGGTAAGGTTTTAAGCACAATCACGGTTAAATAAGGAAAGTCAAGGTTCAATAATGGTAAGGTTTTAAGCACAATCATGGTTAAGTAAGGAGAGTCAATGTTAAATGATGGTAAGGTTTTAGGCACAATCACGGTAAAGTAAGGAGAGTCAAGGTTCAATAATGGTGAGGTTTTAGGCACAATCACGGTTAAGTAAGGAGAGTCAAGGTTGAATAATGGTATGATTTTAACCAAGCAATGTCAAGGTCGAATAAAGATTTTAAGCACAATCACGGTAAAGTAAGAGCCGTCAAGGTCGAATAATGGTTAAAGTTTTATGCACAATCGTGGTTAAGTAAGGAGAGTCAAAGTTGAATGATGGTAAGGTTTTACGGTAATCACAATCATGCCGCAGGTTCCGCCTTCCTGGAAGCGTCCTAGACGGCTACCTAAATCTACCTGGCTCGTGATGATAGATGAAAACTTCGAAGGGTTGGGCATGGACCTCAACATGGCCATCACTGTGGCTGAGAATCGGACACTTTGGAGAAATTTAATAAACTCATTGTGTGACGCTCCCATTCGGTGGAGTAGGCGATGAATGATGATGATGATGACAGTAATGGTTAAGTAAGGTAAATTAAGGTTGAATGATGGTAAGGTTTAGGAATAATAACCATTAAGTCAGGAGAGTCAAGGTCAAATGATGGTAAGGTTTTAAGCACAATCACGGTTAAGTAGAAGCCTAAAAAAGGGTGATGTTTTGTTCAAAACAAGATATTCAATAACTTCAGTAAGGAAAATGGTAATTTATAAGAAGTCGTTGAACTCAATCCTGGAAGTTCTATACCAGAGATAGTTGCACTAATGTCGAATTCAAAGTCATCATAGGTTTACATGTCAGCCCCAGAGGGCAGTCTGGTCCAAGGACCTCTGTATAATAACCCTTATTCATTATTCATTCTAGATGCTCTAGAAGCTTGGATGTCATCCAATAGACTACGCTTGAACCCATCTAAGAAAAAATTGATTTGGTTGGGCACACGGCAGCAGCTTGCCAAGCTTGATCTCTTTTCTCTTGCAACTGAATTTCCTAGCTTTGTCTTTGCAACCACAGTTCATGACCTCAGTGTCCATCCAACTTGACCAAGAACTCACTTTTGGTCCTCAACTTCACCGTCTTGTTCGAAACTGCTATTACCAGCTGCGCCAGCTTCGCACTGTCATCCGTTCTCTTACGTCTGCTGCTACTCTAGTGCATTCTTTCGTTACATCTCGCATTGACTATATGGGAGTCTTAAGTTAGACCAATTTAGCTCTTCCCTGTTTATTCACAAACAAACCAAGTAGAATAATAAGATGCTTCTGCTGCCTGTGAGTTAACTGCAGTAAATGACTTTAATCTGTCTTTGCTTTCTTGCATTTCCAGTTTCTTTCATTTAAAAAATCTAATGGCTTAATTATATCATTGAGCAGAAGTTGTTCTGTATTGAAATGGTGTCGAGGTGATGATAAACCATCATCACCTCGACACCATTTCAATACAGTATATAGGCATGTGTGTATGTACATATTGGATAATATGAGAGTTGATCGCTGCAGATGACACATTGAGGTTGCGGTTCAGTTTATCACCACACCACGTAGGCTAAATGCACTGCACAGATATGTATCATCATGCCATCTAGTCTTAAGCGCTGTCATCAGCTTTAGTGTCGGGAGTGTCAGTCTTGGCATATTCAGTGTTGATGGTTGCACCAGAGCTCTGCCCCATCCGCCACCGACAATTCATGGGTGCCGCTGCCGAATTTTTTGGGTCGGCACACCGGAGTCACCACCGCCGAAAGTTTATCGGCGGCCCGTCAATACCACGTTGATTCGTCTATTTCTTTTTGTTCAATTTTCAACTCTTGCATGATTTAGCTAAAAACCTTGTTGCGTCAGTGTGAAGTAGATTCTTTTTCTTGCGATTTTGCGTCAATGGTATGAAACCTATGATGTTACGTCTTGTTTTGACTTTTGAGGAACAATGCACTTAATGTTTAAGCTTTGGTTTATCTTTTGATTTGATTTGACGAACGGCAGCAACAATGGTAAATGTATGTATGTATGTATGTATGTATGTATGTATGTATGTATGTAGGTGTGTATATGTATGTACTATGTATGTATATAGGCATGTGTGTATGTACTCATCTATGTATGTATGTATGTTTGTATCTATGTAGGCATGTGTGCCTGTATGTAATTATGTATGTATGTATGAATGTATGTGTGTGTAATGTTTGCGTGCATGTTTGTGTGTATGGATGAATGTATGTATGTATGTGTGTTTGTGTGTATGGATGAATGTATGTATGTATATATGTATGTATGTATGTATGTAAAATTTGAAGCAATATAAAATTGTTTAGCAGCAAAGAATTTAAATAAATTTAGAATGATAAAATTTTTAGTGCTTAATAATATATTGCTAAATACATAAGAAAAACCATTTTTAGAATATTGTAACACTTGTTCTAGTAAGCTAGGTTTCACTTGACCTCCATCTTTAGTAGCATCTTGCAGCTAAATGCAACCGAGAGTGTTTTGTTAAAATCAGATTGGTTTTGCCAAACAGACAGTGCTAGAGTTTTACTAATTGCTAACTAAAATTGTTAACTAACATGTGGAAGAGTTCTCTTCATGGACTCTGGGACATGTAATAAAGCATGAGGACTGGCATTCAAAGCTTAAAAATGATGAGTAAACTTCATACTACTTTCTGCAAGGGCTCAGCTCACAAATGCATAAATAGATTTTTCTCAGATTTTCTTTAGAAAATTCATATAACTTTTATTTCATGTTAAGATGTCACTTAGAAGCCTCACATTACGCTATTTTGTGATACAAGAGAAGTTGCTTTAATGTTTCATTCACAAAGTAACTGTAATGTAATGGATGTGGTATTGGGTATAAAAAGGAGTTTTCAACTTGTGCAGAGCTGATAAATTGATGTAGCTGTACGCTACTTCAATAGTGTGAAGCGTGGTACACAATGATGTGTGCATGTATGAATTTCTGGTTTCTTTTGTCTCAGAATTAATTACTATATATATTTACTGAAGTTAAAAAGAAATACGCTGTGTAAGGCTACTGTACTTCACATTGTAAACTCTGAGGTATATACTGAACCATTAATACGAGCTGATTGCTGATGATTATCATGTGCAGCTAAGTAATGCTATCTTCAGGAGCTTGGTGCATATTGAGGCATGCATTAAATATGGTGTTAATACAAAATGTCCCGGACAAAAAGTCCCTGGACAAAAAGTCCCCGGATAAAATGTCCCTGGACAAAAAGTTCCCGGATAAAATGTCCCCGGATAAAATGTCCCGGGACAAAAAGTCCCCGGATAAAATGTCCCCGGACAAAGAGTGCCTGGACAAATAGTCCCTTTAAAGAACATAAAATAGCACGTTCTTTCACCAGTCCCTCAGTATTTTGGCAGCAGTTATTTTCGCAAAAAAGATTTATTGTCAGTATTATTAGATCTATAATAAACCTTCTATTTAGGCCCCATGCTTTTCTAAATGTTCTGATCTAATGTAATTCCGATCAAGCAAAATAAGCAAATTGCATGATTCAAGGCCGTAGCTAGAGTGGTGTTTTGGGTGTTTGAACAACAACAACCCCCAGGTCCCCCACCCCAATGGAAAATGTAAAAAATAGCATAATGCATTTACTAGCACATGATGTAAAACCCATGAAATAAAACCATGAAAACGGACGACTCAAAAAAAGGTCATCTGAAATTTGACGACTCAAAAAAAGGTCATCAGAAATTTTGGCGACTAAAAAAAGGTTGTCAGAAATTCTCCCCCGAAGAAACACCCCCAAAATTCAAATTCTCGCTACGTCCTTGGCATGATTGGAAATTACCAAAAATAGCAAATACATAAAAAAGACAATAAATGTCAAAGTAGGATATATTGCAATAATTATGATTATTAAACCTACAAAATTAATCAAGCAAGTATTTGTAGGCAACTGAAAAGACGCGTAGTAAATCTTTGCAAAGTGTCGGACTCCCATGGCTGTAAACACGGCAATCCTGGGTGATAATGTGGCTTACACCGTTACACGGCCCGCTACCTGTTACCTGTTCAGGGATCTCCATGGAGGCCAGCCCACTTCTCCGTCTGAAGCCACCCGAGTCACGGCCATGTCTACCTTCAGTGCACAACGGTTGTTCGCCATGCGGCCCGTACCCATAATCGCAGACCCTGTCTAGAAAAGTCCAGGGTCAATCGCTTCTGTAGGAGAGAAAACACTAGTGAACTCTGTGTTGGAGTCCGACTCTGCCTCTTTCGTGGTGATCTAGTGGGCAGAGCGTGGCAGCAAGTCTACTCTTTCTGGGGGTGAGGGGAAGTGTGACAAAACGCCAAGGGTGGTAGGTCGGGTGTTGAGCAGTGTCAAAGACACCCGTGACTTGTTGGCGATCCAGCTCCACGCATCGGTTTATCATTTATGGCAGCAGAACCAAACCCAACGTAAGCTCCTGGGTGTTCGATGGGTCTGCACTCCTGCGATCCATATGAGAAGAAAGGCTGTTGTTATTCTAGACTTGATGTAATTGACTGGGTGGCTAATGTCTATCCGGAGGCGTCATGTGTCTTTGGATCGGCAGAACTGATGAGGGGTTAGGGTTAGGATCATCTAGCCTCCTCCGTATTCTAGTACTGAGTGCTGCAGATGAGACTCTCTTGTTGTGCCGTGTGCTATGGACATGTTATCCTGGGACTTTTTTTCCGGGGACATTTTGTCCGGCGACATTTTGTCCGGGGACTTTCTGTCCGGGGACATTTTGTCCGGGACATTTTGTCCGTCCACGATTAAATATACATGTACATGGTAAAAAATATTTATGCAGCTATTGTATTGAAGTAAGACATGTGTGCCTTAATGGCCATCAAATCTGATAGTCCAGGGTTCCCTTGTTTTTAGGAGTGTAATTGGAGCACTTAACCATCTAAGCTTAAAGCTTACATTCAGTGAAGCTGGTTTATAGAACTTTGGGATTAGTTTGGTTCTGCGCTATTGGCTGAGTAGTGTATTTATTATAAAGATTATTTTAAAAGTTTCAGATAGTCATATTCATATGCTGCTAGTTTTGCCGGAAATTTCATTGTCCTCGTTAGAATGTGGTTTAACTCTAGAAGGTGTTAGGAGAGGTGACAAGAGGGCATATGGACGATTGGTCATAGGACAATCAGTCATATGGATGATTCATCATATGGTCTATTACAGGGGTTCTCAAACTTTATTTTCATTGTACTCCCAAGTAAAAAAATCAAATAACGGCGTACCCCCAGCAAAGTCACGTCAGAAACAAAATGCCATTACGAGAACCCCTTGCAGTGACAACTAAAAGTCCATTTTATCATTGATGACATCTTATAGTAGTGTCGTATAAATTATGTGGAGCTATATTTAGTTTGAATCCTATAATCTTATCAACAAATTGTTCTAAAACCCCTTAAGAAAGAGCCAACATATAGCGCTGTGGATTTGTTTAGATTAACAAGATTTGAAATATCTGGTTTAATATATATTCGTCAATTTCAAATGCAAATTTACCCCATGTTTGCTTTTGATAGCAAGAATAGTTTAAACACCAGTTTCACCCAGATATGACGTGCTGAAAGGAAGTACAAAATTTACAGCTCGATCAGAAATTAACCCTTGGGCCATTCAAGTCTCTGTCATTTCAGCTCTATAATTAGACTATATACTATAGGCTGAGAATTTCTGACTTTGCTAGGCTACTTTCAACAATTCATACGTTATTTGTTTCAAATTATAGTAATTGGCCTAAACGTAAATATGCTGCATGCACTGTATAGTATGTGAGTCTAATTATATGATGTGAAAGAAAGAAATGACGATGCTGTTATATGTTGCAATGTTAAAAAGCATTGCTAATGATGGATACAAACTGCATAAACTCAAAGAAAAATTTGTATTTCTGGAATTTTTCGCGTACCCCTTACCGGCGCCTAGCGTACCTCTAGCGGTACGCGTGCCACAGTTTGAGAACCCCTGGTCTATTAGTCATAAGGCTTATTGGTCACATGGACGATTGATCATAGGGTCTATTAGTCACAGGGCCTATCGGTCATATGGACGATTGACCATAGAGTCTATAACAAATTGCAATGTTTATTTAGTCAAGTATAGTTATCGAATACTGATTGAAGAGAGTAAAAACATGACCAAATATTTACTAGATCATTTTTGTAAAATGCATAAAACTCTAGAGAGCACAAAGTCATCAGAACGACAATAGAACAGATAGAGCTTGAAGATGTTCACTAGAAGCATTTGAATTCGTTCAGAATTAGCGTTGGCTGTAATCACTTGGAGGCTTCGACTTTGCCTTCAAATTTATATCTTACAAAACTACAGGGTGGGCAAAAAAATACCCCCTCTAGGTTTTTTGCCAATATCTTGGCCAGAAGTAAGAATTTCTAAATGAAATATTTTACTGGCTTAAAGACAATTCATATTTACACATGATGGCCAGATTTCATCAAAATATTTCTAACAGAACAAAAGTTATATCACTTTTAGTGAGGCCACCCACCGTTTTTACGATTCAAAAACGTGAAGCAAAAAAGTATAAAAAACCGATTTTATTACGTCGCGTTTCAAATAATTGTTGTCAAATAAACTTGATAGTACTTCACAACTTGTGTTCAATGTGTCCACCACCAGTGCCAAAACTTCTCTTGAGTATCTTTGCAAAGTTCTTGATAGCCCTGTTGATGCGTTACAAAGGCAAATCTTCCCATATCAACTCCAATGCACCATCAATTCTCTTACCGCTCTTGGTTTTGGTTGCACATTGCGATATTTCTCCAGCAAGCATCTTCTTTTCTCTCCTCCATCCAGTCGCGCCGACGATGAGACCCTTACATGATGTCTCCACCCTGGGTGTAGTTATCATCCTTGTTCACCTCCGTCCAGTCGCGCCGACGATGAGGCCTTTACATGATGTCTCCACTCTGGGTGTAGTTATCATACTTGTTCGCCTCCGTCCAGTCGCGCCGACGATGACGTTTATCGTCATATAAAAGTTTCTTGGTCCTTTTGCCAGGCGGTGACCATTCCTCTCCTTGTAGGGTAAGGAGGCCGTTGGGTCCTATCGGACCTCTTTCGCCCTTAGGTGTCTTTCCAGCACCTGCCTCCTGTGTTGGCCAGCTGTTTCAGGGTTCTTGGTGAACCTGTCCACCTCGTGTGATGCCCTAGGAGGTCCTTCAGCCGAGGCCTTCTCCCCTGATGGCATAGCCTCACCAAGCAGTCCCCTGCTTGGCTGTTCACCCTCCCACCGCTCTGAGGTGCAGGTTGGACTTTGGGGGGGGGGTTAGTCAACTTTTTCCTTTATGATATTATCTCGTGCACACTTTTAGCAAGCATAGCTCTCCGCAATTGATTATCAATCCATCAAGTTCAAATCCGGAGATTTTGGGCCATTGGCTTTTTCTCAATGAAACCAGAACAATCGACATTGAGCCGATCTCCTTTCATTCACGGCAAATCTCTTAACCCTTTGAACCCGACGGGCCAGTTTTCCGGCCTGTTATCCATAAAGTTAGGGGGCTCCGGGTTCAAAGGGTTAACTCTCAGCGTAACTCTTAATTTTTGCGCTCTCACTGTTTATTGGAGTAAACATTGCTCATAGCCTTATATATCCAGATCTTCATCAAGAGGTGTCTGAATAAACATTTTGTCTGTCACTGACACCTTGGAAACTTTAATTTTTTTAGAAATTTGAATTTTTTTGCTTTGATAGCAAAATTATTAATCTGACAGATTCCTTATTTACCAACTTGATTGTCATCTTGCTAAGTGACTTCACAGTGACGTGCGGCTACGCTGGTACCCTGTTTTTTTTAAAAATAGTAATAATAATGATCATCTAGCAATATCAAGGCTATTTGATAACAATTATTTGAGATGAGACTGAATAAAATTATGTTTTTGATACTTTTTGTTGCGCTACGTTTTTGAATCGTCAAAAATCGGTGGGTGGCCTCACTGATAGTGGTGTAACTTTTGTTGTGTTTGAAATATTTTTGATGAAATCTGGCCATCATGTGTAAATATGAATTGTATTTAAGACTGTAAAATTTCATTTAGAAATTCTTACTTCTGGCCAAGATATTGGCAAAAAACTAGGGGGGTCTTTTTTGGCCCACCCTGTATATACTATAGCAACTCTTCCCTTTATCAGTGCAAATGGTTGTGTTGCTTTGTTTCACGATCTTGTATAGTTGGGTAATCTATGGGTAAAACGTTTATTATTTCGTGGTATTCAATGTTCATTCTTTGAAGTGAGCTTTCAGACTAATGCAAGCAATTCTAAGTATGATGCCTGCAGGTAATTTCTCCTAATAAATTTCTTGATTGCCACTAATTGTATTGGTTTAAAACGATGAATGTTTCTAATTGATACCGGCAAGTAATAACCTAAAGAAGATTGCCGATTTTGCAAACGGTTAATTTGTTTTTAAAATAAGATTCGTGTTGCTTATTGGTGGCATATGACGGATTAGTGCTATGACCGATAGACCATTTGACCAATCATCCATAGGACCAATCGTCCTATGAATGATCATCTTATGACCAATCGTCTTATGACTAATCGTTCTAGAACCCGCAAGTGGTTGTGCAGTTGGTCATGCAAATTAAGTCCTTACTTCTTACATCCAGCTCTTGGTTGGTTTGTGTCTAGAGCAGAAGCAATTGTTGTGTGCTAGCATTCTGCTAGTCCATGTTTATCCACTAGCATGAAACCGTTGATACAAAGGTTTTTAAAGGCTGTAAATATGCCAGCTTTTGTTTCTTTTTTGGTCATCTGCTGAATTTCAGTGACAATCTGTAAAACAGTAGGCCCTAATGGAATGTGCGATACATGCTTATTTATTCAGTTGTTGTGTTCCATTTTCGTCGGACTGCTTTATGGTTTCCTCTGTATACAGAAACCAGAGTTTTGCAGATGAATCATGAAATGAAACATTTAAAACCAGTAGTACCCTGTCTGTAGACATCATTGGAATATAAAGACTGATTTACAATTTATATTTAAAAGATTTTTTTTAAAGATTATAAAATTTATTTACTTTCGATGATATTCTTTAACTCTTTCGCGGCGAATGCGGTCGATTGTGACAGCATAACAAAAACGCACCCGTTTGTCGGATAATGTAGATATTTTTAGAATTCTATTTATATATTTCGGTTTGGGACATGCAGGAGATTCAGAAAATACCCTAATATATATGTTTTCCCCAATGGTTTGGTGAAGTTATAAACGAAAATTATGGCCGTAAGTTTGTGAAAATTTACATCCAGCCATTTGTATACTTTCATCCGCGCCTGCGGATTCTTGGCCGTTGACCATTTTGCTGCAATTATGTATTTTTCATCAGCCAAGTTCAGGCAAAATGAATTATATAGTTCAACAAATGCTATGATAAAGTCTCAAGCAAATATTCTAGATGGTGCAAAGGTTTCGGGAATAGAAGACCGCACATTTACCGCCCGTCCATCAGACCACGCCGATCTCATCATAGATTAGGAAAAACATTAGCTCATTTGATCACTTCTCTGTAGTTTTTTTTTTACTTGGGTCTTTCAGCCTAATTAGAAACATAAAATTTATCAGTCAGGCAAATTTTGTAAAGGATTTATAAAGAAATTATATATGTTCGGACATTTTGGGATAAAAATACGGCGACATCGCTGCAGACCTAATATTTTGTTGTTGTGAGCGTTGTTGTCATTATCTTCTAAGTGGGAGTAATATAAAATCATTTTAAAATTAAATTCACAATTTTCTTAGCCTTTCACTGTTTGCTACAAGCTTGTCATACAAGTAGCTACATTTATCAGTATTTGCATTAATTTTAGTTTGTTCATAATTTTTTAAATTAATTTTTAATATTATAAATAAAAAATAATTTTTTAAAATATATTTAGTATATTTATAAATTTTAAGGCAAACACATCAATTTATCTGCGTTTTCAAGACAGAATATTGTTGAGGAATCAAATACGAACAAAATGATATACATGTAAGACATGTCAATATTTCATGTTTTTCTATTTATGAACAAATTATGACTATATTTATGAAAAACAACTTAGCTGCAATAGAGCTAATCAAAATTAGTTTTTTTAAATGTACAAAATTCTAAATTGAGCAGAATTAGACAACCAGACTTTAATAAATGTTAACTGGAGCTGTATAAGATTTGAGCGGAAACGCTCTGGCTTTATTATGCCAACAACTGGTGTTGGTCTAGACTGTAGAGGTCTTGGAGCACATCATTTGGTATGTATTCTCACTGGTATGTATCTGTATTTACAAATATTAATGGCTTTTGTGGAATTGATTTGGACCATTCCTTGCTGACTTTTTAATATACGGTAGTCTTCAGCAGATCACTTATGCCACTTTGTTAGCTGGTTTAATTCTATCAATAAATTTTGAATTGTGAAAAGAAAATTTGTCTGGCATCTTTGCTGTGACTGCTGACATAAAATACACCATGGTTTATATCATTTGGGCTTGAATCAAATTTGTGCTTCTAGGCGTTATGAAATGCTTTCATCACACAGTTTTAGCATTTGCAAAATTAATTAATTATTCCTTAACACCCTTGCAGGGAAATATGCCCTAAAATTAAAGAAGTATTTTTTTCAAGGTATTGAGTTTGGGAAATCATTTTCAATGACTGTAGTTTGAACCCCTGTGCATGAATGACTTGTTTGTCAGAAGTGCTGAATTCTGCCTCTAGTTTTTTTCTTCCACTGTTCTGAGGCTTTAAAGTGTCTTAATCACTCAAGTTATAGGTTGTTTGGGCCAATTCCGAGGCTAATGTTTGATGACTTCCTTTTCAGGATCAAGCGTTAGTCACTCGCCGATTGGCCGTGAGACTTAACTCTCGACGTTTTATAGTAGTTGGCTTTTCGTTTTCCCGACAGGTTTGTTATAAGGCAGATTTTAAATTGCATTGACCCTTGTTTTCGAAGACCAGTGACTTCGAGACCAAAGGTTGCAAACCCAGGTTTAGACTTCGTGATGATGGCAATGATGATAACTAGATTTATGCTCATTTTGCTTCGTTGACAAAGCAATGAAACAGGTTCTCATTGGACTCAGCAGTCTACTCTGAGTCATCACTGTCTGTGCTAGTTATCTTTTGAATAAACAACCTTTAACCCAACAAGTTGTACTTCCTGATACAGACAACCTTGACTTTTTTCCTTTATGATATTATCTCATGCACACTTTCCTGAATGGGGCACCGGCACAGGCTACATGGACTGGCTCATTGTAGCCTAATAAAAACACGTGTTTCTATAGGCATTCACGTTCAATTGTGGAAACAGTTTCTGTTGAATCTCCAAACAGAATGTGTTTTTGTGGTGCCCTTGTTAATGTGTGACAAAACTTTTAGCCAGGTTGTTAAAATGCATGTTTCTCCAGTACCATAGAATATGAATTTTGAATGTTACCAGCATGGACTTGAACCAACGGAAGGAACCCTGTATATTCTGGTGTATTACTGTTATTCTGCTTTCTGAATAGATGAAATGTCTGCAGTTTTTAAGACTGGAAAAGATATTGCTGTTTTGTAGGTTTGTTTCACGTTTGGTTGAGTTTCTAAGTTTCCTTGTAACTGAAATCTTCTTTCTCTTTTAGCTGACTTTTGGATGGAGTGTGATGATCTCAAGAACTGCGTCTGCAAGTACTCAGATTCGCGTCCAGTGATTCCAGCTTCACAAGTGCATATTGTCATGTGGGAAAAACAATCAAAGAACAGTGAATACAGGTTACCTTGTGAAAAAGAGTCATTTAAAAGAGTTCAAAAAAGTTTAGTAGATCATGTCCTTTCCAATCAATTTCCTTCTCCAGTGATGACTTCATTATCTGCAGTTTCTCGTAGCACCTGTAATGTTCCAGTGACATCACGTCCTGCCGCTACTGTTCTAAGGCCGTCATCATCTGTTGGCCAACATGGAACTGCTGTATCTGCATTGGCACATTTAAAAGGCCAGGATGAAAATTGTTCAAAATCGTGTAAAAAAATGACAGACACACGTCTTCAACGCATGAAGCAGAAGTATGAACTGGATAGGAAGAGGTCTTCCTGTCTCAACTCCAGCAAACCTGTGATTCCTAGAATTCCAATAGGAATTTCTACAGCCAGTGAACAGCCAAACAAGGTCAATTTTTACTTCTTATTTCTATTTATGGGTCATACTGTAAGCAGTGATGTTATCGTTAACGTTAAGTAAAATTAGAACTGAAAATATTGATTTTCATTAAATATGACTGTAACTGAGATTATTTTGAGAATGAAAAATGAAATTGAACGAAAATTAAACACACTGAACGAAAATTAGAATAAAAACGAAAATTAATTTTCAAATGGAAATTAGCAACAACATTGGAAATTTTGGTTAATGGTCTTTCTGATGCAGTTGTGTTTGCATCTAAAAGGTCCACATTTCTGACTCTTGAAACTTTTGTATCCTTGACAAGCGTGTTTCCATGTGCAATTCATTTATGGTCATTTGCATTGAAGTTTTCCTGAAAGTTTATAATTTTCAACTTCGCAATAAGACTGTGGATATGTGAAAATCATTTTGAAAGTGCATCTATTTCAATCACAAGAACTTTGTGCAGCTTACTCACTGGATTAATTGAAGAAAATGGTCCTACTTCAAAGAAACAGGCAAATTGGCCTACGCCGATCCACGCAACGCTTTGTACCCTAAAACGGACAAGTGTGGCACTACACTTTCTGGAAAAATCTTAACTATTTCATTTTGCTTCTACAGTGAATAAGCGCACACCGAATACTAAGAAATAATTAGTGTTGTGGGCTATAATTGTCATTATGTTAACATCCAAGCCACAGTTAGCTATAGATAGACATGGCTTTGTCCAATTTACGCAGGCAAATCATACGAACGCAACTGAATCAGACAAGTAAACACAGCCGAGATAGTGCTAGAAGAATGTGCAGATGGACAAAGGACTAACTGGCAGACGAGTGTTTTATTTCAATAAGTGCTCATTGCTCAATAATGCATAGTCTGTTCGAGTGCTGTCCAACCTGCTGCCTGCGGGCCGCATTTCTAGTGGTCCACCTGGATTCACTGTCAACTTATTTCACTTTGTGTAAAATGAAGTGAAAGAAAAAGTCACTGGTTGACTTGAACATTTATTTGTATTGATATTGTAACTGGATGTTAGAGGACAGATATCAGGGGTAGAGAACCTGAAGAAGAAGAAGAAGATTGTAACGGTCGCAGGGGTCTGAACTGCTGCCAGAAAAGCCAATTCGACAACTTATTTCTTTTTTTCTAGCCCAGAGTTAGGTTCCCAGTCTATCATGTTATTGATTGAAGCGATCGATGCTGGCAGCCATGCTTTGCTTGGTCTGCTTGATCTCTCGGCTGCCTTCGATACGGTGGACCATGATGTTCTGGTTGTGTGCTTGTCAAGCACATACGGGATCCGCTCAACCGCGCTTGACCGGCTTCGCTCCTATGTCTGCGAATGATCACTGACAGACCATGTCCTTTCAACCATCATCAGTGAATCCCTCAGGGCTCTGTTCATGGCCCGCTGCTGTTTCTGCTCTACACCGCCAACGTGGGTGAGCTCGCTGCTAGTCTTGGCCTAGCATCTCATTTTTACGCCGACGACTCCCAGCTCTACACGTGGGAACATCCATCAACTGTCGAGCAGCAGCAGCGAAGGATGGAGCCTGGCATTGAGAGATTGCCGACTGGATGTGGTTGAATCAACTGCGGCTCAACCCCGAGAAGGCAGACTTCCTGTGGTGTGCGACCAACAAACGGTGTCTACATCTCTACACTCCTAAACATCACCACATAACCCCCCTGTTCTCAAGTCTCTTCATTGGCTAAAAGTCCCTCAGCGCATCCATTACAAAACTGTATCTCTAACCTATGACGCTCATCAAACCTCTCAGCCCTCCTACATTCATCAACTATTCACCATTCAACCACCCAGGTCTACTTGCTCATCATCATATCTTTCTCTATCTCTCGGCCTCCAGTATCATCCTCTCTGAAACTCTGCAACCGCTCCTTAGTCTATGCTGCACCAGCTCTTTGGAACGGACTCCCAACATACCTCTACCTGTTCGCTCATCCTCCTATCTACCCGATCTCCTCTCCTTATTCAACCTCTCCTCTCTTCTGCTTGCACTCTCCTCTGCTGCTTTCCATTCACAACTGAAAACCCGAACTCTTCAACCTATCCTATCCAGATTCCAATAAGGTTTCACCCAACTACCACTTGATCACTGACAACCATCGTAGTATCACGCTGTCTCCTCGGCTTGACCTCCTGGATTTTGACCTGGCCCCGGAACGATTGATAGCTCTGGCTATTGCGGACTTGATTTGATATGGCGCCGTTGAATAAGCTGGTCTCTCTTTCTTGGCTTTTTGTGGGTGCTGAGAAATTCTGAAGGATTTACAATACATTGCACCGTCGCGCTGAGTGTCTGCGATGTCCTAATACGGCCTTCAATCTCTGTGCGTGATCTCGACGCTCTGCTGGAGTCAGATCTGTCCATGAGGCACCATGTCGCGTGGACCGTCTCATCAGGAGCTGCATCAAGTCCTTGCCCTCTGATTCTGCGAGAGCGGTTGTTGCTGCTTTGTCACATCGAAAGGTCCTCGATGCTGGAACAGACTCCCTCTTGCTATTCAATCGGCTGGCTCAGTGGATTCTTTTAAATCCATGCTGAAAGCCATAGTTGTAAAAAAAGTTATTTTCGTATTTTATTCTCTCCCAAAAAGCGTCATTTTTGGGTCTTTTATTTTTCTAATTTTTTCCGTTTTTTTTATTTTTTATGTAAATTTATTTATTTTTTTATGTAAATTTATTTATTTTTTATGTAAATTTATTTATTTTCCTTAATTTCATTTTTTCCGATATTCTTTACGTTTTCACTGTACTCTCAAGGATTCAGCTAACTAATGTCATTATGTAATTGATTAAATCATCATTTGAGAAGTAGCCTACATGTAGTACCGGTAGGTCCCTACATGAAATGAATTTTTAAGAGTCATTTTGATATAAAATTCTTTGGCCTATAATATAAGTAACAATTTTAAATACAAATGTACAATATATAATTTAGTACACATCCATGGCCTTTGCTTGTGATTATTTTAATTGCGTTATGTCGATCAGCATGAGCTTATGCGGACTTATGTTTGCAATTTAAATTTGAAAAGACTTCAATATCTTTAATTTCTCTCAGTTTCTTATTAACCCCTTCGCTGCGAATGACGAGTACGGGTACGTCATTGAAATGTATATGCCATACGTGGATGACGAGTACGGGTACGTCATGCACAGCATATTATTGCAGAAAATATATATTATTATATTATATTATTATTATTATTATTTATTAAAACAACTTGTTGCTAAACAATATCCGGAGATATAAATAATGTTGCTCTGGAACGGCTCACTCGGTAGTGTCTGGTTGGGCAAAAGTGCCTCGGAAAGAAATAGCATTAAAGCGTTGGAGGGTGGCAGAAAGGCGTTGAAAAAGGTAAGATGTCTCTCTAAGGTCTCCAGAGATTAGTGTTAGACGTTATATTATATTATATATTATACATTATATTATATATATATATATTTTTTTTTTTAAATTATTATTTTTTATATTTTTTTAATTTTATTTTATTATTATTATTATTATGATACGACGACAGTTTGGCCACTCTTATAAGGAACGTAGCACACGACGAGTAGCGTGGCCCTTAAAAATGAAAGTTAAAAATAATCAACTGGCACCCCTTCAATCTATTTCAATTATGAAGAAAAAAATTTGTGCAAAAAATCTTTGCAATAGGGCAATATTTAGGGGTGCCCCCGAGCTCTCAAGTTTCAATAATGTACGAGTAAACTTCCAAATAATTATAATTGGAATCGCAAACTGAAATTTTCAGTGCTTTAATACATTCTGTCGACCTACTAATGTTTGCACTTACTTATAAAATTACGTGAGCTGGATGTAAAGGAAACAAAACCTGCGGCACTAACACTAGTAAAAACGAAGCAACTGCGCCCAAACGAGCCAGAATCAATATTCTGTCTCCTGGTCTGACATCGGCTTTGGACAGAACAAAGATTTCGTCAAGAAATACTACATTCGTTCTTAGCGAAGTGGCTTCCAGCCTTGGCTGTGACGTCAAGACTTTGAATATCAACCGAAATTTCATTCAACGAGCCAAAGCGAGCAACAGAACCACCAAATCAAACAACCTTCAACCCGAATTTTTCGCCTTTGTTCCCTTAACCGTTCATTGGGACGGCAAGTTTCTGGAAGATTTGACATCACGCGAACATGTTGACTGTCTTCCAGTTCTGATCTCAGGTGTAGGAATTGAACAGTTACTGGGCATTACAAAACTATCCTCAGGAACAGGCTCGGCTCAGGCATCTGCAGTCATCCAGTGTTTGAGAGAGTGGAATGTTCAAGATCAGCTTGTTGCTTTGTGCTTTGACACCACAGCCAGCTCTGGAACGGCTCACTCGGTAGTGTCTGGTTGGGCAAAAGTGCCTCGGAAAGAAATAGCATTAAAGCGTTGGAGGGTGGCAGAAAGGCGTTGAAAAAGGTAAGATGTCTCTCTAAGGTCTCCAGAGATTAGTGTTAGACGTTATATTATATTATATATTATACATTATATTATATATATATATATATTTTTTTTAATTATTATTTTTTATATTTTTTTAATTTAATTTTATTATTATTATTATTATTATTATGATACGACGACAGTTTGGCCACTCTTATAAGGAACGTAGCACACGACGAGTAGCGTGGCCCTTAAAAATGAAAGTTAAAAATAATCAACTGGCACCCCTTCAATCTATTTCAATTATGAAGAAAAAAATTTGTGCAAAAAATCTTTGCAATAGGGCAATATTTAGGGGTGCCCCCGAGCTCTCAAGTTTCAATAATGTACGAGTAAACTTCCAAATAATTATAATTGGAATCGCAAACTGAAATTTTCAGTGCTTTAATACATTCTATCGACCTACTAATGTTTGCACTTACTTATAAAATTACGTGAGCTGGATGTAAAGGAAACAAAACCTGCGGCACTAACACTAGTAAAAACGAAGCAACTGCGCCCAAACGAGCCAGAATCAATATTCTGTCTCCTGGTCTGACATCGGCTTTGGACAGAACAAAGATTTCGTCAAGAAATACTACATTCGTTCTTAGCGAAGTGGCTTCCAGCCTTGGCTGTGACGTCAAGACTTTGAATATCAACCGAAATTTCATTCAACGAGCCAAAGCGAGCAACAGAACCACCAAATCAAACAACCTTCAACCCGAATTTTTCGCCTTAGTTCCCTTAACCGTTCATTGGGACGGCAAGTTTCTGGAAGATTTGACATCACGCGAACATGTTGACTGTCTTCCAGTTCTGATCTCAGGTGTAGGAATTGAACAGTTACTGGGCATTACAAAACTATCCTCAGGAACAGGCTCGGCTCAGGCATCTGCAGTCATCCAGTGTTTGAGAGAGTGGAATGTTCAAGATCAGCTTGTTGCTTTGTGCTTTGACACCACAGCCAGCAACACAGGTCATCGCTCAGGTGCTCGTTTCCTAATAGAGCAAGAATTGAATAAAGATCTCCTTTTTCTGGCATGTCGACACCATGTTATGGAACTAATTGTTGGGGCTGCATTCGAAAAAACTTCCATTGGAACTTCTACTGGACCTGATGTTCTTCTTTTCAAGAGGTTTCGAGACCACTGGAAATTCATTGAAAGCGACAAATTCCAGGCAGCCTCGTCAGATCCTTTGGTGGAATCATTGGTGGCCTCACACCGTTCTGATAACTTGGAGTTTGCTCACAGACATTTAGCAACTGCACAGCCACGAGACGATTACAGGGAATTTCTCGAGCTCTCAGTTGTCTTTCTTGGAGGTGTTCCTTCTCGTGGAATTCGGTTTCGAATACCTGGCGCTATGCACCAGGCACAATGGATGACAAAAGTCATCTATACCATAAAGATGTGGCTCTTTCGTGCTCAATTCAAGAAGACTGCTGCAGAAGAACGCAGCATTCGTGATATTGCCATCTTTTCAGTTGTTGTCTACCAGAAAGCCTGGATAACTGCGCCAATTGCTGTGGAGGCTCCTCTGAATGACTTCACTCTCATGGCAAACCTTCTCACATATCCACATAGGGCCTACTACAATTTCTTCTTATACAAGCAAGAAGCTAGGGCTTCATCTCTGGTATTTGTCTGAAGAGCTTATTGGGCTTGCTCTTTTTGATTCAAGGGTATTCAATGACTCCAAGAAGCTAATGATGGCTGCCATGGAAGAAGTATAGCCCCATATCATCCGCCTCAACGACTCAGTGTAAAGTCAGATGCATTTCTTGGCACCAGCGGTCTGGAACAATTCTGTATAACCATTAACCAACTCCAAGAAACTATTCCAGGTGCTTGGTCTGCATGGACTATCTGAGATGATGCTTTCCAAAGACCCTGCTCTTGGGGAAGAGCATGAAGCATTTCGAGAAGCACAAGCACTGCACAATGACAAAGAAAATGAAATAAAAGATTAACGCATGTGAGATGTGGATTTGGAGGAAGATGCAGAGAATATCTTGGAAAGAAAAAAGGACAAATGAGTGGGTGCGCACAGAAATTGGTATCAATATGGATGAGTCGTTACGACAAACAGTGCTAAGAAGAAAGTTGGTTTTCTTTGGTCATGTTATGCGTTCAAATGGTTTGGAGAAAGACATGATGCTGGCATGCGGAGAGGGAAAGAGAAAACAAGGACGACCAAGGAAAAGGTGGTTGGACGAGGTTCAAGAAACAACAGGAATGAATCTGGAACAACTAAGAGAAGCTACATCAGAAAGAAAGCAATGGAGAAGGCTGGCCATGACGATCACTAGAGTTCAACGAACTGACAGCACAAGGTGACAAGGTGAATAAAGTTGTGATATTTGCAGATTTGGATAAAATTGCACAAGCAATGTTTTTAAGCTTAAAATGACTTCTGGTTTTAAAACCACTTTTATTTCTGTACTCGAATAAACTGACCTCGCAAACCATTCCGAACCCTTTAACCCACTTGCCCCGTAAGGCCGATATTTCGGCTTGATCGTCTTTATCTTATCCCCGTAAGGCCGATATTTCGGCATTGCGTCTACACTTCATCCCTGTATGGCTTGTATAACGGCTGTGGTAATTAGGTATGTTTATTTCAATCCCAGCATTGACTCAGACGTGAAGTGACCTAGTTTTAGTCATATTACGTCACTTGAATGTCAATTTTAAATGAGTTTCTTGCAGTGGAGTAGCATAAATAAACAGGACTATATAGTCGTTGAGAATGCCGAAACGCATGAAATCTAGCAGTTCGAATAAAAAAATAGTTATTGTTAGGAAGAAAGCAATTTGGTAGAAAACTGTATACCCTTGGACAGGTGAGAGAAAGGATTAGGGCGAGAAAGAAATGTAGGCCTACTTGATTCTATTTCACTGTTTTGGGGATGTGATAATTAATTATTTGGCAAAGTTTGTTGTTTGTACAAACCTATAGCTGCAGCTTGTGTGAAGGCCGAAAAACCTAATGATTTTATACAAGAAAGTATGTTTTGAGGGTGGGGCTAGTTGAGTTGAAAGAAACTATCTGAAACTTATAATTATATATCAGACTTCTTATCAGAGACAGCACAATTTCAGCTTACATGCATTCTGAAGTGTGTGATTTTTGCCTGGGAGCTCAGGGTTATGGGCATTTTTGCATAGGGCGTTAGGATTATCTCACTTTTGCTGTGGGAGCTCAGGGGCAAGAGGGTTAAATCTTCGATTCCAAATGATGTATAAGTCTACTTGAGTTCCAGCACGTCTAAGAGTGGCTGAGATTGTTCCATAGTTGTTTAAAACGTTTTTTCGTTTTTTATTCGCTCCCAAAAACGTTGTTTTTTTCGTTTTTTATTTTTTCCATCGTTTTATTCCCTTTTTATTTTTTATGTAACACTATTTATTTATTCTCTGTCTCTTATTATTTTCCTTAATTTTATTTTTTCTTGATGTTCCTTATGTTTGCAGACCAATCTCAAGGTTTCAGATAACTGATGTCATTATTTAATTGTTTAACGTCATCATTTAAGAGATACATGTAGAAAGTAAACAAGGATTTTATGTCTAAAATACAGTTTAAGGTGTAAAACGTCAAATTATTTTCCGTTTCCGTTTTTCTCTCTCGTTTTTTCCTTTTTTTATTTTTTCGAATAAAACAACTTTTTTTAAAATTTTGTTTCCATCGTTTTTTACATCTATGGATTGTTCCTTTCGCGAGAAATATCTCGGCAACGTATAGACTTATATTCCAGTTCTGGTCCTCAGGGTTGGAAGGAAACAATCGATAAGAGTTTCCCAGAGCCGACGGATGGCAGTGTCTGGGGCTCTTTCTCGACCAACAACCATGACTGCCCTTTAGACCGAAGACTCTGGCTTCAATGTCTCTTTATAATAGCCATTAGCAGAACATGAAGATGAAATCCTGCTCAGCCATAAAGTGGAGCCGAGCCAACAAACTGACTGGGCATCAAAATGAAAAGCCGAGTTAACCAAACTGCGGCTGGAGCGAACTTAATGAATGCAAGGCAGAGATAAACGCTACCTGATACGTTTCGGCGCTGAAGCAGCTGAATTATTATAAAGCATACCAAGCATTATAATAATAAAATAATCGTCTGTTTAGAGTACAATAGTTCTAACTCCAATGCATTTAGCCATGGAGTTAGCACCATTGCACTCTAAACAGGCTATTAGTCATTATTCTTGTATACATTTTGCATTAAATCATTTCATGATAAATTTCAATACGGTTAATAGTTAGCGATAAATTTTAGCGGTTGTTTATGAGTTTACTGTTGCGGCCCTCGGCTTCCACATGCCCTTGCAGAGCTGCGGCTAGTAGCCTTTTGTCCTCCATTTGCGTCATGTGCACGAACCATGTGAGTCTTCTTTTTCTGATCTTCTCCATCACTGTTTCCTTTTGTCCCAGCTCTTCCCAAGTCACTTTGTTTTGGATCCTGTCTCTCCGACTTCTACCCAGTATTCTTTGCAAACATTTATTTTTCAGCAATCCCACTTTCACTTTTAATTGACAATATGAAATAATTTAGATGGGGTGCGCAATGAAGACTTTCGGTTGGTTCCTAAGAAAACCCTGTTATTTGCTTTGCTTTGATTTATGCCAAATAATGTCCTTTACAATATTTTCACTTGCACAAAATTCACGCAAATTTATCATTTTTGGTGCGCATTTTTTCCAATTGTGATACTGCAAATTTCTGGGGGCCTGAATGTAGTGTTTGACGGCTCAGAGCAATTGAACTCTAGTTATATGAAGACTGTGAAAGAAGGCAGCTCAAAATATGACCCATGAATATAGCCTTATGCATTCCGATTTGACATTTGGCTTTGTTCAGAGTCAACCCGTTTCTCTTCAAACACTCGAAGACCAACCTCAAACGATTATCGTGTTCTTCAGGTGACTTTCCGTGTACTATTATATCATCTGCGATATTGTGAGCTCCTGCACACCCTGTCAAAACTTGCTGAATGATGTGCTGGTAGAGTTCAGGTGCAGACGATATTCCAAACATTAACCGTTTGTATCGGTATAACCCTGTATGGGTTACAAAAGTAGTGATCCCTCTCGACTCCTCAATCCTCATCAAGTTCAATCTGGTGGAATCCCCATTTAAGATCCAAACGAATGAACACAGTTCCTTCATTCAAATGATAAAGAATGTCATCCACGGTCGGAATTGGATGTCTTTCTCTGATCACTGCCTCATTTGCTTGGCGCATGTCAACACACTCTGATCTCATTGGTTCCACCCTTAGGCACCACTATGATTGGGCTAATCCACGGAGTGGGTCCTTCGACCTTCTCAATTACATCAGCCTCCAAGAGTTTTTCCAATTCCTCTTCTACAGGACCTCTCAAGTTGTATGGAATGCGCCTTACTGGCTCTGCCTTTGGTCTCACCTCTTCATTGATGTAAAATTTAGCTTTGAAGTTTTTCAGTTTTCCTACTCCTTCAAAACATTCAGGAAATTCTTTCAGTATGTTCTGTTGTACAGAAATCTCGCCAATTCCGAGTCCAACTCGCAGAACACCCAGTTCTTCAGCTGTGACTTTTCCTAACAACGATTTGCCTTGTCCCTCTATGACAAAAAATCTGCTTCCATGGACTTTTGTCCCAAAGCCACCGTGGCAGAAAACATGCCGATGACCTTCAGAGGAAGCTCAGATCCATAGGCGTAGATGACCTTGGTAGTCGTCTGACACAAACACTTCACATGCTGTTCCTTCATTGTGGTCCACGTGTTATGATCAATAACATTACAGGACGCGCGGGAATCGATTAACATTTTTACCTTTACCCCTCCTACCAGAAGGATAACACTGCCCTTGTCGTCTTCCTCGGACAAGCTGAAAATGTATTCTGGATTACTGTTCCTCAGTTCATCCTCAACACAGTGTACCTGCTTCTTAGCCCGTGCAGAATGACCCACAGAATTCTTCTTCAAAGGCTGCTTTGGTTCCAGCTTGGTTTTGCAAACCACATCAAAGTGACCGGCAATACCACATCGTCTGCAAGTAGCTTTCCTAGCAGGACAAGTAGGATCCTTTGCAAAATGACCTACCTTCCCACAGTGATAACAGCTCTGCACCTTCTTTGGACCTCTCGGATTATCCCTGTTATGCACTTTGGTCAGGTTTACAGACAACAGCAAATCTTCCATTTTTTGTACTTGAATTGCAACAGTTTCCATAGTGCGACCAATATCTTGAGCAATAGATAGAGTGAGAGACTGACCTTTCTCCAACAGCTTTGGACGAAATACTGAAGATGAACACTTGTCAATGACCTGGTCCCGAATGTTCTCCTCGAGTTGCACACCAAATTCACAGTTCCCGGCTTGTTGGCGCAAACGAGCAACAAATTCGTCAACGGTTTCTCTGGGTTCCTGTTTCATTTGGCGGAAGACATGTCTTTCATATGGAGTGTTCAATTTCGGAGAAAAATGCGAGTCTAACGTTCGCATGGCCACCTCATACACGCCCCCTCCGTCCTCGCCGTCACCAAGCGGTCCCGGGTCTGTTAAGTTTTCAAATATATCTTGCACGGCCACACCCGCGGTGTGTAGTAACAAGGCTCGCTTTTGGACTTCAGTCGTAACGCCTTTTGCGACGACATAGAACTCGAATGACCTTCGCCAACGCTTCCACCGCGGCCCGACGTTCGTCCTAAGACAGTTCATTTTTGCTCACTGTGCCTTCCTAAGCTGATTAGGTTCTCTTGTGATCACTGTGCCCTCCCTTGCTCTCTGCGTATTTCTGCTCTCTTTTGTTGTGTTTACTGTGCCTTCTTGTGCTCACAGTGCTCTCTTCTACTAACTCTGCTCTTTTCCGCTCACTGAGCAGTTCTTTTTTAAATCGAGCACCTTTGGTGAAGGATTTAACATTAATTCATTCAAGTACAGGGTGGTCCAGCATAAATGAACCAACTTTGAATGCATATAACTCCTCCAATTTGTGGAATTTATTTATACTTTATGCATCAAATTAAAGATATTTCACTGTAGTATTTGCTCTGAAAAATTCGAACTTGTGCTAAGTTAGGTTCAAATTATATGTTCGGAGCAGCGCTAGCTACCATATTTTGCTGTAATTTGTGACGCAATCTGGCGCTGTTGACAGACGATGGTCGCGATTTGATCTTAATTTTATGAACTGATAATGGATTTAATTCGTTTGAAATGATTAACGAATTTTCTAACAGAGGATGGAATAAACAATACCTTGAATTATCTGCTACGGAAAATTAATAAAAACAGGACTTTCTACTCGTAAACCATGGGAATCACGGATATCCGCTAGCATTGCTCTTGTGTCCGAGTAAAATTAATTTTAAGTCATGACAATGACCCGGTGTAGTAGGCCCTACAAGCAAAATAATCTCCTCGGGTCATTCAGTGCGAAGCAAGTAGTCCTAGAAACACCGTACAACGTATTCTAAAAGATGAACTAAACTTATTTGTCGACGTGGTGTCCAATAGCTCTCTAACACTGACGCAAAGAAACGGCTGGTGTGCTGCCAGCCGTTTCTTTGCGCGTCTAAAGCAGCGCGTGGCAGCGCACGGCTGTTGATAAAATTTCAAAGGAAATGGTTTAGTGAAGAGAGGATATTCATAGTAGAGACTCCTACAAACACCCAAAATGATTGTGTCTATGCGCGTGATACCAAAAACACGATTTGTGAATATCCCAGGAAAACGGCGCCATATTACGTCAATAATGAGAGCAAAATATGGTAGCTAGCACTGTTTCGAGCATATAATTAAAACCTACACTTGTACCAGTTCCATTTTTTCAGTGCAAATACTAGAGTGAAATACCTTTAATGTGACGCATAAAGTATAAATAAATTCCAACAATTGGCGAAGTTATGTGCGTGCAAAGTTGGTTCATTTATGCTGGACCACCATGTATTTATATAGCACACCTCTTCAAGGAAGCTACTCAGCAGGTATCATTCTATAAAAATAGAATGTTTCATTTTATTTTATTGATCTCTCATTTTTTATAGCGCCCCTTCAAGCTAACTACTCAGAAGCGTTCTCAACTACAGCGCGGACACTGCATCAGAGTTTAACGCCTGCCTAACTACTTCCTGTTGCCTGTCTTGAGAAACCTCGAGCCTTATCATTCTCACTTGTGCCACCTCTAACGGTGACTAGTGAAAATAAATCTTGCAACCTCTAGGTGTAGCTAGTCACTGGCTCGGCCAGTCTGGAACGACCCATAGTGGTGATGTTCTGTTCGCATTCATCTTCCCACTTTATCTTAAGTACCAGAAAAGATGCCAACAAAATGAAATTAATAAGATTGTTTTATAGAGCAGTTTTAGGTGCAGACAGTCGGGAAATAGGCAGTTTATACTTGCTTAGAACACATACTTTGTTGCAGCGTGTACCTTTGTGCAAAAAGAGCTTTGGGGTATAATTTTCAGATAGTCACTGTATAAAAATATTTCACCGAAATAAAATAAAAATTCGACCTACCTACCCAATTTTTTTTAGCTCTGTTTTCGGAAACACGACATTATTTTTTGCCTAAGACTGCAAAATGCATGACCAAGCATAATTATGTCCGTGTCGAGGTAGTCTGTCAGCACCCATGAGGTTCCCGTGTTCGACCTCATTGGTGGAGAGGATATTAAAATTTTGAAATAAAATACAGTATTGATGTCAAAACTAGTTATCATTGCATCATGTGTCAGATACCAGTCCTTCCTTTCCTATGTGTATTATTTTATTATTATTTAAATATCTGTAGTAGTAATTGAGCTTTTTCTTTTTTTCTAGAAAAATATTCATTTTCTGCCTGGTAAAATGGATTTTTCTGGTGGAAGGTATTCTCCATCCAAGATTATTGGCTGCATTTCTCCCCAAAAATTGTCCAGGTTGTCTGTGCAGAGTGTAGTGCACGAAAACAACACAGCAAAGTCCAATGTTCAGGCTGACAGACATAACTTAGCTGCAGTACAAACACGATCTCTGCTTAAGGTTGGGCGACAGTCATACATTGAAAGTATACTACCCCTTATAACAGAGAGAAAACAGTCAACTACAGTTGTTCAGAAGTTTGAAGCTTACATTCCAAAGTCACAAAAAGTTACATCAGCAAGTGTTAATGAGACTGTGAAGACTTCACTTACAGATCGTGGAAATACAGCTCTTGATATGAAAACTCGAAAACCAAGAGTATGCTTTTCTGAGGGCAACTTACAAAACGAAAAACAACACCAACTACCAGAAAATATTACAAATGGGCTTTCAGTCAACCAGATGCCAGCAAAAACTGGAATTTTGGCAAAACCTAATGTTATGCCAAAGTACACATTACAATCAGAACGTAAATTTTGTTTTGATGATACTGATTTGGACTTTTCCAACTTCTTGGATCTCGATAAAATATTGTTTGAAGATAATAAATCACTTGTAGCGGAGACTGCCTTCAATAGTACCTCAGTTGCTTGCCCATCGCTACAGCACAATGGTGGAGATGCTTCAAATTGCATTTCAGCACCAACAGAAAGTTCTGCTTCAGGTTTGACATCGACAATTGCTAATGGTTTCGATGTCCCTTCAGTAATGCGTGACAACACTTCAGGTTTTGATTCCACAGTGTTTGGAGATACTGTAGATGTTGCTGTATACAGTTCTTTGCCCAATTTTGGTGACTTTATTCAATCTGACAATTGGACGTCATCATTAAGTGGCTCTTCACACATAAATATCAGCAACTGTGTAAATGCTAATGTTGTGAACAGTTCATTGTCAAACAATGGCATCGGCAGCTATTTGAATGCTAATGTTGGTGATGTATACGGATATACAATTATCAATGACGATGCTGTGTCCAGTATCACGTCTGGCCTTCCTTCTACAAATTACTTAACTGAGGATTTGACAAATCTCCCACTACCTGTCCAATCATTTGACTTTGGTGAAGAAGACTGGAGTTGGTTTTCTTAAAGTTTAATAACATCTAAATAAGTGAATGCTGCTCAAACTAAATAAATGTTACTGGATAACTTGCATCTCAATTTTGTGAATAATAGTCTTTTATTCCTGATAAAGTGATATTGTGTGAAGTAGTTTGTTTTTTGTTAATACAAGTTCTGTATTTGTTATTGTATTGCCAAACGGAAAAGGCATTTTCATTTAAATAAATAAATTGTCTTATTCATGAGTGTTTTGTTTTGATTAGTCAATCCTTTATGCGACATAGGGTCGTTGATAATATTGGTTATTGGCAAGCCACTTATCGATTGTAGAAATCCGATTTTGAACCGATTATTGGTTTGTTTATTTGGCCTGATGGAAATCTGCTATTCCCAGCAAAGGCATTTCAACAACGTTTTCTCTTACGTAAAATGTGTTTGACGGGTTTGTTAGACTCGTCTTGTTCGCTGATTATGGCAAATTTTATATTGGGTTTCATTTTCGCCATAACAAAGTGCAAAAATTTGACAACATGTATGACAATGTTGCATTTGAAGTAAGTAAGTAATAAATAAATAAATAAAATAAATAATATCTTCGTTTAATGACACAATCTGACAAACCGCAGAATGATTACAGTACAGGTTATACGAAATACGGCCCACTGTAGGCTGTAGCACGACACGCAGGTCGGCTTTACAGCAGTGGGTTCGGCTTAACACTTAAGTACTGGATCACTCCTGGTTCGGCCAAGCCAGAAGTGGGAGAGGCTATCTTATTTTCAGCAGAACCCGAGTCAAGCCACGCAACAGCAAAGCGCCAATGGCAGCTAACAGAAAATTCAAATAAATTTTTGCCCTGTGCGAGGCTTGAACCCGGGTCGCGTGCACGACTCTCAGTTTATCGACCAGCGCCTCTCTCAACTGAGCTACGGACCCACCGTAGCGTAAGTATCAGGGCCGGATTTAAGCATGGGTTCAGAAGATGCTCTGTGTTAGAATCACTGCTCATTAGCCTGGAACATTTCACAGCCCAATAATTATTATCATAGCGTCCTCTTAAATGCTGTGACTGTATCCGCCTAGAGCCCTAGACATAGGCGTAACTTTCTATTGTGACGGTGGTGTCCAGTCACCACCACTTTTAAAAGTGGTAGTGACAGTCTCCACCACTTTTTGGTCCGGCAAATAAATATTTTTTAAACATAAAAGCATTTGGTTGTTTAACAATTATTAGCCTATAGGCTAGGTCTATTAGGCCTATGCCATTGCGATGTTAGTCACGAATAGTCTATAATTTTGTCTATCGCAATGGCATCTAGCCTAGTCCTAATAACGTCAGACAGCCAAATGCTTTCAGTGAAAAGTAATTGTTTGCCGGACCAAACAGTGGTGGTGACTTTCACCACCACTTTTTAAAATTATTATTACAATGTCATGTCTAGGCTATTCGTGATCAACATCGCAATGGCGCCAATGTTGATAGAGGTCTTTGCAGCATCTTCACAGTCAACAGCAGGGCCTACTACGCCATGGGGGGATGGAATCAGACTGCTTCCAATTTGGGCCAGAGGGGAAAGTTCCCCCCCTAATGATAAAGTTGAGTATAGAAGATTTTCTCCTGAACATTTTCGCCTCGGTATTCCCTAGCATCTGCCATGGACTTCTTTCTGGTAAATTCTTCGAAAAATACCCTCCTCGTCATAACACAGGGTAAATCTTCATTTAATTTGACTTTTGCTTAACACTCGCTTAAATTTGTTCCTGTACCTCCATCACATTCGCACCCATCAGGGCCTGCCACGCACGTGTAGGGGGAAGTAAGTATACAGCCTGATCCAACTTGTGCCAGAAGGAAATTCCCCCATCTTCCCCTCTGATCCCCTGATCCATGGGCATAAGAGAGTTTCTTCTGGACATCTCCCCAGCATCTCCCTCTGTACCACCCCTCCCCCACACAATGAGAAATGGGAAACCGATTTTTTCGTAGTGGAGACAGCTAATAAGCTAAGCAGGGCTGCACTAATAAATGTTGAGGTGGGTACACGCCGGCCGGAAAAAGTCGACTTTTTGGGGCGAAATTTCTGGCAACCTTTGTTTATTCATGACAATTTCTGACGACTTGTTTTAGTCATCACCTACTTTTTCTTTTTTGTGACCCGTGCTACGTTCAAAAGGCACTTATTTCCGAGATTTTATACTATTTTCTCCTGAGCTCCTCATCATTTCATTTCTCACATTTTTATTGAAGCCTTATACCACTCTGATCAGCACTGAAAATGTAGGCTACAGCAATTTTGCTTAGATGACAGCTTAAAATGCCGCCATTGCAATGTGGAAATTAAAAAATCAAACCTTCCCCTCTCAGCGTTACGCGCCTCGGCGATATATCGTCCGCCGGACGCTCTTTTGCCCCTCTCCAGAAACCTCGATCCCCCCCTCCCAGATGAGGGGAACTAGATTAAACACTGGCGGCCGTCGTAAGAATGTAAGCCTTTGATGCGGCCGACACCAAAGAAAAGGTTGCGCACTCCTGGCATGCATGGTCACACAACCTATTGGAATTATTAGTAGTCATAGGCCTACTACTATCAGAATAGCATTGGTGGAACCTCCGTAGGCCTATCCGAAGCCGGCAAAAGTTTGCTCAGACTAGAGGGGAGGGTCAGCAAGCTAATCCACTGTATCTTGGATGATATAATTTCTCGAATGAATGGATACTATTATAATAAGCTTTATACTCTGGGTATGATTCAACTGAAGACCACAATATATTTAGCGTTGGTCGCTGACAGCAAACGTTTTGCGCAGTCGGAGCATGTGCGGTTCATGGAGGAATGTGACGTACAATAATTAGGATTTAGGACTAGGCTATAAATTATATTATATTATCATCAAGTTGACCAGATAAGAGAGCGGACAACTAATTATTAAGACAGCTGTGACATTCAAAATATAGGCTAGATCTATAATCATAGGCCTACAAATAGGCTACAATTATAATTATTATAGATGGGAAAAGAACATTTTTAGAGAGAAGAAGACAAAGAGGCCAGATCAGTTCATTTTCAGACCCGATGCTACATACGTAACATTCCATATTTCAAGGATTATAAGAAAATTCTAAGTGAATAAAATTGATATAGGCTAATATCAAAGGCGCTCCTCTATACACACACGTTATATTATAACGTGTTATGTTATATTATAACGCACCAACGAGAGAGACGAAGGGGTAAACGAGTGAGAATGGAGAAGGGAGGAAGAGTTCTCACTAGAGTTTATGCTAAGTTCGTATCTGGGTATGGGTAAGGAAGTCGAGGGAAAAATTGAAGGAAGTTGTGAGCAAAGTCACCACCACTTTTCAAAGGAAAGTTACGCCCATGGCCCTAGAGAGTGCTGTCATCCAAACCATTCCACAGCTCTAGGCCTACAACTCAAGCACTGAAGAATTTCTAGACTGTTGTAGAGCTGTGGAACTGTTTGGATGACAGCACAGTCTCAGTGGACAGTCGCAGCATGTTCTGACCATTAATTATGTTTGGACTTTTGGAACAAGTATATCAGTTGATGTAAAATGTGCTAAAGTGATACAGTACATGTTAAATAATGGATCGAGTGTGCCATGGTATTGTATGTATCAGATACATGAACCATAAAAAGGATAGCCTTTATGCAGACAGACTGGAAGCCTTTGAAATGTGGACATGGTAAACAATGAAGAAAAACTTCGTTCCGTTTGTCACTGTAGGCCTACTCTAGTGTCTGAAACCTTGGTTTAGAAAACAAATGCACCATTAGGAAAACATCCTTAGACTTTACTCATTAGTAAACAGAGTAGGCCTATATTATTATGTGCCTAGCTGATGGACCGGTGGCTGACAGAAGAGGGCGCGCAAAGATAGGCCTATCAGCACCCGGCTCGCAGTACCCTTAATGCGACCCTGAACAAACCCAACTCTTCCTGCGCCATACTCTTCTCCTGTCCGCAATCTTGGAATCATTTTCGATTAAAAAAACTTACTTTAATTTACCGACCATAATCACCCAGTTATCCCGCACCTGCTAGGCCTATATGCATATCCGCGACCTTCGCCGACTGCGCCCAATTCTCGACTACAAGACCGCGTGCACAATAGCCACTTCAATAGTTCACTCTAAACTCGATTAGGCCTAGGCCTACTTTAATTCACTCTTCCATAAAATAGATTCTCTTCAAATTAAACGCCTACAAACAATGCTCTTGCCCGCGCAGTAACTATAAGACCCCCAGACAATCACATAACCTCTGTTCTCAAGTCTCTCCATTTGCCAAAAGTCCCTCATATTCGTCAACTAATATAGGCCTATATATCACTATCCAACCGCCCAGGTCTACTCGCTCATCATCATATCTTTCTCTCTCTCGTATCTCTCCAGTATCATCCTCTCTGAAATTCCGCAACCGCTCCTCAATCTATGCTGCACCAGCTCTTTGGAACGGACTCCCAACTCCGCATGTTCACTCATCCTCATAATTATCTCCCCAATCATCATCATCATCATCATCATCATCATCATCATCATCATCATCATCATCATCATCATCATCATCCTTGGGCTGACAGCCCGTAGGTGCCGACGCCACTCTCTGTCTGAGTCTGTCTCGCGTCATGCTGCCTAGCCTCAACCGGTCCAATCAGCAGGTCTGCTCCATACCATTAACATCTTGGAGCACCTAGACCACCTTGCCTGATTGAAGAAAATGTTGGGAGAGAAGCATGAAGGACAACCTGGGTCAATGCCCGTATGTGTCCCACACACTCTCCTTCGACTCTCCACGTCTGGTCTGTCCTGACCGACCTGTGCATGTCTGCTCCACATCATGACACCTTGAAGCATCTGGGTCGCTATGTCACTTGTGTCGTGGTTTTTGCGGATTTCTATCGTCTTGGTTTTTTAATGCCAGCGTATCGCCACCCATCTGGCAAACCTTCCTCCTTGTGTCCGGACTTAGGACCGGCACAGGGACGTTGTTGGTTCCCTGTGGCAGAGGATGGATGCAGTTCAACGTCATGCCCAGGACCAACGTCAATACCCCTCAAAATTCAGCCTCTCCTCCGCTTGCACTCGCCTCTGCTGCTTTCCATTCACGACTGAAAACCGAACTCTTCAAGCTATCATATCCAGATTCCAATCAGTTTCCATCACCCAACTATCACCATCACCGACAACCACCGTACGTAGCACCACGCTGTCTCCTCGGCTTGACCTCCCCGGCTTTTGACCTGGCACCGGAACGGAAAGACAGCTCTGGCTATTGCGACTTGACGTTCTGCTGGGGTCAGATCTGTCCATGAGGCACCATGTCGCCTGGACGTAGGCTGTTGCTTCCGGCAGCTCCGTCTCATCAGGAGCTGCATCAAGTCCTTGCCCTCTGATTACATTACAACAGTTAGCCTACTGTAGCTATAGGCTACAGCTAGCTGACTTGCTTCCCCGGATTTTGACCTGGCACCGGAACGGAAACGGCAGCTCTGGCTATTGCGGACTTGATTTGATATAGCGCCTGCAAATAAGCTGGTCTCCCTGACGTGGCTTCCCAGTCAGCATTGGATTTTGGTCCCATTCGTTCCCCATATGGGCAAATGGGGCATGGCATGGGCTTCGGCGGATTTTCCTCTGCCCTAAAGGTGCCCTAATGCTCGTACAATATTATCCCTAATTGTGCGTTAGCGACGCGCGCGCAGGGCTTGGGCGCATTTGCCACAGCCCTAAGAGAATCTTAGATGCTCCGTAAGATAGGTTTTTACAATGTATACGGATTGATCCGATTTCTTCTTAATAGTTTATCTGGTTTGGCTTAATTAGTGCTGACTTAATCGGCTATTGACTTGGCTTATTCTATTCTGGCTTCACTTAATTCTGACATTTCTGATCTAATTAGGCCTAATTATTAATGAGTAATTTTATAACTTAATTAGGCTAAATTCTCATTTTATTAGGCCTAATTCTGCCTAAGTGCCTATTGACTTGGCTTATTCTATTCTGGCTTCACTTAATTCTGACATTTATGATTTAATTAGGCCTAATTTGTAATGAGTGATTTTTAAACATAATTAGGCTATATTCTCATTTTATTAGGCCTAATTCTGCCTAATTGGCTATTGACTTGGCTTATTCTATTCTGGCTTCACTTAATTCTGACATTTATGATTTAATTAGGCCTAATTATTAACGAGTGTTTTTTAAAACTTAATTAGGCTAAATTCTCATTTATTATGCCTAATTCTAAAAACAATTAAATGACTAAGCTTATTACTTGACTTCTGACTTGATTTTGGACTTGACTTCTGACTTCATTATTTCTGATAGGCCTAATTATTCATGGCTTAGCTATGACTTACGCCTATTCATTTCATGTCTACCAGCCTAACTAATTTGGTTCTGACTTGACATATACATTATGACATGACATAGCCTAATCTAAGTGCTACTATTTCTGACTTGAATATTATTCTGACTTCATTGTAAGTAATTCTGATTTGTAGAATCTGGCTTGTTTTTCAACTTGACGTCTGAATAGATTTCTGAATTAGTCCAAATTCCTTCCGACTTTAGCCTAATTTTGACGCAGGCGTACGTAGCCTACGTTAGGCCAACTTGTAGCTTGCTTTAAATAGGCCTGATTCCTATTTAATTGGCTTTGGGCTTTCATTCTAGCTTGACTTGTTTGATTTGAATTAAACCAAGCTAAACATTACTTAATTATAGGCTAATCATCGAGAATGGAGAATTGGGGAGCCGGACATTTACCCTCCCCCCCGGACATATTCCCCCGGACATATTCCCCCCGGACATTTACCCCCCCCCCCCCGGACGTTCCCCCCCCGATTTTGACTAGGACATTTACCCCCCCCCCGGACAATTCCCCCCCACTCTGTACATATAGGTTAGGCATCGTGAGGGTCGGTTAGGGTTAGTGATAGGGTTAGTGCAGTCATTCATTAACATAGGGACCCTTATGGGGGGGAAATGTCCTAGGTCGGGAGGGGGGAAACGTCCGGGGGGTAAATGTCCGCGGGGAATATGTCCGGGGGAATATGTCCAGGGGGGAAATGTCCTACATCCGGAGAATTGTACGTAATGGTCTATATAATCTATAACTCGATCGGCTACAGAGTATTCAGTGCTGGCGGGAAGGCACGTACGTACATGTAGGTGCACGGTCCTCTGTGGGCTGGGATCCTGCATGAGAGGCGATTCTTTTGTGACTCATACCGTCATACGATACAGTGTCGGCTTCCCAATGGCGAGTATTCAGTGCTGGCGGGAAGACACGAAGGAAGGGAGGAGGGGAAAGACAGCGAAGTCTGCAGCCAACGGGCTCGCTGCCGAGATGACTAGTAGCAGCCGAGCCGATCGAGGGAAAAGTAGGACTTAGCCTACAGCAGGGTGTGCAGCGTGCACATGTATACGTTCATGAACTTAGACTTTGACACTTGTGCTTGTCTCAAAGTAAGCGTAGATGGCAGCACACGAATAGCGTCTGGACGCTGGAGCAACTTACATGAAAAGATAACTGCCACTGCTTCTGCAACTGACAATGTTTGATAAAGAGTATGAAAACTTAGGCTTATTGTATGGGACCAGCTGAGGAGGTCGACTGTCAGTCTGTCACTCAAGTGCCGTGGAGAAGCTGGAAATTAAGGGAAGTATTGTAATTGTGTGTATTCTCATTTGCCAATAGGTTTTCCTAGGAATATTTGTAGCTATATTATAAGCCTAGACTAGTTTATTTGTGTCCAGTACTTCTTAGTTGATAGTTGATTAAATTTAAGAAATTTCTAATCCGAGCTAATGCTATCCCATAGGCCCGGAGTTTTCTTTGGCATAGTATTGCGTTATTATATTGTATTATTAATTTACTGTAGGTTTTAGAGTAAACAATGACCTTGAAGCATACCGTATTTAAACAGAAATAAAACCTTATGCTCATATACCGCTGGTATGCATTTCATTTGTCTAACAATTGTAGCCAAAAGAATTAATATTATTAAATGGTACGTACCATTATGTGATTGTTTGAATTATTTGAAATTAAAGATTTAATACCCGAAATGGACAATGCATAAGATAAAATATCAGTTCAGAAAGTTAGTGAACCATCAATATTTTTATACGAATTACCAAATGCTCTTTAAATGATGCTATACATTTGTAAGATGGCTAAGATGTCATGATGACAAAAAGTGCAAGGATTTTACTAGCTTATCAGACTATCAGAGCAAGACATCTTTAAGTTGTTTCTACATCCAGACTGTGGAAATTTTAATTCTGCATTCTAAACTCTAAACTTTCTAAAGCCTCATATTGATTTAGATTTCTTTAGGTGCATAGGCCTACAGGCAATATTTGTAATTTCTTCATGATGATCCCGTTGTGGTGTTTTGCATTTCAGATGAAGTCTGATTGGTGGTGTGTCGGTTGGTGACAAAACCAGAAGAATGTTAGCATATAGCAGTGCCTTTGACAAAAGGTCGGACCAAACAAGTTACAACGCATGGAAGTTTAAAACGGTATGCTTTCAATGATATGCATTTTTGAATGCCATTCTTGCTCCTACGAGATAACTTTGAATAACATTTTTGCATAAAATAATGTTATTATGTAGCTTGCAACGATACATATTTGAGAACCTTAGCGTGTTAAGAAGAATAAATTGCTATGTATTATTATTTCTCTCTCTTCCACAGTAGCCTATTCTTTGCAATTCTGAGAAGTAAAATCTCCTGAGGGCATATATTATCTTTTACATGGGTTAACTCATCTCAAAAAGGAAGATATATTATTCACAGTGCTGACCGATTGCACAGTTATTTCATTGCAAAAAGCAAGGTTTGTTTGATCATTTCTGTCCAATTGTTGAGATTTCCAGTTTTTGAAAGAGCTTAGAACATAAAGCTCTCCACGCATGCATTTATGCTTCTTTCATTTTCAAATAAATTTTCTCATAAAACTCCTTTTCCAAAATTGTGACCCAGCTTCATTTTACTTGGGTTCATTTAAAATACTGAGGACCCAAAAATAATTTTTTTTTCCATTTATTTATTTTTTCCTTGGAGCATATCAAACACAACCTGAACATACTAAGTGCAACTTAACTAGACAACGTGTTCATACTGTCTTTCCCACCACCGATTTTTATCCCTCCCTTATAATCCTTCAGATTTTCTCTTGTGACTACCTCAGCTATGGTGTTAAACAGATATAGTGGGAGGACACCATCCTGCCTTTCTTATGTGTAACAAATAACCATGTGGTTATATGCCTGCTATTTTTACTTTAACAAGATAATTCTCACAGTTTCCTTACTAGATTAATGAGGTGGACTAGATATCCAATGTCAATCATGGTCGAAGTTTATTATGTGGGATTGAATAAAATGCCTTTCTGAAATCCACAAAGCCCTTGAATAGAGGTTGCTGATGCTCCTTGTATTTTGCATAAGAATCCGAAGGTTGGTGATTGGATCTCTTGTGCCTCTTCCTCACCGAAAACCTGCCTTTTCTTTTATTTCACCAACAGTACTTAAGATTTGTTATACTATACCATTACATGTTTTATATCTTATTTTTATTCCATTTTATATTTTTATTGTTACAATTTCTTTAAATGTTCTGCATTTTCAGATGCAGTAAGAAGGAATACATTGTTTAAACCGGAAGTGGCAACAAATTCCGCAATTGAGAAGGCAATAAGCTCTTGGTTTTACAACGCAAGAGATCGTCAAGGCGGACGCTTGACAAGGGCAAAGCTTTCGGTCAGAAAGAATATGCGAAAGGAATAGCATCTTTTTCAGATGCACCATTCTTGCCATACAAGGGACCAAAAGAATGAGAACTGTAGTTTTCATGTACTTTTGTATTACTCAGAAAACTGACTATATTACTTTCATTTTCATTTTTCCTTCTTATATTAAAAATGTTGATTGCATTATTCTTTTTTATGTGTTTTTGCATTTGACAGCATTTTGTATTTCGTTTGAGCATGGACGTTTAAAGTCAGGGATTCATAAATGAAAAATGATTACAACATTGTAATTTTGATTACCTTATATTTCGTATTTTTGGAAAATTATTACAAATTAGTAACTCATATGTAAGAATATTCCGAAATTAAGATTTTTGCAGTGGTTTTATATGCCTTTTTTTAGTAGAATTGCCGGTACTTGTCGGTTAATTCACCGCCACAGGTTTCCTCTGCCTACCTTGTCGGTTAGTTCACCGCCACAGTTTGCCGTATATTTACGCAGCCCATATATTTCCTCACTCGTTTTAGTGACGTCATGTAATAGTGACATCCGATTAACTTATAGCACGTGTTTATTTCTTGGACGCCGTCATGAGCGCCATGATTTTTTTAAGAATTTCGGCTTTAGTTCACGATAAACTAAGCAGCGTTAATTTCTTGCAGCAGCATGGCATCCTACATGCTGCGAGACAGAGTGCTAACAACCACACAATGGTGGGCATAGTTATAGCCTATAGTAAGCGGGTCCCTATGGTAATGAATGACTGCACTAAACCTATCCCTAACCCTAACCGACCTTCACGATGCCTAACCTGAACCTAATCGACCCTCACGACCCCTAAACCTGAACCTAACCATGCAACATTATAAGGACACGCTTACTATAACTAAGCCCCAATGTGCTATGACAGATGGAGATGTCTTAATAAAAGCGTGGCTGTAGGCAAAACATCCCACTGCGACAAGACACGTGGCTACTAGGATCACGCCTCACTTACCGACAAATCATCCTGTTCCTATATTGCTGGTCCAAAGAAATGACGAGCATTCGTTTTTGGGAGTGTGAACTGGAAATTGCGAAAAAAACGGCAATAGACTGGAATAACTATCTGCGTGGCAGCGTGTGGCGGTTAATTAATTTCTGCATGTAAAATTTCGTATATAGGGTTTCTGTGTGTGGCGGTGAATTAACCGACAAGTACCGAATTGCCAACAATTCTGCTGTGTTCATTATGTTACATTTTAATTGAATCATTTTCATTTTTTCCTTCTTATATTAAAAAAGTTGATTGCATTATTCTTTTTTACGTATTCTTGCACTTGGCAGCATTTTGACATCTTATGTATTTCGTCTGAACATGGACGTCTAAAGTAAGGCATTCTTAAATGAAAAATGGTTACAGCATTGGTATCATTGTAAAGGAGTTGTAATTTTGATGTGTAAACGATCTTACCTTATTTTTTCATTTTGGAATATTTAAAAAAATGACTAACTCGATCATGTTTAAGAATACATCGAAATTAAGATTGTTGCAGTGGTTTTACATGCTTTTTTGATGAGGTATGCCAACAATTCTGCTTTGTTCATACTGTTGCATTTTAATTCAGTTATCTTCATTATTTTCGTTTTATATTAAAAATTTCGATTGCATTATTCATTTTTATGTGTTTTTGCATTTGACAGCATTTTGTATTTCGTTTGAGCATGGACGCTTAGAGTCAGGGATTCATAAATGAAAAATCCTTACAACATTGTAATTTTGATTACCTTATATTTCTTAATTTTGGAATATTTTTACAAATGAGTAACTCATATGTAAGAATATACCGAAATTAAGATTATTGCAGTGGTTTTATATGCATTTGTTTTAGGGAAAACACTGGGGCCAGTGAGCATAACCAAGCCATCCCCTAATTGGGCAAACATGGGGCATGCCCTAAAGGGCAAGTATTTCATTTCCCTTTAGGGCATCCTTAGGGCACATATTTTTTGCCCTAAAGGGCCCCAAATTAGGTACCCCAAAAGGCCCCAAGTTGGGCACCCCACTGGGGCCAGTGAGCATAACCAAGCCATCCCCTAATTGGGCTTGCCAAACTGGCCCCTATTGGTCCCCTAAAATGTTGCTGTCTGGGTTTTGTGGGCGCTGAGAAATTCTCGAAGATTTACATTACATTACATTACATTAGGCCTACATTGCCTTGCGTTGCCACTCCTTTGGTTTTTTTCCAGGATCTTGGGTTTTTCGATCCGAACTTGGGAAATGGGGCTTTTGGGAAGAACTTGGGGTTTTTTCTTGGGTTTTTCGAAAAAAATCTTAGATTTTCAATTCCTACTCGAGAAAATTGGGTTTTTTTCGGTAAGAACTTGGGTTTTTGCAGGAAATTGCGGACATTTCGGAATGATTTGGGCCGGATGAGTAATGGTTAACACGCTGGCCAAGAGTGCGAGAGGTAGCAGGTTCGAGCCCCCGTTGGGCGGATTTGATTTTTAGCGCCATTGTAATTGCAAAGCTGTCTGCTCAGTTGGTAGGCCTATAAGTTTAATTAAGATTACTGCAAAACTTGTAGGCCTAAATGTAAAGCACAGTGCGTCTTGCAGGCGTTTCAATAAAGAAAAGATATTATTATTATTATGACTAAAAAAAAGTCATCAGAATTTTAGGAAGGAAAATTGGGACAAATTTTTGGTCCGGATGACTAAAAAAAGTCATCTGAATTTTCGGACGGGAAATTCTGTACATTTTCGGACGATTTGGGCAACTTGGGTTTTCTTGGGTTTCTTCGATGCTGCAACTTGGATTTTTTATTTTGGAAAGTGGCCACGCTATTACCATAATTTTTATTTATACTGTGCAATTACATAGAGTCTGGGTGCTCTGGCACGTTTGTTGTTGTTAACTTATTATATCTATGGTAGAAGGCCCCTAACTTCAATTTTATTAAATTATTTTAATAATAATTTGGTTATCTTGTGTATTGACATTCAATCCGACAAACCGCAGAATCAGCGCTCTATACTGAGCTACTATAACAAGTTTGAAGCCACTTAAGGATCAGGTCTATGTTTATATTTTGCTTCGATTTTATCTCGTAATTTAATCCCAGATTTAACTTGCTAGCATTATATGACACGTTCGTAAAAATTTAATATTGCCGAGTTGAGCGATAATGTAAGATCCAGATCACCTGCAAACGTTGACGGATAAAGTACACGACAGCAGTAAAAGATTTGGACTCAAAATGAATGCGGAAAAGACCAAGGCAATGATTATAGGAAAACAACATGAGGAGATTGAGATAAGATTGAAAGGCGAACCACTGGAGCAGGTGACGGAATTCGTGTACTTGGGTGGCCTGGTAACTGAAGATGCCCAATGCACAAAAGGGTAAACACGCACACTGAGTCCCCGTACTCCAAACAATATGGCCACCGTAGATGCGTGCATAACAGAGCGGCCCGACATACGGCCTAATATTTCCGCGAAAATTAAAGGACGCTTCAATTTCAGCAGAATGACTGCACTAACCCTAAAACTAACCCTAACCGACCCTCACGGCGCCTAACCTGAGCCCTAACCGACCCTCACGCTTTGCATGTTGAGATACATGTTGCGATGTCGTCGATCGGTCGCGTTCTAATTTTACGGCATTCGTTGGCAGCCATATTGTTTGGAGGGTAATCCTGTAGTTTAGCGTCGTTAATTTTTTTGAACATGAGGATAGTAGAAACGTGTCATTATGCAACTCTCATGACACGAAATGTCTTTATGCGTAGTTTTCGCCCAAAGTAACCAAAAAGCTCTTATGAATATCGTCTGCACGAAAGCAATTACGGTACACGAACTCATGTAAATAGGAGGGGAAAAGTGCCCGACTGGTGCCAAATTGTCGTTTGAGCTTGCGCTTCGCGCGCATCCATAAATTTTCTATGTTCTGCGTATGCACACTGTCGTCATTGGGGTTGACAAAGTTGTGCTGATGCACGACCACAGAATGCTGGTAAATCCCGTTCTGTATCCGCTCGATGTTGGCGTAAGCAGCCCATCCGTCTGATACTATATGTGACCCGGGTAAAATATGTTGTTCGATGCATGCTGCAAGCGTGTCAGCTCGACGATTCGGCACTTCCACGAGAAAACAGCGCCCACTTTCCCTCTCTATGCCGCCGAAAACCCAGTGCCCCTCTCTCCATTGGCCACGATGAAATTTCCTATGAAAGTATTTTGATTCATCAATTTCCACTATTATTGGGTCGCCGTTATCATCCATGCCCTTACAGGTTGACGTCATATTGAAAGTGCGGAATTAGCCTATCGGGGGAAAATTCCTTGAAAAAAATTAACGATGCTAAACTACAGGATTACCGTTTGGAGTACGGGGACTCAGTGTGCGTGTTTGCCCACAAAAGACATAAAAGGTAACGGCCCACTATTCCGAGGGTCCACTATTCCGAAGGTCCACTATTCCGAGGGTCCACTTTTCCGAAGGTCCACTATTCCGAAGGTCCACTATTCCGAAGATTGTTATATGTCCATACACCCCTCTCTGCCTCCCTGCCTGCCTGCCTGCCTCCGTCCGTCCGTCTGTCCCACTGTCTCCGTCCCTCCTTCTCTTTCTTCCTTCCCTTTCTCTCCTCCCTCCCTCCTTCCTTCACCTTCGGTGTGAGGGAGGAAAGGAGGGGAGGGAGAGGGACGAAGAGGGAGGGGAGGGAGCGGAGGGGATGGAGGAGGGAGGGATGCAGGGAGGCAGAGGAAAGGACAGAGTGATGGATGGATGGAGGGAGGGAGATGGGACTGGAAGGGGAGAAGGGTAGGGTGGAGTGGGAGGTGGAGGGGAAGGGAGGGGATAGGGACGGGAGGAGGTAGAGGGGGATGGGAGGAGGTAAGGGAAGAGGGGGTAGGGAGGGGAGGGGAGGAGATGGGAAGGGGATGGGAGGAAAGAAGTAGAGGGGGATGGGAGGAGGTAAGGGGAAGAGGGGGTAGGGAGGGGGAGGGGAGGAGATGAGAAGAGGAAGGATGGGAAGGGAGGGGATGGGAGGGGGAAAGAGGAGGGGATGGGAGGGGAAAGGAAAAGGGAGAGGATAGGGGAGGGGAGAAGGGAGGGGAGGGTAAGCGGGATGGTACGGGGAAGGGCGGTGGAATGGAGGTAAGGAGGGATTGTTGGACGCTCTTTTCAGTCACAGCAACGCGTGGCCGGGTTCAGCTAGTATATAAATAAAAATGTAAAAAGTTTGTATTTAATCAAGGATCTCGGAAAGCTTATAATGACCGATTCCTTTCAAAATTCTACCAAAATGTTGCGTTCAAATACGATCGGGTTTGTAAAATGTTTCTTGGAAAAAGCGCAAACTTTTCGACAATTAAAAACAACTTTGCATTCGATTAGAGCAATTTCGATTGCAAATTTGCACAACGTGCATTTTAACGCGGCCGCGTTTTTATGGCGCATATCCGCACGTCTTTTTTATAGCGCATATAGGCCTACATGAGTATGTAATAATAACAATAACAATTTCGATGGCGCCGTAACGCAGCTACAAGGGCATGTACAAAATCAAGGATCTCGGAAAGTTATTCACCGTTCTTGACCGATTCCTTTCAAAATTTTACCAATTTCTAATACGATCGCTTTTGTAAATCCGTTTTTTAAAGCGCAATCTTTTTACACAATTTTTCATTCGATTCGGGCGATTTCGATTTCAATTTTCACACAACCTTGCCTTAGCGAATGCGGCCGAGTGGAGGAGCAGGGGAGGAGGAAGGTAGGGGGAGGTGGTAGGGGAGGGTAGGGGATGGGAGGGAAGGGGACGAGAGGGGAGGGGAGGAGACGGAGGGGAGGGGACGGAGGGAGATGGGGAGTGAGGGAAGAAGGGTGAGGGTCTGAGGGAGGTAGGAAGGGAGGGTTGACTGGTCTTTTCAGCCACAGCAACGCGTGGCCGGGAACAGCTAGTTATATTATATTATAAGATTGATGAATAATAATTCCTGCTCAAAGCACGACTACTGCAATTCTCTTTTCCTCAACCTCGAATCCAAAAACCTCAAACGTCTGTAACTAACCCACAGCTTACTAGCCCGTGGTGTCATCAGGAGGGGAAACCCAAGCACAATCATAATTATCACTCCCATTCTCAAATTACTCCGTTGACTAAAAATTCTCGAGCTTCATAAGTTCGGAGATTACTGTAACGGCCCACTATTCCGAGGGTCCACTATTCCGAATATCCGCTGTATTTTGTTCTGTATCTTTGGTGGTTATAGGTTTACGGTGAGTTAGGGTTAGGTTTAGGGTTCGGAATAGTGGACCTTCGGAATAATGGACCCAAACCTGACTGATTTATCATAATAGGCGTATAACAGTACAATCTTCGGAATAGTGGACCTTCGGAATAGCGGACCTTCGGAATAGCGGACCTTCGGAATAGTGGACCTTCGGAATACTGGACCCTCGGAATAGCGGACCCAAACCGACATAAAACGCAGAATTAGCCTGGCTTCAACAATGTTTGGCAGACTCAGAAGGCTATGGAGATCAAAGAATATATTGACAAGAACCAAAGTAAGGTTGTATGAAGCTCTGGTTATACCAGTGCTGCTATATGGCTCAGAATGTTGGTGCCTGAGAAAAGAAGATGAAAGGAGACTGCTGGTAGCAGAGATGAGCTGGCTGAGAGGAATACTGTGCAGATCGAGGATAGAAAGGATACGCAACGAAATAACTCGTGAAGAAACCGGACAAAAAGAAACAGTAATCGACAGAATCAGGAAGAGAAGGCTGACTTGGTTCGGACATGTGACACGGATGGAGGAGAAACGACTGCCAGCAGTGCCAGCGACAGTGCTATATGGACAAACCGAGGGAAAAAGAAGCAGAGGAAGACCAAAAAAGACATGGATGAAGATAGTGATGGAGGACCTAGAAATGAAGGGCTTGGACATACGAAGAGCAGTGGATAAGACCAGAGACCGAGCAAATTGGAGACGTCTTGTAAAGGCCTCATCGTCAGCATGCGCTTGACGGAAGAGAAATTGTAGAGCTATCGCATATCAGACAGACATTCCACGTCAAAACAACCAATTTCCCCCACTAACATCTCAGAATTTTATGATTTGGGTCAGTTTGTGAACAAACGTCTTTTAATAGATAGACTATTAGAGTCTGTAGGCAGGAACCCGTATCACGTGCTGAGGACCTTGTTCCCTCCGATAATTCAGCGTCGACACAACCTTCGACCACGTCCGCAGAACTTTGAGTTGACACCGAAGGACGATAAAAACTTTATTCCAAGAGCCCTCTATAAGTGCCTTCTCAACAAGCGACAGTGTAACCCGTAGTACTTTCCCTTCCATGTAACTGAGTTGCGGTTTTGTCAACCTGTGTTTTTCTCACATTAAACGAATATATATATATATATATATATATATATATATATATATATAAGAAGTCATGCAAAACAATTCGCTTCCCGGGTGGTTTAACTGCCTTGCATGTGACTGATGAGGCTGCTGTTCAGTGGCTGGACGCGCTTTGCAAAAGCTAAATAAAAAAATGCAAAATATTAGCTCAATATGTGGTATAGGGTCATTCCGTGCAAAATCAACCAAGGCCTCCCACACTCTGACTCAGATTTTCTTGATTTTTTCCACCAAAAATCAATTATCAATTAGAACACCCAGACATCATCACATCACCCAGACATCATCACATCACCCAGACATCATCACATCACCCCATCCTCAAGTCTCTTCACTGGTTGAAAATCCCAGAGCGAATCCACTTCGAAGTTCTCTCTTTAACCGACAACTCCTTACAATGCTCCCAGCCCAGATATCTTCGTGAAGTGTTCGCCATCCAGCCTATCCGTTCTACCCGATCAACCGCCTGCCTTACACTCTCTCGACCGCTGGTCACTTCGAAGTTCTCCGACCGAGCCATATCCAACCTTACGCCACGCCTTTGGAATGATCTGCCTGCTGAGTTCCGATCCTTTTCAGTTCCTCCACCATCATTACTAATCACACACCATCTCCTTCCTCAAGCTCCTCTATCCATCACACCTCCGGCATTTCATTCGAAACTAAAGACACTGCTTTTCAAGAAATCTTACCCTGTCTCATCTGATACTTCACCCTCCAATTCCCGGCTCAGACGACACCCACCTTAGTAGCTGTTTCCACCCCTCTGATCCTGCGGTAACTCGACCCGGACCACCATGGTCTTACGAATAACCCTTTTGACTCAACGCAGCGCTCGTGAATAAGCCGATGCACCATGCTTGGCTTTCTAGAAGCGCTTTAGAAATCAGGAGATTACGATTATCATCTTGTATGAAGAACTGGAAAGTTTCAAGTGTCTACCTTGAAAACTGACTGAGTTATGGGGTGCTGAAGTTGGTGGGGGTAGGCTGAAAAGTGAACGCGAATTTGCGTCTGCAGAATTTTTGTCATTTTCAGACGCCAATAACTTTGGATCTACATGTAGAGCAGCTAAACACATTTGGTTTCCAGTTTTCAATTCTGCGCACAACATAGATTTGCATGGTCAATAGGGTGGTTGCATCTCTAATGGAAAATTTTCAACTTGAGATGTCACATTTCTCCAACCCGCCATTCCGTGCCACTTGGTCTAGAACCTATGTAGCCGAAAAATTATAAGGATCGAAGCATATTTAGGACTTGCACAACGTCGTTGAAGTTAAGGATTTCACATAATTATTGTCGTAATTTCGAGTATAAGTATAATTTACTTCAGATCTATGGAATTATGACTTTTAACAGAAATACTTAATGACTTTTACTTAGGCACAGCTGAAAAGTAAATTCTACAATGTTTTTGTCATCAGTGATTGTTTTTTATTTATTTCTATGACCATTTTAGAGGTAATTGACAAGTGTGTGAATTCCTGTGAACGATGATCAACCAATGCCATGTTATTTTGCTAGTTACAACGTGCATGCTGTAAGCCTCAGCCGCCTCTGCGACTGCTTACTGCACCACGAGTTAGCACCCCAACGAAGATCAGAGTCTAACTCACTTTATTATGTACATTGAAACATATTTATACACAGATAAACAAAAGTAACTCCTCCTACATACAGTTTGATTGGCCAATGATAATGTCCTTATAATGTTCTAAGGCCCAATCATTACATAAGCTATGACATGATATATATATCTAATATAAGTTAATCAAGCATATATATAGTGAATGACACGCCCCTATCCGTGCATGCATATCTATACATATGACACATGCATTCTAAGTCATCAATGCACTACAGTACACACGTAGCCGTACATACATTAGGCTAAGGCCTATTATATATTATGCTGAATAGTATCTTATACATAAAAAAATTATGTATACAGTTGCAAAGGTTCCATGTAAAATGTTTGTGTTCCAAACAACGATATCCTTGCTCTGGTTTCCTGTTCCACCTGTTGCAAACGTCTTCTTATCTTCACCACTTGAACATGCTGTGTTTGTCCATTGGTCAACTTGTTTCCAGCAACGCCGTGCAAAATTATTTTTAACATGTACACGTTGTACAGCATTAAAGGGACATTATCTAAATGTCTGCATCTAATATTGCGAAGGCAATGCCGATTATAGTAGAGTTAATACTCGTTCAGCAGCGGTAGTATCGCAAGCTAGGGGACAGAGGAAAGCTTCAAAAGTTCCAAGCCCCCATCTTGTGGAGACATTATTACACAGAGAACTTATCAGAGTAAGCTACTCTTCCATCGTCATAAGCGTGAAAAACTTGACCTCAGGGACAGTATCACTCAGACTACTGAGCAGCTACTTCCCATTTTTTAACAAAGTCAGACCTTTGACAAAAGTTCCAACTCTGGTGACTGAGCATATTTGGAAGCTGCAGATCGGCAAGGCTTAAAGAAGCTAATATCGTCTGCAAACCCCTCCATAACTGTTGTCTAAATGGATGACGAGGGAAATTTAATGCTTGAAGATGTTGCTATTTCAAGACGAATACCCTCTTAGATTAGGGTACGACACCGATTTGAGTCATCACATCGATTATCTTATCGCGAACATGTGTAAGAACATCTGAAAATAATTATTAGTCTGTTTGGGACATGCATCTACATGGCCGCCATTGGCTTCAAACGTCATCAGCAACCACTGCTACTGAGAACGATCTTGTACTCCATTGTTCCTTCTCTTTTCATCCACAGAAGGTGCCACAGTGACACCATTTGGTCGCAATCTCTTGTATTTATCCAAGCTGTTGTTGAGTTTCTTTCACAATGGTGTGCAAATAGAAGAGAGGAAGTTTATCATAGCAGTTCTATTGGAGAAAGAAGTTTCTGAGGAACTTCCATAACGCATACCACAACATTTCTCCCAACCATTAAAAAAAGACTAGGCCAACATCATTTTGAGTCAAATGCTACTCGTGGCCTGTTCTGCACCTTGAAGCTAATAGATGCACTTCTGGAACACGATCCAAGTGGTCGGATAAATCATGAAGACTGCATGAGGAGTTCGACAAGCTTCAGATCTATAAAGGTTATCAGTGATCTAGCTGAGTGAGGTGTCACCCTTATTCAGAATTTAAATTCCTCAAGTACAAAGAAAGAACAACAAAAACAATTTCTATCAGAAGTTGTAGAAGAGCATCGCAACTCACTCATTCTCAGCACGAACAATAGAAAACAAAGGAGAGTGTCGTCAAAGCTTCAAGGTCACATTGACATTGATTAAATACCTCAGCAGCAATAGTGATAGTTGAAATTTTAATCACCAAACAGTGTAATCATTAGTAATAAGGAATGCAATAATAATTATCGTTGTATTGTATTGAATTATGGTCGAAGATGCATGGTTGACTACAGCTATTATGCTCACTGTTCGAATGTTCGCATCTATAATACACGGTAAAACTTTGATAGTGTTGTGCAAGTCCTAAATATTAATTATAATATTTTCTCTTGCAACTTTTTGTGTGATGTTCCTGGAAGGAATGTCACCAAATGGAAACTTGGAGAACAGTGGATTCCAACTTTCATTTCTAACGACCACCCTAATGGTCAAGTAACATTTGCTGTCTTTGATATGAGGAATTAATATTTAAGAATTTTTTTTAAATTGTCAAAATATTTCTTGCCACGTCCATTTTTGTCATGTTTGCAGACACACTACACTGGCAAAACATGCAAGAAAAGAATAATTTTTGTGTGGTTTATTCATCTACTGGTGTAGTTGTAAATGTGCAATTTATTTGTGTTTTGGTGTACAGAAACTGCAGTAGCACCTTGCCAAAAACCCTTCATCTCCGTGACAGTGTTCACTTTCAACTTACCAAATGAGCATGTGGGACACTTGATAAACAAATCAAACACACATCTTTGGAAAGCCTGAAGAAAAACCTTTCTATTGATACTCATTTCCTGGAGATTAAGGGTTTTTGGCAAGGTGCTACAGCAGTTCCTGTACACCAAAACACAAATAAATTGCACATTTACAACTACACCAGTAGATGAATAAACCACACAAAAATTATTCTTTTCTTGCATATCTTGCCAGTGTAGTGTGTCTGCAAAAATGACAAAAAATGAGCTTGGCAAGGTATATATGAACAGTTTTCAAAATTTACTATTAATTCCTCATATCAAAGAGAGCAAATGTTACTTGACCATGCAAATCTATGCAATAGCCTACTCAGTACTGAAAACTGAAAATCAAATGTGTGCAGCTGGTCTAGATAAGAAGTTATTGAAGTCTTAAAATGAAAAAAATTGCATATGCAAATTCACGTTAAAAAATAAAGAATTAAAAAATACTAATTTAATGAGTTAACTGAAGGAAATTCGAGATAACATCAGGAAATTAGTATCAATAGAAAAGCAAACATGACAAGACTTGCTGTTTTGCCAATTATGAATAGCTTAGATTGATTACCCAGTCAAAATTGTCGATTGCAAGCGAAGAGAAGTAATGTTGTAGTACTAATTTGTCTCTTAATGTGTTAAGCATTTCAGGTGAAATTTTCTTAAACTCCAAATTTCTGTAGACTTTCATAGAGTTTTGTTTTGAGTCATCATAATTAATTAATAACATTAGAATTTTCCCACAGCACACTTGCGAAGTTCTTGCGGAACACTAGCAGGACACACAGGTTGGGAACCACTGATCTACCTGATAATGAAAGCCCCATTAGGGAATAACTAATGCGCAAAAGTTGTACCCATTAAAATGAGTCATGTCATGTCGCCATCGTCGCATCGCGACGGTTGGCTACGTGAATGGACCTTTAATGCCCAGAGTCTTCTGTTCCTTGTCGCGCTCATTAAGTCAGAGCCTACAAGTCCTGTCCAGTTCAGGACGTTGTCGATCCAAGATATCCTCGGCCTTCCTCGTCCTCGGTTCCCCTCCACAAAACCCGTCATGATGCTGCTTTCGATGAGTAAAATGAGTAGCAATTTTTATTTAATGATAATAATAATAGCGATAATTTACCTAAAATTGTCGTTGCCTTTTTGTACTTGGAAGTACTTAATTTAAATATTAACTCCAAATTTGTTGGATTTTTGCCTCACTATAGCAGAATTGACGGCCAGAGCTAACTTAAAGTTGAGGCCTTAAGGAATTAAAGTTTGAAATCGTCGCCATGGTTTTGCCTAAATAGGTTTCATCTCTTGATAAATAACTTGTGATTTATATTGTAGCAGAATTGTTTCTGAATAGAAACTGAACTCTAACCACCTGGAATGGATGATGAAGATGACCCTGTCATTGCCAATGACCCAATTTTTGCAGGTTTCTTTATGTTTTTCCTTTTTGTCTTGACCACTGGTCAAATCAATGTTCAGTTCGTAAGTATGCTTGGCATTTGAATTGGCAGGTGTAAGTCAATTCTATTCTATTCTATTCTATTTTTGGATTTATAAAGCGCCTCTCACAGTACAAACTAATCAGAGGCGCTCCCAGTGCGAAGAACTCCTGGAAAAAGAAAAGTCTTGAGACATCTGGCAGAAAAAGTAAAGCCTCCAGATAAAATTTGAGCACGAATAATAGTAGGAAGGCCATTCCAGAGTAAAGGGCAGACAGAGGCAAAGGTGCGGTGTTGGGCTGTGGCAGTCCGAGATCGTGGAACAAAAAGATCATGACGATCTAAAGAGTGGAGAGGACGACCAATGGTAGCTGAGAAAGGCTTCCTAATGAGATCACAAAGGTAGCGAGGCGCTAGACCCAAAAACATCTTATAGGTGAGAAAAAGAATTTTATATTGCAATGCATGCAGTTTTGAATACACTGAAATTTCATAGAATTTTCAGTATGACCTGCTTTAGTTTGCAGGCGTGCATGACTGCATGTATATATTTTTGTTATCACTAGCCTAAGGCCCCCCTCCCCCAAAATGTTGTGTTTCCGGCAACCCGACCGACCCACTTTTATTGGTGCGACTCGTAAAATTTTTGGGACAATTTTTTTATGAAATTTTTTAACTTAAAAAAATTTACATTTTTATTATTTTTTTATATATATTTACAGTGACATTGCCTTCCATGATGATTTTATTTTATTGATCTCTCAATTTCTATACCGCCCCTTCAAGCTTTTTTGTGCTCCGGACTACAACATGGACACTGCATCGGAGTTTCACGTCTGCTTAACTACTTCCTGTGCACTGCCAGTCTTGAGAAACCTCTAGCCTTATCATTCTCACTTGAGCCACCTCTAACGGTGACTGGTGAAAATAAATCTAGCAACCTCTAGGTGTAACTAGTCACTGGCTCGGCCAGTCTGGAACGACCCCTAGTGGTGATGTTTGCCGTTTTCAACACATACGCCCGTCGATAAGTCTTGCCTTCCAATTTGGGCACTCATCTTCCCCTTCCCTTCCCACTTTATCTTACCAGGAAAGATGCCAACAAAATGAAATTAATAGGATTGTTTTCTAGAGCAGTTTTAGGTGCAGACAGTCGGGAAATAGGCAGCTTATACTTCCTTAGAACACGTACTTTGTTGCAGCGTGCACCTTTGTGCAAAAAGGAGCAGTTGGGTATAATTTTTAGGATAGTCACTGTTCATAAATATTTTACCAAAAGATAAATATTTTTCGACCTGCCTACCCAATTTTTTTAGCTGTGTTACCGGAAACACAACATTATTTTTTTAGGCCTAAGTATGTATGTTGATTTCAGTTTGAAAAATATAAATGCAAATTTGTAATTGATTATATAGTCTGGTGGCAGGGTAGGTGCAAACCCGGCCTAAAAGTTGGGGGGAACAAATGGAAATTCTTAGTAGGAGTTCTAATAGCAAGCACAAAACGCGCGAAGCTGTGATTGCCGAAGGCAAGAAGTCCCTAACGATTAGGGGGTACGTGGGATCATCGTAAGCTCCCCAAGCGGGGTCTGGGGCAGAGCCCCAGAAACCGACGTAATTTTGAACATTTGATGCCTAATCGAGTGCATTTTGGGTTCTAGTTTACCTCAAATTTTGCAACGATGATATCGGAATAAAAGTACCTAAATCACTTCCATCTGTGAAAATCTAAATCAGTCAATCAATCACTTATTGAGACATAGTAATTGACATTTTACATTGCTTTAAAAAAATGGCTCAGCTTCTGGGGATGCAAAACTTACCCTAAAGGGACATAAGTCATGCAGCAAAAATTCATTGATTCTAATCTATATAAATAAAAATTAGGGCTGTTGTTCGATTAAAAATTTTAATCGAAATTAATCGCGCGATTAATTTTTTTAATCGCAATTAACTGCAAATTAATCGCAATGCATTTCCTTCAAATATATTTATCTTACTATTTTTCAAGGATCCCTGAGTCATACAATTTTAATCACTAAATGCATTTTTTCTATTGCAAACATATTATTCAATAACCTTTGGCTTAGGCCTATAGAATTCCTGCATTTAGTTTATTGCAGTTTTGTATGACAGACATAATTGAAACACTGTTCAAATCAGTCAACTGCTCAAAATCCGTTATTTTTTCATTTCAGCAACCGTTAATTAAAATGATATAGGTCTAAATGGGAACCGTAATCTTACTATCAAAATAAATTATTTATTCAGCCAATTGTATAGGCAGACCAGTTTACTTACACTGGTCGGTTCAAGAGATGCTCTTATTAATAATTAGCAATAGTAGGTCTACTATTGAACCTCATTATTTAGTCGCAATTGTTCACAAGAGGCTGCGGTTCTTGCCAAACCTCATCTGAGTTGTCCTTCTGTAAACATATACAGTATCATTTGAAACCTGGATCCATTGGTCTTGCCATCTCCTGAAGTTCAACCAATGTAGTATGACGGGGCGAGGAAACAACCTTAGTGGACGATGCGATGCGGCCGATGTCGACGGCTCATCGTTGGCGATAAACGCATGTTTTTGTTCGAATGCAGGCGATAATTGAGCAAAGAATTGCCTCGATAATACGAATTCTTTTTTGGAATATTTGCCAAAAAATGTATCACTAACTTTAAGTATGAGCCTTCCGTTTAAAACGAGTTTTTCTGCCTCTGATTCCATTTTATTCAAATCTAAATAACGCGTAGGATTAATGCGTTAAAAATTTTAATCGCAAATTTTTTTAACGCGTTAATCGCACGCGTTAACGCGATTAAGTCAACAGCCCTAATAAAAATGTAACCGCGTTTATGTCGGCTTCAAGGATCTCAGAACTTTCTTCACAGATTGCTTTAAAAACTTTACCAAAACGTTCCGTTCCAATACGGCCGGGTTTGCAGAATGCTTTTTGGGAAAAGGCGCAATCTCTTAAACAAAAAAAGCAACTTTGCAAATTCGACTGTTTTCAACACATACGCCCGTCGATAAGCCTTGCCTTCCAATTTGGGCGCGTTTCAAATGGTGGTTCAATTGTGTGTTCCGTTTATGTAGCGCATTTCAACACATTCGATTGCGGCCTTTTTGCTGACGCGCTTTAGGGCGCTATCCGCGTCGCTGTCGGCCCGTGTCGGGAAGGGACGGTGTGAGGGAGGAAAGGAGGGGAGGGAGCGGGATGAAGAGGGAGGGGAGAGATGGAGGATGGAGGGGGAGGGGAGAGCAGGGGAGAGGAGGCGGAGGGGAGAGCAGAGGGAGGGAGAAGGGGAAGGGGAGGCCGAGGGGGAGCCGGAGGGGGAGGAGGAAGGGGGAGCGGGAGGCGGAGGGGAGAGGGAGCAGGACGGGTGAGGGGGAGGGGAGGAATGGTTGGATGCTCTTTTCAGCCACAGCAATGCGTGGCCGGGTACGCTAGTGTACACATAAATTTAAGACACAGATTGCATGTCCTCAAACCGACTCCGCCTCAACGTCCAAAAAAACAAATTCATTTCCTTGAGCACTATAGGCATTGGGCAACAGCTGGCTAAACTCGACCTGAGCATTCTCCCTACTCAATTCCCATGTGCTCCCGTGTTCCGTTTATGTAGCGCATTTCAACACATTCGATTGCAGCCTTTTTGCTGACGCGCTTTAGGGCGCTATCCGCGTCGCTGTCGGCCCGTGTCGGGAAGGGACGGTGTGAGGGAAGCTGCGCCACTTTTTCTTCGGTGGTGCGTGACCTTGGGGTGCTCCTGGACTCTGAACTCACCCTTGCATCTAGATCAGGTGTGCCGCAGCTGCTACTACCAACTGTGGCAACTCAGGGTCATTGCTCACTCTCTGACTTCTAAAGCTGCAACTTCCCTTGTCCATGCGTTTGTGCTGAGCTGCCTCGGCTACTGTAACTCCATCTTTGCTGGTCTCCCGTGGGTTCGGATTGAGAGGCTGGAGAGGGTCCATGCTTGTTCTGGACTGGGAGCACCTCTGAAGAGAAACCTTGAAGGTGCGCTATATAAATTCTGATTGATTGATTGATTATTGAATGCTGTATTTCTTTAATGTGTCTCTTTTGTCTTGTTATTGTGCTACCATTATTTGGTGAATAAAAGGTTGATATTACCGGTACTCACAAGTTTGCAGACTGTGCATTAGCAATTTCTGCATGTTGCTTTAATATCAATGATATTAAAGCAACATGCAGATGCCAATGAACCTGCCTTCGGGCAGAGAACCATCATCATCATCATGCAGTTATGCATGTCTGTGCAGTAGACTATTACTGTCTTTGTAAGTATTCCATCACTTAGCGTCTCAAAGTGGCAAGAAAAGACCAAGACGATTGAAATTCGCAAAAACCACGACACAAGTCGACACAGAGCGACCCAGATGCTTCAAGGTGTCATGATGTGGAGCAGACATGCACAGGCCGGTCAGGACAGACCGGTGAGAGAGTTTGAGGAGAGAGCATGGGACACATACGGGCATTGACCCAGGTTGTCCTTCTTGCTTCTCTCCCAATATTTTCTTCAATCATACAAGGTGGTCTAGCTGCTCCAAGGTGTTAATGGTATGGAGCAGACCTGCTGACCGGACCGGTTGAGGCTGGGCAGCATGACGCGAGACAGATTCAGACAGAGAGTGCCATCGGACTCTTACGGGCATTGAGCCCAATGATGTTGATGATGATGACTAATAAAATGAATTATTATTGCTAAATATTATGTTTATTTGGCTGTATTACAGATTACAGCTCAGGTGTCAGCTGCTCTGAGCGCATCTCTTTAGATGAATATCAGAAGCAGGCAACAGATTATACAAAGGCTGCTGTTCAGAGCCTTATTTCATCTCCAGAATATCAGCGAATGCACACACGTTGTCAGTTGTAAGTGCAAATTTAACCCTTTGAACCTGCTCCTCTGCAAATTGGCACATGTGACCTTGGCACTTTTGGGGAATTTTGGACCAAAGATACTCTTTTAATTTGTACTTTGAAAAGTTATAAACTTTTATATTTTGACTCCCAGATACACGAAAACACATTCGTCATCAGTACAAAATAGTGATTTTTATTTATGTGTTATGTACTTCCGACATATACTCATGGCTTGCGTAAGCCTATATCCGTAAGTTACAACCAGGCCATGTCATTACATGTTTCTCGGCTCTGTGTTTTCCACCAGTTAGAAAGGAGTATTTGCTGCTGAAAATGATATTGGTTGGCCACATCGATTGAGAAACTGTAGCAGCGTATTTTTAATACATGACTATGGGTGAATAGATGTAACTTAGTGTCAATATCATTTCAATGTCAAAATCGTCAGTGATATAGCCATCTGCCAAAACAGACTCGCATGCTCCGACAGTAAATGGTTTAGTTCCTCGTTTTCGCTGTTTTTCATTACCGATATTGGCAATTTTTACATTTGTATTTCATATACAGGGTGGCTCAAAAAAAAATGTACCACCGGATAAAATGCGATATCTTCGCAACCGATTGAAATGTTTCTGTGAAAAATTCCCAATTTCCAGGGGAATGAATTTCCAACAATCCTTGAAAGTTTCAGTTGAAACTTTTCTTGTTTGCAGAAGTTACAGCTGTTCAAACTTGAAATTTGTTTTTTTTAAATTTTCGCGGAAAATGAACGTCATTTGTAGATTTCCATGTCAAATGATATCACTTTTCACTACGACCTCAGAATTTCGTTTTGCAATTTATTGTAAGGTATAATGAGAGTGTCCACTCCCTGCCTTAGCACAAGCTCAACTTCTTTTTGTGAAGCTCAGTATGGCCTTGTTGGTCGGGTCCTGCGGCAACTGACCCCACATTAGCAGCAAGACTTGCTTCAGCTGGCCAATGTTCTCCAACTTGGGATGAAATGTCTTGCAGCGTTCCAGAATAGCTCACCAGACGTGATAAGCAAGAGGGCTAAGGTCTAGCGAATTTGTTAGTCATCTTTGCCAATGCATTTACTTCAGTTGATGGCAATAAGGTAGCGCCATCATAATCAAACTTGCCGTGCGAGCAAGCAGGTGCACCGTCCTGCTGGAAAATAAAACCAGATGTTAGAGCATACCTGGTCTTCAATGAGTCTGGGTAAGAGAGTTCAAAGATGAGTTTGACATCTAACCTACTGAATAAGATTAAATGCAGTCTTTTCTTGCAGCCGTAACCCACGCCATCATATCTGATGTCGAAACCACGATGTGCTTTGCAAACTTGACCCTTTCGATTACCAAGCGAATTTCCTGAAAATCTTACTTTTTCCATCAGACCAAGCGACCACTTCCTGCCTCGCTTCCAACATCTGATCTTCGTTACATAAACATGTTTACATAATTATAGCCTTCAATATGCTCAGGCTCCACTTTCACTGAGTATTTTGCTATGATTACGCGATGTCCCAGTCTCTGTTCACGCAGCGTCCGAGTTTCCATTTTTCTTCCGCAGAAACTTTGCCCATGACGTTCAGTAATGGATTCACGAATTGAGCCCTTAATCTATAAAATATCACTAAATACCAACAGTTTGCTTCATAAACAGCTTCTTTACAGCTCTTAGTGAGGTCGTAGGACATCATCATCATTTCTTATGATGCAATTTGCAAAAAATCTTAATGAAATCACATTGTATTGGAGCTTGATTCTCCGGATATTTGAAAAAACGAAATTTTAAGTTTGAACAGCTGTAACTTTTGCAAACCTGAAAATTTTCAAGTGAAACTTTCAGGGATTGTTGGAAATTCATTTCCCTGCAAATTGGAAAATTTCCACAGAAAAATTTCAATCGGTTGCGAAGTTTTCGCATTTTATCCGGTGGTACATTTTTTTTGAGCCACCCTGTAGATAGATTATTTATATACTTTTTATGTTTCAGCAATAATAAACTATAAAATACCATGCTGAGATACAATGTGACTCGCTTTCCTAAAACTAATTTTAAACTGTAAATCTTTGTTTTGTATATGATGTAACTATTTGCTTTGGAAAAAATATTTTACTATTGGTTTTATCATGAGCTAAATAAGAAGAATATAGTTTTCAGTTTTAGTGAATTAATATGTTGCTAAATTAGAATTTTTTCATTTCAGGTGCTGGTGCTCCTGGTCGGAAGATCAGTTTTCAGCCAACTGTACTGAGTGTGGAGGGTATGCTATGAGTCGGCTATGTCCACTGTGCCAGGGTCAATGTGGTGCCATCTGGACAAGAGATGTCTACATGGTAACTAAAGAACTTGCATTGTCGGAGAAGTGCTGGTCACATTTAATCAGTGCAAGTGTTATATCATTTCTTAGGCATCATTAAATATGTTGAACATGATCAGCATGATTTTTAACCCTGTTATACAATGAGTTACCAAGCTGGACCCAATTTATATTATTACATTATTTTTACTTTATATTATTATTTTTACTTTATATTCTGTAAGATGGGTCCAGTCCAAGGACTGGGTCCAGCTAGGTGCATTCTCGGACATGTTCTCTGTGTACTCATAAAGAATCTGAAACAGATGTCCAAAATTAGCTTTTATTCATACATTCATTCATTCTGCCACATGCTGCTGATGTTTCTTCACATTAATGTGCTCTACAATGGGCTGCTGGTGAATGTGTTCCACGAAAACGTTGCAGATCTTGCACCAAAGCATACAACATTCAACATAAAGCGGTGGTGGCCATAAGCGTACGAGAGATTTCAGCAGTGGGGGGGTCAAAGATTTTATTTCTGCCCGAAAAATAAATCTTGTGGTGGAAAATACTATTTTTCTTATACCAAAAAGGTGAAATATGTCGTGAAAAATACAATTTTTCGTGATTTCCCGGGTCTGCTTGCTCGAAAAAACAGACTTGCCCGAAATTTGGGGGGTCATTTGCCCCTCTGGACCCCCGCCTCGTACGCCTATGGTGGTGGCCAACCTTTTGTACTCAGTGTGCCACAAACCATCGTTCGTACCGTCCGTGTGCCACCACGCACTGTGGCCTGTTCCAATTTAAAGCATGCGCTTGCATAAACTATATATATATATATATATGTGTGTGTGTGTATGTATGTATATAATTATATATATATGCGAATTAGGTCACATCACAGTGTATATCCAAACTAGCTAAAAATTGATGAAACTTTTATATTTCGACAAGCGCTGAGCCTCATGGTCATGTTGCATGCCAGGGCAATATTATACATTATTTTTACTTTATTTTTGGGATTACCTGAACCTTTACAAAACTTGACAAAGCCTTTACTCGCCATCAGAATAGGTTTTTTTTCATGCTGATCTCAGACTTTGACCATCACTATCAATTCATCACTTTTTCTGGAAAAAATGACTGTTCTGCCTAAAAGGTGCTTTCTCTGGCTGGTAAATTTAGTCCTGATAGCTGACCTAGTCTGGTAGTTTTCATTAGAATTCCTCTGTTACTCGCTGAAGTGACGCTCAAAGTCAATTATTTACATTCCACAACTGTTACAGTACACAGCAGACAAAATTGAGTTTGGATGACTTTCACAAAGTAAAAAATAGGTCTACCATGCTTCTAATATTGCTGTTCTTCCCAAATCATCCCAGACTCCTGTAAGACAATGCTGTTTTCATACATTTTTGAAGAAATAGCTGTCTTGCTGCATGCATATAGCAATGCTAAAGACATAACCAATACAAAAACCTATTATTTTGAGAAGATCAGGCAGCCTCTTCCTTTGTTTAATCCTGCAACCATATAGTGGTGTGAAACTTAGTTTCTTATCTCTGAATGGCAGGAATATTTTGTGGAGAAAGTGGACAGCCGACTTACGAGTCCACTTCGAGCGCCTGTGCTGCGTCCGTCTGCAGTTAATTAACATTGCAATATAACTTTGTTATTCAAGTAAATTCAAGTACTGTAAATATGTAATATTATCATTTATTTGTATAACGTATAGTGTAGTGTGGTCCACAAAGCAATGGAAAAAAATAAAGTTTGAAAAATGCGTGACAATACCCTTTTATTCTGTTATGTATCATGTGTCAATGATTCCTACCAAATTTTATTGAAATTGCTCAAGGTTTAGAGGTCGCGCGACAAGGTGAGATATATTACAGCACCCCCGACTGTACAGGGTGCGCCAAAAAAAGTAATCCCTACGGTTTTTAGCCCATATCTTGGCCAAACATAGGAATTTTTAAATGAAATTTTTCAGTCTTAAAGGCAATTCATATTTACGTACAATGGTCAAATTTCAACAAAATAGTTCAAACAGAACAAAAGTTATATGACTTTTAGGGAGGCCACCCACCGTTGTTTGACGATTCAAAAACGAAACGAATTTTTTTTAAGGTTTTTTGCTAATATCATGGCCAGAAATAAGAATTTCAAAATGAATTTTTACAAGTTTATAGAAAATTCATATTTACACGTGATTGCCAAATTTAGTTAAAATATTTCAAACACAACAAAAGATATACCACTTTTAGTGAGGCCACCCATCGTTTTTGACGATTCAAAAATTAAACGCAATAAAAAGTAACAAAAACATGATTTTATTAAGTCTCATCTCAAATAACTGTTGTCAAATGAACTTGGTAGTGCTTCACAACTTGTGTTCAATGTGCCCACCACCAGTGCCAACACTTCTTTTGAGTCTCTTTGCACAGTTCTTGATGGACGGTCATGAACCTCTTGATTAATCTGGCAGATTCCTTATTTACCAATTTGATTGTCATCTTGCTACGTGACTTCTCAGTGACGTGCAGCTACGCTGGTACCCTGTTTCTTTTTTAAATAGTAATAATAATGATCATTTGGCAATATCAAGGCTATCTGATAATAATTATTTGAGATGAGACTTAATAAAATCGTGCTTTTGCTACTTTTTGTTGCGTTACGTCTTTGAATCGTCAATAAACGGAGAGTGGCCTCCCTAAAAGTGGCATAACTTTTATTCTGTTTGAAATATTTTGATGAAATCTGACCATCATGGGTAGATATGAATTGTCTTTAAACCTGTAAAATTTCATTTCGAAATTCTTACTTCCGGCCAAGATATTGGCCCGAATATTTAAATTGTTTTTTTGCTACTTTTTGTTGCGTCGCGTTTTTGAACCGTCAAAAAACGGTGGGTGGCCTCACTGAAAGTGACGTAACTTTTGTTCTGTTTGAAATATTTTGTTGAAATTTGAAACATTGTACGTAGATATGAATTGCCTTTAAGACTGTTAAGTTTCATTTAGAAATTCGTATGTTTGGCCTGGATATGGGCTAAAAACCGTAGGGGATTACTTTTTTTTGGCGCACCCTGTACATTACGTCAACATTCGTTTGTGATTTAGTGATAAAGGTTGTCATACACGCATTGCTTACTTCAGTCTGTAGAGAGAAGCTGATGTTATTATTCTTTTAATTAAATACTTTTTGAAATAAGGTATGCATGGCCTTTGGAAAATTTTTTAAATAATAGGAGGGAAGGGAAAAATTTACGGATGTACCTGTTGCTAAGTTGATAGTAATACTTTCGATGGATGGAAAGATCCCTCCTGGTATGTACATGTAATACTGCAAAGCAGCTATATGATAGATTGCCACTAAGTCTTTCCAGTATGCTACTGTCAGGGTTGTAATCGTCAATGCCGAGAGGAGTTGTTAAACTCATTCAAGAAAACAAATCATCCATCTCTAAAAATGAAGGGAGACGGGGAATATCTAATGCAGGTTCATTTCCGTGACACAATGAAGTATGCGTTAGGCAGGGGCGGATCCAGGGGGGGCCAATCCGGCCATGCCCCCCCCCCATTTCAAACTGCCATGGGACGTGGCCCCCCCATTTGGTCTGAAATTAGCAATACGAATATGGGTGTAATGGATATTGGTCCCCCCCTATTCGAAAAATTGTATGGAACGTGGCCCCCCCCATTTGGTTTTCAAGTTGAGGACTAAAAAAAAAAGGTCATCAACTTTTTTGGCGGATGAATTGGTATGATTTTCCCGAAAAAATTTGCCGGATGACAAAAAAAAATTTAAAACATATTTTTAAAAAAAGGGCAACAACTTTTTTGGCGGATGAAATGGTATGATTTTCCCGAAAAATTTGCCAGATGACTAATTAAAAAAAAAGGTCATCCACTTTTTTGGCGGACGAAAAGTACCTTTTTTTCCTCGACGACCATCACTATTTTTCGAACTTTCCAAAATTTCTTCCTTTTTCCCGCCCAAAACCTAAGATTTTGGCCCCCCTTGAAACAGTTCTGGATCCGCCACTGGCGTTAGGCATTCTGCTGAGACTCCAATAATCCAAAACCCTATGTTCAGCATAATGGCTGCCATTGCTTTAATTTTTTTAATTTTTTTGTGACTAAATTATTAACTTTATATCAGAAATCAGAAGATCTATATGCCACTCAATCTCTTATGCGGTCTACAATGATCAGTTTATTTTCAAAATTTAAATTCTAAAAGAGTCCTTGTCCATATACTTTAAATGCTGTCATTTGCTTATTTTTCGGCATGGTGAAAAGTCAGGAGCATTGCGCGACCACTAAATTTCAATCAATCAGGCTGAAATTTTACACTTATTCACTAATCAGGCAAGGTAACAAAATGAGAGGGTACCATCAAAGAAATTTGAAAAATAATATTTCTGGACCACACTATGACTACTCATTTATAACATGTTGGGCCGGAGTTGGCAAAGTTTTTTTACATTTACTACTCATTTTGATGTTATTTGCTAATTTATTATGGAGTCGGATGTTATAGTGCTTGAATGAAGTTTGAAGTTTAAGAATTCTGCGTCAAAAATAGCAATTCATTTTTGCTATGTGTGCTGGTCACTGCAGCTATGGAATCACAGGGCGACTGAGATTCACCGAAGAGATAACATTGTAGGCCTCTAAACTAGCAGATCTTGCATTTGTATTTTCCAAACATTCCATGGTCCTCCGTGCCACTCATCATAGGCCGGCGTGCCACAAGTGGCACGCATGTCGCAGGTTGGCCACCACTGATATAAATTATATCTGTTCCGAACTGTTTAACATGTTGGGCCGGAGTTGTCAAAGTTTTTTTACATTTACTACTCATTTTGATGTTATTTGCTAATTTATTATGGAGTCGGATGTTATTTCTCAATGTTGCTGAATCCAATTTCACCTATGACTTGGGAACAAGATACCAGTATAAAATAAATAACATAAAGAAAGCACAATTAAGTAAATCCAAGTACTGTAAATATGTAATATTATCATTTATTTGTATAACGTATAGTCACTATAGTGCTTGAATGAAGTTTGAAGTTTAAGAATTCTGCGTCAAAAATAGCAATTCATTGGCTTGGCATTATCCCGCTGCAGAAATAAAAATTCTGTGGGGCGGCACAAAGTTCCATGGGCCTTTGAAAATTATGGACAATAAGATGCAATCCTGGGAGTGCATTGCAATGACTTGGGACAATACAAATGCAATGCCTGTCAATGTCATTGTGTTTTGGCTCTTTTCAGTTTTATGCTTTTCTCAGCAGAGTTGCCAGCTTTTGAAAGTGCTTTGTAGCAAAAGCATGTCATTGTGTAGCTCAAAAGTCACGAGACAAACAGCTTTTTGCTATGTGTGTTGGTTTCGTCAGTAATATAAGAAATCCAGCTAAGACTAAATTTATCGGCGCCACTGAATGGTTGCAGAGAACTGTAACATATCCACAAATTCCTGAAGGAGGAATGTTGGGGAGGATTCAGGTCGTAGGTTTTAGGAGTTGAAGTTACTATGATTCTTCGTAGCTCCTCACAAGTGACTATCCACAGAGAAATTACAATTTGTAGAATTGTTATCCTTGCGGAGCGGACAGAGCGTACATTAGCGGTGAAGGCCCCCCGAAAGCCATCAGCCATGAAGAGAGGGCAATGGGTTGACACTTGGAAAAGAAGTGGCCAATGTCGCCATAGTGACCACCGGGGCGGTTCAAAAGTAGTCCAAATGTTGCAAAGATGAAATTTGCAGTTGCGAATGTACTGAAAGTAGCTCAACCCTTTTGTGACGATCTAGAAACCCTGTAGCTGATATCTGAGAACCTTATTTAGCATTTCACTGCTTCAGGAGTTAACAAAGTTAACATTGGACAAAGTTATTTTTTTAAATGTGGTTCTTATTGGAAAACTGACATTGCTGTTTTTTTTTGTTATTTTGAAGAGCCACAGCAACTATGAGGCACACTGGGATGGAGATTGTCTTCTGCCTTCAGAACAGAAACATGGATACCTACTGCAACTGCTAATGACGACTGAACAATCTGATGAATCAGACGTGATAGATGCCATGCAAACTTTGCAAACCAAATAATATCAGCCAACCATCTAAGACTCCAATCGCTTAATGTCTTGGAAATGTCTTTTGAAAATATGGATATGGCGGAGGATGAAAAGGATTAGCTGGATGGAGCACATAACGAACGAGGAGATGCTATGGATGATGGGGGAGGAAAGAACGATAATCTCCACAATAATGAAAAGACTAAGAAGCTGGAATGGTCACATACGAGAGCAGTGGTGCCATCGGACATACGAGGAGACACGCTTGTGAGGGAAATAATAGAGGGAAGAATGGAGCGACATAAAGGAAGAGGAATACGTAGACAGCAGCTTCTGGACTGGATGATGCGGGAGGGATATGAACAGCTAAAAGAGGATGCTCAACAATGAGAGGAGTGGTGCCATCGGACACGCCAAGCAGAATGAAAATTAACGTCAGGAGCATCTTGTATGCTGCAAGTGCATCCTTGTTCTATTTCATTTAGTATGCAAGTAATCTAACAGACCGTTTCCATGCCTTAAAGGTGGCATGAAGGCCACAGTTGCCACTTATTGTTCGTTCGGCCAACTCAGTTGAGGCTTTCAAATCTTAAGAAAATTGTAGCAAAAGCATGTCATTGTGTAGCTCAAAAGTCACGAGACAAACAGCTTTTTGCTATGTTTGTTGGTGAGCCAAAAAAGACCCCCCCTAGGTTTTTGCCAATATCATGGCCAGAAGTCTTTCGGTAGGCCAGCCATGACAAATTATTGACAATTGTATTTTTTCATGTGCAAATTGCACATCTTGGAGCAGAATTGATAGATGAATGACATTTTTGCTGAACAAAATGCTATAAAGAAAACGTGATCTATGATGCATAACATTGTTTTAAGTAGGCCTACTTAAATAATAAGTGGATAAGTTTGCAAAGTGGTGGATTTTAAATTTGACTTAGAAATCGCTGCAGTTATAGCACTTTAGTTCATCTGTGTCTTTCGTGCAGCACTCAAATTATGTATTCAGTGAGTTTTATTTCGTGTGCTAGGCCTAATAGTAAATACCATTGCATACACTCAGAACGACCGTGTGTATGCAAACGGTGATCTTGATTGCAAGAACGTAAAGATACCATCTTACAAGGCCAGACAGGGGGCCCATGCGGGGACCTCTGCACATGGGCCCATGAAAAGCTAGCTACGCCACTTGGAAAAAGGATACAATGCGCATCAGATGATGATAGAATTCCCTTCTAGAAAATGGAATAAATATGCTCTACATCGATTAAACAAATTGATGCTACGGGAACGTCTAACAGCCGCAACTGTTGTGGCAAACGTTCTGCACGCACAGCAGCGAACATTCCACAAGTTCAAGAGTTAATATGCAGCCAAGACAACAATCCAGGGACTAGTAAGAGTTCGAGAGAAATTGAGCGTGCGACCGGAATTTCACACAGTACTGTTAGGCACATTGCTAAAAATGACCTCAACCTCAAAGTCTATCGTCAACGTGAGGTTCAGAAATTGTCTGATGCCGATTCGATAAAACGTCTAGCCACCTGCAAACGACTCGAGAAGCGAATGACCGATGAAAAGATCGACAGAACATGGTTTACAGACAAGAAGATCTTCACTGTCCAGACGCCAACAAACACTCAGAACGACCGTGTGTATGCAAACGTTACCTTTGAGTGTGAGGTTGAGCCTGCTCGGCTTCTGAAGGGCAGGAAACACTTCTTGCAGAGTGTGATGGTGTCGTTGGCTGTTTCAAAGCTTGGAAAGACGGCGCCATTCTTTGTTGCTCCAAAGGCTAAGGTGAACAGCGTTTATTATTGCGATGAAGTACTCGCAAGAGGACTGCTACTTGATATTCGCCAACTGTCTGCCATAAACATCTTTCAGCAAGATGGAGCTGAACAAAATGCTATAAAGAAAACGTGATCTATGATGCATAACATTGTTTTAAGTAGGCCTACTTAAATAATAAGTGGATAAGTTTGCAAAGTGGTGGATTTTAAATTCGACTTAGAAATTACTGCAGTTATAGCACTTTAGTTCATCTGTGTCTTTCGTGCAGCATTCAAATTATGTATTCAGTGAGTTTTATTTCGTGTGCTAGGCCTAATAGTATAGCATCGCTCATGTTATACGGTTGCCTATCTGAATGCTAGCATGCCAGAGTTTATTGAACCGGAGAACTGGCCACCGAACAGTCCGGATTTAAACCCGGTTGACTATTTGATCTGGGGTTGTCTTCAGCAACTGGTCTATCATGAACCGATACGTGACGTTAAACATTGAAAGAAGTGATTCTTTGCTGCTGGGCTGAAATATCCCAAGCACTGGTGGACTCAGCCATCGATCAGTGGTCGTCTCGTGTTGATGCAGTCATTAAAGCACGTGGTGGACATATTGAGTATTTGTTTGATTGATGGTAAATTCACTCACTTAAAAAGGATTAAAAATAAAAATGTTGCATATGATAAAGTAGCCATCATTATGTATACATGTATCAATGCGACATACAGAGTTTTATGGCAGGAAGAACATATGGGAATACTGTGCTGCGAATGATGATTTAAGATCTAACACTTTGATTGGCCTATGTGAAGTCGTAATTATAGGCCTAATTCATATTGTCAAAGCGAATTTAATATAGTATGTGAATTTCACCTATTTAGGATGCACCAACACATATGACC